>CM040427.1:64366335-64726335 GCA_022702705.1 Papilionanthe hookeriana x Papilionanthe teres | reverse complement strand
TGCATCTCTCACCTGTGTGCTATGTACTAGCAGGAAGGCGGCCATGGGATGAATCTTTCTGTGATAGAAAGCCTTAACAATCGTTATTATTCCGATGGCAGCCGCACCGCCAGAGCCCGCTCCGGCGAAGATGGTGATGAGGCAATGCTCTTTCATCGAAAAAGGACCCGGATTGAGCGAAAAGGACCAATTTGTAAAAGGTACTTTTACATCTTTTTTCGGAAGAGATTTCGCCAAAAACCTTCCTATAGGTAGACTTATAATCTGAATACAAACTGAACTAATAAACAGTTGATTTGTTCTGTACCCAAAGAATGTGTTTGCAAAGGAGAGTACAACACATGATATTACACCAAGCACCCATGCACGCCAAGTTAGAACTGTGAGTGTTGGATTGTCTGTTGGGTCCACAGTTAGTCTCACTTGCTCAATGGGATGGTCATTCTCTTCAACTGCAAATAGGCAAATTTGGTGCGTTAGTTTGAAAATTAATTCAGTTTTTCTGTCAATAAGTTTCGTAAATGCTACATCATTGAAATAATAATGATTATGGGATGGTAGTTGAGATGAGCTTTCTGTAGGGCATAGTGGGATTTACATACAAAACACTCAATTCTGATATATTTACATGTCAAACACCTAAACTTTACTCTTTACATCTATACCACCTAAATCTTTCTTATCACATTAAAAATACACTATTTTACTGTTTGAAAAGGGAAATGCACATTTAAAAAGGGAAGTTTAGATGTTAGATATGTAAATTTATAGGAATTGAGTGGTATGTTTGTAAATTTTCGTAGTACATATATCATATCATATTGGAGCACAATTGAAATATATATATATATATATATATATATATATATATATATATATATATATATATATATATATATATATATATATATATATATTAAGGTTGATCGCCGATCAACCCCATAGTCTGACGGAGGGGCGAAACCCCCTTCCAGACAGGTGTGCAGTTCGATCCTGCGCAGGGGCTTACGCTAATGGCCACAACCAATGAGCCAGGCTAAGGCGCGCGCTCCCACACACACACACACACACAAACACGGGGGTATATATGTAAAAAAAGAAGTAAAGTTTCTTTGTTAGATATATAAATACATAGGAAATTGGCGTTATATATGTAAGTGCTCTTTCATTGAAATAGTGACATTAATGATAGCTTCATGCAACTTTGTGTGTATTTTCACTGAAGAAAGATGCATTCATTGTTACATGAAAATTAGTTATATTGATACAACTTAAAGGTCATAATTGCAAATAAATATAAACTAATCAAAATGCCAACAAGTAAATAATGATCAAACCAATAACCAGAAAATGAACTCTTCAAAATTATCAACATATTAGTAAAGTAATCTATAATTAGTAGATATTGCACATATATCATAGGAAAAGAAAATAAACTAAGATTTATGAATTAAATTTGAGAAAAATATTCACCTTGCCACCCTTCTGCTGGGTCTAAGTCATATTTCTGCATTTTAGGTGAAGCAGATTGAGTTGCAGCTTCTTCCATGTCACCTAAATCCACTCCAGATAGAGAGGTAAATAGCAGAAACTTTATTGAAATTATGCTGCAAGCCACTGTTCTTTCTAGATTTAAATAGATCATGTCATATAATTTTTTATTAGGTCTTTCACATACATACCACCCAATTCCTATGTATTTACATATCTAACATCCAAATTCTGCTTTTTTACATTTATACCGCCTAAATCTTTCATGTCATATTAACAATACCTCTATTTTAGCTTTTTCATGCATAGGAGGGTGGCAAGTATGTAAAAAAATAAACTTTAGGTGTTAGATATGTAAATACATATGATTTTAGTGGTATGTATGTAATTTTTTTTTTATTATTATTTATTAATTTATAATTTCTTAAATGGAATTACAATGTCAGCGGTGCCCTGACGGTAAATGCAACTTAAAGAGTGACAACTTAACGTTTGGTTTGTCAAGGATTGTAGAGGCTCTTTGTTTTTTTATATTTTTTTAATTCTATAAACAAACTTGACAATTTTTTTTTTCATTATTATGAGCTGTTATTTATCATAAGAAAAACAAAAATATATTTGCATTTGGAATGATCTAATCATTAGGAAATTGATAAATTTCTTTTAGAAAAATAACCTCATCAATTCTATTCTTACCAATCAAATTGAAATTGATGATGTTTTGGCATTTTGCCACAAGAAATTTTGGTTGCGTAAAGGTTTGAGTTTTTGAAGTAGAGAATGCGACGTATTAGAGACCAATTGTATGATATCCCTTGTATCTCATCCTTCTCTTTATTTTTAGCTAATGTGGTACGTATTTGAGCATATTGTTCTCTCATAAAGCGATAAAGGTGTGTTTGGGGCGGCGGTATAGTGGTGGTTTGGTGTTGCACCGCAGTTTTTCTGTTTGACAAAACTGTATTTTGTCTGCATTTTCAAAAAGCTACATCTAAAAACTGTGTTTTTTTTCACCAGACCTATCTACTTTCGGTAACTGCGAGAAAGTGTGATCTAACTTTTAAAAAAAGGAAAATTTGTAGATAATCATCTGTAGTTTATGAAGCAAGCTTTTTCAAGCATTGCAATACTTCCTAAACAGACCATTGAATGATGCATAAATTATTAGTTTGGGAGTTTATCGTTTGCTAATACATCCAATGTGATGGTTGTTATTTGTTTTATATCATGCAAATTTTTATTTCAAATTTTGTATTAATATATTATTAAAAAGAAATTTATATGTAAGGGAACCTTTTTAACTTATCATTAAGATGATCACATCTCTACGGGACAATACTTAAGCTTTGATATTGTGAGCATCTCTCACTAGAAAATCATCAAAAGTGGGTTGTAGCGATCATGTGACCTCTCACTTGCTCACCCAACTCACTAGCGCAAAAACCAACAAGTCAGATTGAGCGGTTGTGTTTTTTATTCCCTTCCAATTTTAGCAAGTTTCCTTTTTTTTCGTTCATTCGGTATTTTTTCCTATATATGTGTTGTATTAGAATATAGATTACAGTTTTGATTATTTTTCTATCCGACAGCTGTCGACGTTCCGTATTTTTCCGTCCAGGGGTTATATTCAAGGTCTAATGCTACTCTGGTTGTATCTCTCTTCGATGTGGTATTTGTCATTTCCCAACTCTTTTGCATCTCACCTATTTCGCTAAAACGCATCCCTCCTCACTTCAGTCACCCCAATAGTAGCCATTTTTGTTGTTCTTCATGTAGTTCGTCGTTGTCCAGCTATCCTCCTAACAGCAGTAGCCTCGGGACAACCATCCTTTTGTTGTTCTAAAGTCCCACGCATTCACCGCCATTGTCATCGTCATTATCGCTCGCTGTCACAGCCTCGAACAGCTATTTTGGGCTATTTGGTTGCTATTCTAGCCCTCTCGAACCATTCTCTATCACTAGTCGCTATCTTGGGCCTACTACACCTCTCTAACACATATCTGTTGTGTCGATTCCTGTTTTTTCATCGCCCTAAGTATTTCGTGAGGTGGAGTTCGCGATCAGGCGGACTAGGCGTCGATTTCGCAAAGGGTTTTGCGGAGGTATTCTGTGAACAAGTGTGAAGGGTTTCGACGCGGCGATTTGCGATCGGCGAAGGATTTGGAGTTCGCGGGACAGTGGTTCGGTCGAGATGTTGGAACGAATAGTCGGCCGAAAATTTTGATTCGCAGATCACAAGAAAATTGTGGAAAAGTGTTGTAATTGGCACGGTTGACCAAGCCAGGTTAGACGTTTGGTTGTCCAACCCACTTTGGTGTAAGAAACTCCGTGATGTATTTCTCCTAAGGGGTGGGATATTCGTCAAGGTGAAGATTTGTTAGGTATGGCTCATATACCGGAAATTTGGAGGATTTTGGTGAAGATGTGTGTCTCTTCATATTTAGTAGGTTAGGGGGAGCGAGGGCGTGTTGGTAATTTTATCTGTATGGGTTTTATCTCTATAAATATGTAACCCTATGGGTATGTAACTTGGACTCATCTGAAATAGTGAATTCGTCGCTCGCTCCCAAGGACGTAGGCATATCTTTGTTGAACCTCGTTAAATCTCTGTGCTTCTTCTGATTACTGTCGATTCCTGTTTTACTTCGTCTTAAATTTCATAACAATTGGTATCAAAGTTAAGGTTCTAGGGCGGAGGAAATCGGCGCAGGAAGATCGACGGAGAGAAAAAGGATTTTGAGATTTGGTTTACGGCAGAGGAGGGAGTTCGATTCCGACGCGATAAACTCACGGATTGAGTCCGAGGCAGAGGAGATGCTTGGGAACGGAACCGAAAAAAAAATGGTTCCAAGAGGCTCCAGGAGGCAATACGGACAAGAGTAGGTTCGGGTTGCAGGCGTAGTGGCGCAGAGGGCTTGAGACAGGCAAGCAATTCGCTACAGAGGATTCACAGGCAACGGCGTGATATTCCAGAAGTTATAGTCTCCTGAAATGGAGGTGTCTCCTGGAATGAAAAGGAGTGTCTCTTGGTGTGAAGAGGTGTATCTCATGGATTAATGGGTCGACGGGAGCGAGAGTGAGTTAGTAATTTATCTGTGGGGTTTATCTATAAATAGATGTGTAATCTTATAGGTAGGTGAATTGAACTATGTAACTCCTCTGAATTAGTGAAATTCGCCGCTCTGCTCCCGAGGACGTAGGCAATCTTTGTCGAACCTCGTTAAATCTCTGTATTTTCTTCTGGTGTTGTGTCGATTCTTATTTTTTTCTTCGCCCTAAATTGCACAACAATATTTGCAATCCCATCCACTTGGAACACCATACTCGTAGCCTAGTTGCTATTCTAGTCAAGCCAGAACTGCTTCTGATTATTGCTTCTCCATTGACCATCCCACCTATCCACTGATTGTCGTCCTAGACTGTCAATATCCATTATTTCCTAGTTCGAACGCCCACTTGCACTGCCTCCCCCACTTTGTCGCCACCTCTCTGGACCCTCAACAGCCTAGTGTGAGTTTGTGCGTAGTTTATGTTATTATTTTCCCTTTCAATGTGTTTTTTTGTAAATGTATATTAACTTTTCAGCAATAATATTTATTTGTTTATTATTGTTTGGGCTAACTCTGTTATCATCCAAGATCAAACCCAAGTCTAGGAGACGATCACAAGTGATTAAAGTAAAATGGATAAGAGGTAAACTCACATTTTATGGTAACATAATCAAATATGTTGAGGGATATGTTTTAGGTGTTTGATGGTCATCTTTGTAATTAGGGGTGTAAGTGAGCCAAGCTTGCTTGTGAGCCAGTTTGGGCTCGGCTCGATAAGTGGCTCGTGAGCTGAGCTTGATGTGCTAACAAGCTAACCTCAAGCTAGTCACCCAACTTGACTCTTCAGTTCTTGAGCTGGCTCGTTTTAAAAGAAATATTCATATAAAATATACTCAAAATATATTAAATTTCAAGATTTTATCTTTAAAATTTTAAAAATATTTTAAAAATAATATTTATATTTTACATCAAGTGATTTCTTATTATTTTTCTCTTTATTGCTCATTCTTTTCATCATTTTATTATGGCACTGGCTCAAATAAATATTATTTTCTTTATTTTGTAGTAAACAAGTGGACTCATAAGCCATTTTAAACTGGTAGACTTAAGCTCCAACACGAACATGATTAAAGCTCGAGCACGAGCTACAGCTGAGGATAGCTCGAGCTCGACTTAACTCGTTTACACCCCTCTCTTTGTCGTACAAGTAACTATCATCATCATTTCTTCCCTAAGCGCCACCTCCATCTCCTCAAAACCCAAAAATACCAACTCTAGCAAATAAATTATTCTTATTTTAAAACTTTATTTTATTTAAAATATTTCCTTGTTTTTCTATATTTAATTCAAATTATAAACAACCCACACTTACATTAAACAATATAAGAAATATAATTATTTTTTACATTATTTCTACTTAAAAAAATTCCTTCCCTCCCTCCACCAAAAATACTTAAAAAAACGCTTAAATTACTTTTTACATTTATACCACAACTCTTTCATATACCATTAAAAAAAATTACTATTTTAATTTTTAAAAACTGAAATACACATTTCATATATAGACAAAGCGGTATATCTGTAAAAATGGATATGTATGTAAATCATCCTTTTATGTTAAACTTTAATTTTTACATCTATACCATATTTCTTCAAAATTATCATTACTTTAACTTGTAAAAAGTAAAAATACAAATATATATTGTAAATGTAGTTTAGGTGGTAGATATATAAATTACGTGGTATAAATGCAAATCTTCTAATAATATATATATTAAGCTATTAAAATGTTGTGTGCATATGCGATATTAATTTATCAAAATATCTCACTGCATAGGATAAGGGATGTAATCAGCCTCTTTAGTAGAAAATTTTATTATGTAAATAAAATATAATTATAAAATAAATTATTGTCAAATAAGTCAATATTTAACGTTTTTAATATATTTTTAGCTAAGCTACGTATATTGTACGTACAATATTAATTAACGTCAAGATAAGTCAATATTTAAGAGCCGCGAACAACTTATATGACACGTCTCGCATAATTTTTTATTTTATTTTGACCATTTTTATTTTGCAAATAATTAATTTTTAAATTTTTTTAAGGATTATTTTAATAATGGATATTTTTATTATCAGATTTATATGCAATAATTAGACTTTACTTTTTTTTTTACATTTATATCATTTATATCTTTCATACCACATTATAAATATCATATATTTTAAAAACAATGAGCAGAGGCTATATATATATATATATATATATATATATATATATATATATATATAGTAAAAAAGAATGGTCGGGGGCTATTATACGAGCCCCCAGCCACCCTCATGTGCCTAGTTATTCGAGGACAACTCTCACTACTAGCAAACTGGTCAGAGGGGGATTCAAACCCATGACTCGAGGAGACTTCTGATCTTCAAAGAGGTTATTTTACCGATAGGTCACGGCTAACGGTACATATATAAATATACATATTACAGATATGTAAATACATAAGAATGCAGATTTTCCTTTAAGCTATTATCCATATTATATGATTTTTCATTCAAAAAGTATAATTATCAATTGATTTTTTTTATAAAAAGCTAAAGATACTTAAATTTTGCAAAAAATATATAATAAATTAAAAAATAAAATAAAAAAAAACCTTCCTAAATTGAAATTTATGGTACTTATCTTATGGTTTTAAAATTATTTTTCTAGAATCATATTTTGATCTGTCTTTCTATGTCGTTCATAATTTTTTTTTTTATTTTTAATTAAAATATTTTTAAGAAAAAATGATTATATTTATTTTGAAAAAAAATTAATATAGAAATCAGTTAATTACTTATATATTTGTATTAAAATAATTTTAGAAATTAAAAAACAGATTTAGTAATTCCTCGATAAAAATATCCTCACTAAAAATTTGTTTAAAATTTTTCAAGAATTTATTATTAGTCTTTGAAAAATAAAAAAAAAAGTAGAAATTTTAGATCAAAATAATTATCAAGAGTAAGCCTCAAAATTCTTAGATTTATTTTAAGATAAATATAATATATAAATAATTAATATTATGCATATTTTAAAATTGATTTAAAAATTTTAAATTTGATTAATTAATTTTTTTAATCATCTTATCTTAATGTAAATTACTTTTTTTTTCCCAAAGTATTTTAGTATGAACAGCTTCAAGTGGCAGGGCAATTACGAGCATTGATTTAATTATTTATAGTCAAATGAAGGAAAAAATCTTACATACGGAGTTTAGACGTAGCTCTCATCTGAGTTTGGACACCAATAAAATCTTACCATGTGTATATGATTGGGCCCCACCTAAAAGCAACGAAAAGACGTCAATACCGCGGTGTTATTTGTGTGGTCCTCCAAACTGTGTTATTGGTGCTATTCGGTGTTATTGTGCTTTTATTATGATGTTATTGGAGTTATTTTGTTGGGGTTATTGCGATGTTATCGTTGTGTTATTTGTGTAGTCCTCCGGGCGGTGTTATTGGCACTGATCACCGGTGTTGTCACAGTGTTATTGTTGTGTTATTAGAGTTGTTGTGTGAGGTTATTGAAGCGAAATTGCAGTGTTATTTGTGTGGTCTTCCCCGCAATATTATTAGCGTTGTTCACCGGTGATATTGAAATGTTATCGTAGTGTTATTAGAGTTGTTTTGCAATAACACCACAATAAACATCTTTTCGTCATTTTTGATATGAGCTTAATCAGATACATGTGATAACATTTTATAGGAGTTCTGCACTAGACTCGATATGCAAGAATTTTTTCCGAAAAAAGAAGGAAATTTTAAATTTATCGCCGTCGATTGGTGCTTTTCTATTATTGCTTTAACGCGGCTTTTGTGCGTTTAGTTTTGTAATTAAGCTAATTATGGTTCTAATTAAATTTGGTTATATATGTTCTACTCGAATTTGAGCTAAGCAATGACGTCATACTTAGTTTATTTAATTTTTTTTAATATCAGTGTTTATTTTATACTTAGACTTATATTGATGAATATATATTTCAATGAATTAATAAATGAGTTTAAAATTTGAACTAAGGATTGGCTTTTCATATAAAATTATTAAAAATATATTTTATAAATTTAAATAAATAAGCAATTGAATTAATTCTCAGTTGATGCCTAATTACTTTACGTTGATTAAACATAATATTATATAAGTTGTAAATATTTTTTTTAGAATCAAATAACATAAATAAATATTAATAAACCAATTCATTGAGTCAAAAGAAATTTAAGGTGTGCTTGGAGCAGCGGTATTGTGGCGGTGTGGTGATGCACCATAATTTTTGTCTGTTTGACAAAACTGCGTTTTACATTTTTTCTCAAAAAACTGCAGTTGAAAGTTGTATTTTTCCCACCATATATGACTACCTGTGGTGGCTGTCAAATAACTACGGTTTTACTCTCTAAAAAAAAATCTTTTGTAATAGCCACTGTAGCTTTTTGAACACGAACTTCTTCAGCAGCTTCACAACTATTTATTCAAACAACTGAAGCTGCCCCAAACATATATCTCTACCTGCAGTGGTTGTCAAAAAGCTACGGTCTAACTCTCTCAAAAAAAAAAAATCTTTTTGTAATAGTCACTGCAGCCTTTTGAACATTAACTTCTTTTTTACCAGTTTCACAGCTGTCGCTTCAAATAACTGCAGCTGTCCCAAACAAACCCTTAAAAAAGTACACTAACATAACACACATACTCGCTAATGACGAGTAAATTAGTTTGAATAATTATGTATAAAAGCTAAAATAAATTATGAATGCTTCTCTTGATAAGAATTATTGTGTGTGAAACGAATATTTCAAAATGGAAGAGGATAAAAAAATAGGTTGAGGTTGTTGAATGAGGAGGAAAATGATTAAAAATACATAATATTTTATAATTAATTTGTTTATATAATTGATAAATAGAAATTATATTTTAATATAAGGATAGTTGATTAATATTAAAAAGTATGATGAATTGAATATGATAAATAATAATAAGTTAATAAATTTAATTAATTAATAAATAGATATTTTGGTGTGGAATCATATGATTGTATGTAACTACATCTATTTTTGTAACCCCTTTTTGGGAAATTAATAAATTTATCTTCGCGCTCCTTCACTATATATATTTAAAAAAAGAATGGTCAGAGGCTATTATATGAGCCCTCAGCAACCCTTCAAGTGCCTAACTATTTAAGGACCACTCTCGCTACCGACAAACTAGCCGGACGGGAATTCAAACCAGTGACTTGAGGGGACTTACGACCTTCAAAGAGGCTGCTCTACAAATAGGCCATGCTTGGCGGCACGATTATATATGTGTTTGTGAGAGAGAGAGATTAAAATGATATTCATTTATTTACATACCACAAAACTAATACGTATTTACGTATATAATACCGGAACATTTATATTTACATGTGCATGACACGAAGATGTTATAATCGAATATAAATATCAAACTTTATGTGTTAGATATGTAAAAACATACGTAAATTTCTCTTAAAAATATAGTGAATTTTAGCTAAGTGATTTAGAGTCGGTTTGGGCAGCCGCAGCTGTTTCAAGAAGAAGCTGTGAAGCTGCTGTTAGAAAGCAGCTGTCGGCGAAGCAATATGTCTGTTTGTACGGATTCACTGTGCATTGAGAAAAATATTGTAATACGCTTGTATTAATATATTGGATATAGGTTTACCGTTACATAAATAATTCAAACATAACATTATAAATAAATTTTAGAAGTATATAAAAAAATCATAAATTGATTACATTACATCAAAAATAATACATCACTTAATATTGCATAGAACACAAAAAATAAAATTATAATAACACCCTCAAACTTGAACGAGAAGAGCAATTGAAGTAGCTTTGCATCATAGCGTCTATTTGGGTCAGCTGCAACTTATTGAATAATTTGTTGATGAGCTGATTAAAAATAATTTGTTGATAAGCTAGGTGCGGTGAGTATTACAAATTTTTATTTTTTTTGGAAAAGTAAGATCGTAGCCAGAAAGCTTCCACCGCACTGTTGTTTTTAGCGTTTTGAAAACGCATAAGCTACCAAAACATAGTTTAATCAAACAGATTAGGTGTGTTTTCAAAACGCTAACGCACCAAATAAACTGCCCCAAAAGTACCCATAATCACATCAAAATACAATCTTGAAATAGGAGCAATTTCATT
Source organism: Papilionanthe hookeriana x Papilionanthe teres (assembly GCA_022702705.1). Taxonomy (NCBI): domain Eukaryota; kingdom Viridiplantae; phylum Streptophyta; class Magnoliopsida; order Asparagales; family Orchidaceae; genus Papilionanthe; species Papilionanthe hookeriana x Papilionanthe teres. The sequence continues at coordinate 64,715,584 of CM040427.1, read as the reverse complement.
AAAAAAAAATAATAAAAAAATAAAAACTAAACTAAAATTGTCAGATTGTTGATATGATCCTAAATATTTGAGCATTGCACAAAAAAACTGCAAAAGTTCAAGTATTATATGTAAATCTATGAGAATCACTTGGTATTTATGTAAATACCTGAATCAAGGCAAAAAAAAAGTAAAAAAACATATATTCAATGACATTGCTGTAAATATCAAATTATTCAATAAAAAATAATCTTTCTCCCTAAAAGTAGGGCTGTCAAAACGGCTCGTTGTTCGTGAACAACTCATGTTCTGCTCGTTCGCTAAGTTAACAAGCCGAACACAAACAAATATTTGTTTCGCTCGGGCTCGTTTTGGCTCGGAACACTGCTCATCAATTTTATATATGTGAGTGTGTGTGCGCGCGTGTCATATATATATATATATATATATATATATATATATATATATATATATATATATATATATATATGCTACAAGTTATGAGCTTGTTGGTTGGCGAACAGCTGTAGTTCAGCTCGGGTCACAGGTTCAATTCCAACCATGATGCGAGGGTTTAAATATTAGACACATGGCATCGAGCACTCCCATTATAGATGTTGTATCGCAAAGGAAAATCAATATTTGGGGCCCACCGAACTCAAATATCGATTTCTTCAATATATATATATATATATATATATATATATATATATATATATATATATATATATATATATATATATTTAGGGCCCAACAGACTCAAATATAGATTTCTTCAAAATATATATATATATATATATATATATATATATATATATATATATATATATATATATATATATATATATATATATATATTGATCTATATGACTACAAAGATTTATAACCAATTAAAAGTATTAATTAATAAAATAGAATAAAAATATTAACTTATATTCAAATAGTTTTTTAATATAAATAATATTTTTTTTAATATTGCCCCAATCCTTAATATCTTATGGCTACGTGATTAAGATTATCAAAACGAATCTTTGTTCGTGAACAACTCGTATTTGACTCGTTAAGCAAACGAGCCAAACATGTGCAAAACCAAACACGAACAATTTTTTTGAGCTCAAAATCTAAACGAGCCGTACACGAGCTATGCGTGATTCGCTCGTGTTCGACTCGTTTGCAACCCCAATCTAGAAGCAAGAGGCGGAACCACCGGGAGGTGAGGCTAGGCAACTTATTACATTTTTGTCCATCCTTAATTTTTAAGTTGCCCGCTTTTCACAAAATAATAAATTAAAAAAAAACAATTTAATTAATTATCTATTTATATATTTCTAATTTTTTACATTTTTGTCTATAAATACTTTTAAATTAAAAATTTAATGTCATTATCTCTCTAATTATTTATAGTTTTTTTAAAAATATTACATCATAATTTAACTATTATTATTTAAACATTTACATTATTGCCCACACTGCAAGAAAAAGTTAGTTTCACCTCTGAACAGAAGCATTAGAACATTTTAAAGAAAAAGCCCTAACATCACCAATCAATAGTGATGTTATCAAACTGCTAAATTATTCAGTATAAGTCCCCTTAAGTCGGTGATTCGAATCATCTTCACGTGAGTTGTCTGCTATATGGAGTTCGTATTTGAATTAGTTGGCTCACGTGATTCAATCTGAAACCTAGCGGGATTGCGAGCCTGAGGGGTTGGTTGACGATTCCGCCCGTCAGCCAATCTTAAGAAACAAAAATACAGAAAAGAAATATAATTAATACAAAATCATTTATATAATGCTCGAAAAAATATCATTTATTATTATTTTTTTTTACTAATTTCATAAACTAAAACTAGCTATTATCCGACGACCCCGCATAGCCATAAAGTCGATCAGCAACATTACCTTAGTCAACCTAGCAATTTAGTCCACATGACTATAAGGAAACTAGAATAATAACAAGCTTGAAATTTAAAATTTATTTATTTACATATCTAACAGCTACATCAGACGAGAATCACGACGTTTTGTCTGTTTTTTCAAAGAGCTATAGTGCGAGATTGCATTCTGCAATTTGAATTGACTAAAATATGCTGGCTGTCATAAAGTTGCAGTGCAACATTAATGCCCTGTTTGGGACATTTTTTAGGTGCGGTGCATTTTGAAAACACACTCATGCCTATTTCAGCAAAATGTGTTTTGACAGCTTTTTTAAAAAACCGCGTTTTCAATCATCAGAAATTAGTATTTTCACATCGTTCCTGACTGGTTCTGGTAGCAGCTTTCTAGCAGCGGTCTGACTTTTCCAAATAAGAAAAAAAATGTAAGCCACTATAGCTTTTTTATCAACATATTATTTTTAACCGATTTATCATCACCTTATTAATAATTCATACCACTTTCGAATAGTCTAAAAATATTTAAAACCTAATACGAAAAAATGAACCCTCGATAACTTTTAATTTTTTCATACATACCACTTCTCTTAGGTATATACATACATAACACCAAAACTTCAATTTTTACATACATATCACATTACATATGCATTTCATACACCTAACACCTAAACATCCATTTTTACATGCATACCACATATGAATAGAAATAATGGCACGAATAGGCTTATATTCTTCTATGTTTTCTGATAGGAGCAGAGAAGAAGGATGAGGGGAGTTTCAGTGGTCTCTTTAAGCACTATCCGGTCATTCCCTCCCCAGCAAGCTCTAATGGAGATTGTATCGCGAAGGTTTATTCGGGAAGACGACTGTTTTGAGCAAAACCGTAAGGGAGAGGGAGAACGAAAGGGGTGAGGGAGCTTCAGAGGGTTTCAGGAAGGAGGGGAGACAAAGAGACGAAGCACGAAAAAATGAAATTTAGGTGAGTGGGATGAGTTATTTAGGTTGTCTGTGTAGAATTTACGTCTAATTTACGTCAGACAAATTTCGACGTTAACAAATAAAGTTTTTATGTCGTTTTATTCAACACCAACACCGTCGCAGCTTCAGTTGAAGTTTTTGCCATTTTCAGAATATTTTTTTTCATCGAACAACAAATCAGACGTAAAATCTATCGCAAAGATCAAAACTTATTATCCACCGCTTTATAGTCTCAAATCCGATGCTAATATTTACGTCCCAAACTTCCCACAAAAATATCGGTCACGAATAAAAACTCCTCCTGCAGTGAGCAGACAGTCAGTATTCATCTTTCAGACTCAATGAATAAAACAGATCTCTGAAATAATCATCAGATTGAAAAATCTAACCTTCCCAACTTTATCTTCGGTGCGCCATAATTGAAGCTTCAGAGCTGAATCTAACGCAGAGTTTGTGAATAGACGTGACAGCTCCACTGTTTGGAGACAAGAAATAATCACTTTCTCCTCTCCTCCACTTCCACTCGCTTTATCTCTTTGCGTCAACTTCTTGTGGAAGAGAGTGAAGAATAAACAAAAGGTTCTATTTATTTATTTATTTATTTATTTTAATCTTATTTGTCTTCGCATAATGCCATTGGGGTCGCTTTCTTTGTCTCACTATGTTGTAGTGTGACTTTATTATATCTTTGATAAATACATTTACTTGTGACATAGTAGTTAAGAGTTTAATTTTCCATCGTGAAGTCGCGGGTTCAAATCACTCGTGTTACTTTTTGGGCTTAATTTTTTTTTTAAATTCTTTTGGGTTATCAAGGGTGTAAAACGGGGAAAAAATTTAAGTCTTACGTACGCAGCGCTGCGTACGTTACTAGGTTACAGGGAGGTTATTTAGAGGATATTGGGAGGGTATTTCTGTGTTACACCCGCTATAACCTCCCTGTAACCTACCTATAAACTACAAATATATGAAAAGCGCGGTACTTATTTGTAAGTTACCGGAATGTTACAGGTAGGTTACAGGGATGTTACATGGACTATAACACAAAAATACACCCTCTCAATACCCTCTGAATAACCTCCCTTTAGCCTTCTGACGTACGCAGCGCTGCGTACGTCTTACGTACGCAAACTTTTTTCGTAAAACGAGACGACAAGAGCTTGAGTAAGCTCAGTGTTGATTCTCGCTAGGCTTTTTCCTTTGGTTCGAAATGACTGGTGAATAACAAGTTTATGTTCATATTGATTTGAATTCATTTGTTTGCTTCGAATTGTCAACTGATAGTGGACTCCAAATTAGCTCGAATGATTTAAAAAATAATAAATTTAATATTTTTTTATAAGGATGACATAAACATTAATATATAAACATTATAATAATACTTATTTTATTATTTAATTTATTTGAGTCAACACTCCTCTTTTAACATAAAAAATAATAATAATAAAATTATTCCAAAGATAAAAGTCCCATATCTTTATTCTTGAATTTTCTAGATGTAAGATGTAGATTTTAATGTGTTTTTTAATAGATATTTGATAAATAAAAAATAATTATTTATTTATAGTGGGTCACTGGACATCATGACGATGCTGGGGACTAAGGGCAATATTTTTTAGGCCGAAAAAATGGTACCAAAATTATGTCCAAATTTTTCAAAAAAGTCAGGCTGATGAAAGTAACATAAAGGTCAAAATCATAATATCTGCCATTTTGATCAAATTTTCAGCCAATATTTCAACAGTTCTATGATTAAAATTATATTTTAAACCATTATATATATATATATATATATATATATATATATATATATATATATATATATATATATACATATATATATATATATATATATATATATATATATATATATATATATATATATATACATACATAAATATCTATATGCATATATTGGAATTGATAACTTAACGTATGTATGTATGTGTGTACATATATATAATGCAAAGTAAAATTAAATGGGATGAGTCATGGGCCAATTTAGAGCGAGAATGGGTTCACAGAACTCAATTTGAGATGGGGACAAGCTGATTTCGAGCTGAAATGAATACAAATAGATTGAATTGAGCAAGCTATTTTCAGCCAAATCGATCTCTAGTCAATTTAAAGTCGGCTTGAAATTGATTATAGCAAGGCAAGAGCTGATTTCGAGCTGTAGTAAATTTACTCGAGCCGATTTCGATTACTTGAAATCGAATAGTTAATAGGCTTATATATGCACTAACTTTTTCATATTTCGTTGTGTATGTGTGTGTGTGGTGGACTGTTAGTTGACAGTTTCAATGCAAATCCCCTCATTCTCAGATTTGATTACATCCGGCTTGAGTTAGCACGTATGTGGTGGACAATCACATCTTGTACGGTATATTTATATATATATATATATATATATATATATATATATATATATATATATATATATATATATATATATGGGGAAGAAACAGCTACGTGACTCACTCTTGTTAATTTTAAAAACGTTATATATGATCGGCGGTCACCGATCAACTCACATAGATTGATCGATTGGAGGCGGTACCCTCTTCCGCCTTGTGTGCTTATTCGAATCCTCCCGAAATGGTCGAGATTCGAACTCCCGACCCAATGATCTTATGCCAAAGCCGCCACCAATGAGCGAGGGCTTGCGCGCGCGCGCGCGCGCGCACACACACACATATATATATATGTATATATATAGCAATAATAGAAAATTTTTTGGTGATCATTTTCTCATCTATTTTGCATAAAAAATAGCTTTAAAATAATAACGCATAATATTTAAAGTTCAAATCACGAGCTTATTTAATTTGACACCAATTTTAAAATTAAACTAAAAAAAAAAAATGTAAACCTGAATTTTAAAGATAGAATATTGACTTTGAAGATATTTTTCCTAAATTTTGAATATATTTGTGCTCATTAGAATAAAATTATGCATTAAACTCTGAATAAGGAAATTAAATATTTAAATTTATTTTAAAGATAAAATGCTATATATTGACATTATAAAAATTGAAAATATAATTATTTTTTACAGCACAAAAATCGCACATTTATTTTTCCGCTGGTTTGAACATGACACGCGTAAAGACATTAATTTAGTAGTTCAAAAATTTTACATGAGGGATAGATTTTGTAAATAACAATGTTTCTAAGACTATTTATTTAATTTTATTTTGTTGTTTTCTCAAAATAATTCTCTAGAAATTATTCCATAAAAATTAATATTTGTTTGCCTATATGTGGAATGACCTATATAAATAGGATTAAACCATATTTAGAGTGCTCCACTTACAATATTTATTTGGCTTTATATGATGTGATATGATGGAATTGGAAGAGTTAAATCATTAGATTATGATAAGAATCAAATGAGTGTTTTGTGGACTCTTTTGTTTGTTTTCATTAGTTAAAAAAAAAATAATTTCAATTTATGTATCATAAGCTCAATTAATTTTTCAAAGATTTACAAATATACCTTTGAAATCACTTCATATGTATGTAAATGCCTCTAAATTTTAGTTGGAAAACATTGCGTCGTATGTATGAAAATTGTGCTCTCGAATAGTCTTCGTTCCTTGTTCCGGCTTCCTAAAATCATTCATTTATCTCACATAATCTGTCGTTAGAGAATACTGCTATAAAAATGATCTGTTAAATTAAGGGTCTGTTTAGGGGAAAAAATTTGCGTACGTCAACCATACGAAGGAGTTGCGTACGTAAAAAGGTATACGGGAGTTACGCGGGGGTTACAAGAGGGTTATAACCCCCTATACCTCCCGTGTAACCCCTGTAACCTACAAATGGATGAAGTAGAAGCGCGGGTTACAAGTAAATTACACGGGAGGTACAAGGAGGTTATAACACGCTTGTAACCCCTTTGTAACCCTCGTATAACACCCGTTTAATCTATTACGTACGTAGCTCTGCGTACGGTTGACGTACGCAAATTTTTTCCTTGTTTAGGGCGGCTATAACTTTTTAAAAAAGTATGTGTGACGTTGTGGTGAAGAAAAAAACTTCTCCAAAATCTTCGATGAGAATTATAAGTATACACTTTCTTTTAAAAAAAAAAAAAACAGACAGCTGCTTTCCTCGTTACAATCACCGCACTATTACAGATCAAGTTGAACAAAAAACACAGCTTCTCATCACATAAATTTTTTTAAAAACAATGTGAAAGCTGTTACCCAAATGAAACCGTGGAAGCGGTCTGAAGTGTGAAGCATGCAGAAAACTATCCCAAATAGACCCCAAGTCCGCTCGAAGAATCAACATCAATGATTTTTTTTTCGCTCATCTTCAACACCTTCACGAAGATGGAATACACGAATCATATTTACTTCCTAATAATCTATAATACTTGGCATGCTCTCTCTGAGCATCAAATGCTTAATCTATTTATAAGATGACTTCATCTTTACTTTGCATCCCTACTATTTATATATATGTAGAGTAGAAAAAGGCTAGAAAAGGCATGAAATATACCCCACAGCAACAACAACCCTTTGCCTAACCTACCTCTCTTCCTCCCCCCCCTCCCCCTAAATCCTCTCATACAGACAACTTCTTCCACTTCTTCAGGTTCATATTTCATTAATTTCTCATATAATTCTTTAACGTTTCTCTCTCTATCTCCCTCTCTCTCTCTAACTCTCTCTCTCTCTAAAACAGTGCATTACTCATGAAGTGCTAAAGATAAATTTTATTAATTCTGCTTCCAGATTCTGAAGTTGAAGTTATAGTGAAGATGGAATCATGGCTGAAAGAAGACTCATGAGGTATGCAACTTTGCTGTTATCTTCCTGCTCTGAAGCCTCTTCAAACTTAAATCTTTTTCATTCTAATGAAAATGTTTTCTTTCTTTTCTTCTGAAATTTACTAATTTTAATTGAACATATGATTTATTTCATGGTTTGTTGTGTTATATTGGCTTTCTTTCACTGCAAGTTCTTCCCCAAATCTGAATATTCTGTACAGTTTCTTCAGTCCCATCCAGTTATTACAAGAGATCAATTATGAAGAACAAGAGTGCTACTAGATATTGAGAAATTAAATCAAATTAGATTTTTTTTAATTAGAACTCTTTAATTCAGAAAAAAGAGGGAAAAATCTATTATTATGCTTATTTTCTGGAGTTCTGAGGTGGATGTTTGAGCTTCTTGAGTCACCGGAGCTTTCGTCCATTCATCTTTATTTTGATGTCTCACCACATTCGTATTATTATTAGGGGCATTTACAAACATAGTACACAACTCGTATGTATTTGCATATTCTCGCATCTCAATTTTTATATTTACGCACATACCGATCAGATCTTTAATATCACATTAAAAATAAGATTATTATCATTTTTTAAAAGCAAAATACATAATATTTTCATTCAACGGTTTAAAACATGCATCAGAGTGAAATGTACGTGTATATGAAATTTTAGACGCGAGACATAAATATACGTAAGAGTTGTGTGCTTGCTATGTATGTATGTTGTACTATCACCTAATAGGTTTATCATATCAAAGGGTTATAAATGCAAATACGAAAGTTTAGATTTTATATATGCTGTGGTGTGTTATGTAAACTTTTCTTCTTATTGTTAGTAATAAGCTATTCAGTCAGAGTATCCATATGGTAACATATTCAGTAGCAGTGCAGAGGTCATGAACATCATCAGAACAAGAAGAAACAACAACCAAGATGAAATATATGAAACTTGGATCAAAACCAGATACTTTCTACACTGAAGAGGCCACAAGGTAATTTATTTTTTTACATAAATACCCACTAGTAAATCATTGAAGTTATTTTGTCATCATAAAATGGTTCAGTATGGTCTTAAGATGGTTTCTGTTTGGATTTCTGAAAAGTAGTTGAGATGAACATATGACAACATTCATCTAAATTTGTAATGACATGAAATTGACCTTTTTGAGATTGACGGATTGGTCCCAAAAGAATTACATTATTGCGTTGGTGTCTATCAATTGAAGTGCTTATGAATACAAATTTTGCAGGTCAATAATGACAGATGTGCCAACTGACCTCATCATTCAAGTTAACAATACAAAGTATGTTCTACATAAGGTGTGATCTTTGTCTCTCACTTTCTATCATGTAAATAAACTAATTTGCATATTCACACATTCAACATTATATGGTAAAGAATATGAAAACTAATTTGCATGTTTCATTGTTGTTTCTATGATAATGCAGCTTGCATCATAACAAAATACTAATGTTTTTCAATAAAAAACATGGAAGATTTACATACACACTCCTAAACAACTTTGTATTTGCATATCTAACACACCTAAATTTTAAATTTTCACATACATGAGCTGTTGATTTCCATGTTCTCTTTTAAGTGTAGTTTCCCCTTCTTCTCAAGTGCGGCTTACTCCAGCGGCTATGGTCTGAACCAGACAAAGAAGGCCTTCCAGCTCCGATCATACTTCTCGATCTCCCCGGCGGCGAACCGGCCTTCGAGATCTGCGCCAAGTTCTGCTACAACATCACCATCAACCTCAGTGCCTATAACTTCATTCAAGCCATGGCTGCTGCCACCCATCTTCAGATGACTGAATCAGTCTCCAGAGGAAATCTGATCCTCAAACTCGAAAATTTCTTCTATTCCTGCATTCTCCATGGATGGAAAGATTCAATTTTGACTCTCCAAAATGCAATTTTTATGAACTGGAATGATGATCAGAGAATAATACAAACTTGCCTCGACTCCATTGTTGATAAAATCCTCACACCTCCATCACAAGTTACATGGTCTTATACTTACACAAGGCCAGGTTTCAGCAGAAAGAAGCACAGCTCTGCTCCCAGAGATTGGTGGACTGAAGACATATCTGATCTTAATATCGATCTCTTCTGCTCCATTATCCATGCTCTCAGATCTAAAAAACGGCTCCCATCAGCTCTGATTGGAGAAGCAATTCATGTTTTTGTATGCAAACAGCTCCCAGATCCAGATGAAGTTAATTCAACGCAAAGTATGAGTAAATATGAACATGAAGCCACGGTGAAGAATCAAAGAATGCTTGAATCTGTCGTAAGTACGATTCCAGCTGAACCTGGTTCTGTATCAGGGAGATTCTTTGTAAAACTGCTCAAAATTGCTAGTATTGTGGGTGCTTCTCCTTCTGTCAAGGCCGAGTTAGTGAGAGGATGTGGTCGTCAACTTGATGAAATTGAGCCAAAAGATCTCATCTTTCATTCTCCAGCGATGAGAAGATCCTTAGATACTGATATTGTTGAAGCAATAATGGAGAATTTCTTAAGACGGTTCAGTCGTCCGCCTGTGAGTGAAGAAGAGAGTGAGCGCAGGCTTAGCTCAATGAAAAGAGTAGCAGAGATATTTGATTCTTATCTGGAGATTATTGCTCAAAATTCTGAACTTTCTGCAACTAAATTTCTGGATCTTGCAGTAATATTGCCAGAGAGAGCAAGACAGAATCATGATGGGCTTTATAGAGCGATTGATACTTTCATCAAGGTGTGTGAATCTCTTTTAGCATAGTAATTCATATTTCTCAAGAGCATACTAATCTGAAAACTAATGATTTCAGGAACACACAGAGCTCAGCAAGGCAGACAGAAAGGAACTCTGCAGAGTAATCGACTGTCATAAACTTTCATCAGAAGTGAGATCACACGCAATAGCTAATGACAGAATGCCATTAAGAACAATTGTTCAGCTCTTATACATACAGCAAGACGAAGCTTCAAGAGGCCCTCATGGACTCCATAAACACCATTCTCTTGACCCTCTGAATCTTCATAAGAGAGGAACAAAGATGGAGGCTCAAGAAGCAGTGAGAGCTGAAAAGGAGAGAGTGATTGCAGTGGAGCCGAAGGTGGAGAAGGTAGCTGAAGCTTCTTCTAATGTAGTTAGAGATAGATTCAGAGGAGAAGCCAAAGAGGATAAGAAAAAGTTGAAAGAATATGAAAAGCATTGATATTTGATTATAAGTGTATTTTTTTCATATGTTTAAGTTTTATCCTACTTTAAAAATCATTTTTTTGAAACTAGTGTTTTTGATAACTTTTTGGAAGTTTTTGGGATCAAAATTGATTTTTTTTAGTAATTGCATTTGAAAGACAAATTTTTTTTATTTACAGAACTAATATTGTACTGTCTCAAATTCTTTTAAATTATGACCCAAAGTATTGAAATTCAAAACAAAGCTTCAAACTTTTTTTTTCCTATAAATTTATAACAATTTGTTCAAGCCATGTTACACATTTGCTCTTGATGTAACTTAAAAATATAAGCATTATTATACGAGTTGACCATTGGACTATTATGCGAAAACAATTCACACAACAACAATCAAACACAAAAGATTTACGTTCGGGGTTAAATCGATTCGCCTACGTTCGGGCGAAGAGAGATTCCACTAGTACCAAATGGGGAGAAACAAAAACGGCTTGGGGGTTACACCTCAACTCTTCTTCGTACCTTAACTCTTACATGAGTCTTATATCCTTTATATAGAGGAGGATTAGGCCAAACAAGAAAAGAACCCAAAAAGAAACAAATCAATTATAATATACTTGTTTAATAAAAGTCATAAATACAACAATTTTCACGTAATCTCTTATTTGCATATAAGTGAGAGATGATCAACTGAGCTCCAACTCTAAATGAGCTGCACGAAGATGGTTGCTTACGTTCCCCCCTCCCGAAGGAATTAAACCTTTCACAATCCTTCAAAATGCCCTAATGGAAAATCAGTCCCGAGCTCACATGATCATCAAATTCCTGCAATATGTTCACTTCTCGACTAGTAGTATCTTTGTGAGCATGTCCGCTAGATTCTTCTTTGTATCTATCTTTTTGAACATAACCTTGACTTTTTTAATCAAGCCTCGAACAAAATGGTACCTTCATCAATGTGCTTGGTACGAGCATGATGAACTGGATTTGCAATCAAGAATACTGCAATCTGATTGTCACAGAACACCGTCAGAGACTCCTAATCAACTCTCAAGTAATCCAATAGGTCTTGCATCAATATTTCTTCTTTTATCGCCTCTGTAACTGTTATGTACTACAAAACAAGATTAGATTGAAGAAATGACCTCCAACTGACTCGGCCTCTTGCCAATGTGAATAAATAGTCAGTATAGATCTTCGGCTATCCATGTCAACTGCGTAGTCTGAGTCAGTGCAGTCTACACAAAAATCTACACTGGATGAATATTTCTCAAGAATAAAAACAACATCAATTATACCCTTCAGATACTTAAGAATACTCTTCACAGCCTGTCAATGACTCATTCTTGGATAATGCATAAACTTGCTCACAACACTAACTGTTTGTGCAATATATGGTCTAGTACAAACCATAACGTACATCAGACTGTCCACTGCACTAGCATAAGGAATCGACCACATTTCTTTCATTTCTTGATCATCTTATGAACACTGGTCTAAACTCAACTTAAAATGAGATGCAATGGATAAACTCACTGTGTTGCTTGAGTCATCAACTCCAAATTTCTTCAATACCGTCTGAACAAAAGCTCCTTGCAAAAGTCAAACATTTCCAGCTGACTTGTCCCTGAGAATCTCCACATTAGGAATTATGCGAGTTTCACCCGATTCCTTTTATTTCAAAATGTTTGGACAATTGATTATTCATCAGATACAATCAACATAGCATCAACAAATAGAAACAAGTAACTGTACTCAATGTTTGACAAATTTTTAAAATATGCACAATGATCATACTGGCTCCTCGTGTGCTCTTATCCTTTCATGAATTGATCAACTTTTTTTATCCTTGTCGTGGTAATTGCTTCAACCCATATGAAGACTTGTTTAGTTTGCAAACTAGGTTTTTTGATATTTCATATCCAAATGGTTATAACATACAGATCTCCTCTTGCAACTCTCCGCGTAAAAATGGAGTCTTCACATCGAGTTCTAAGATCAAACCATATTGCGTTACAAGTGCTAAAAGAACATGCATTGAGAGGTATTTGACCATCGGGGAGAAAGTTTCGTCATAATCATTTCATTCTCGTTGTGCAAAGCATTTTGCCACTAATGTTGCCTTGTACCGCACATCAGCTCCATGAGATCTTTCATTCTTTGTATACACCCACTTGCACTAGATGGCTTTCCTTCTCCGAGGAAGTTTCACTAACCTCCAAGTAACACTATTTCAGAGAAACCCAGTCTCTTCATCCATTGCCGCTCTCCAAATATCACAATCTGGGCTCTCTACTGCTTCTTTGTTGTGAAAAGGAATTTCGGTCTCTATAGCTAAAATAACAAATGCAATGTGATATTTCAACCAAGCTGATTTTGGGATATTCTAGTATCTTGTCATGCTCTAACAATAAATTCTTGAGCATTAATCTCAAATTTAGCATCCCTTTTCCACCTTCTCACATGTACTATCAACAGACACCTCATAAGCAACAATTGGATCAAATATCTAAGGGTCTGTTCGGCACAGCTGCAGCTTCTCAATTTTGCATTGCAGAGCTATAGCTGTCACGAAGCAATAGCGGAAGCAACTATGAGGAAGCTAGTCTGGGAAAGTTGATCTGTCTGTTTGGTTACGATTGCGAAAACAATTGCTGAGCGACTTTTTACGTAAAAATGACCAAATTGCCCTTGTTTGTTAAAACTGTTAAAAAATTATTATGTATTTATATGTTGAGGTTTAATATATGTAAAATTTTTAAAAATATTATGTATTAATTATTCCTATGAAATAAGTTGAAGTTTTATATATGTGTGTATATATATTTTTGAAATTCCTATAAAAATATTTAAATGTATGATATTATGTGTTTATATATATTTATTGGAGAAATTTAAAAGTTTAATTGATTTAGTATAAAATTAATTTTGTTAATTTGTAAACATATATGTTTTGAAATCTCTTTATGTATATATGTTTGTTTAAAAAATTTATGTATATATGTATAAAAAAAATTTAAATTTAATCATATGAGAACAATGCTAGTACAAGTAAAGCATGGAGGACACAACAATTAACCAAACAGTATAAATAACCACAGAAGGACACAACAATTTACGTGGTTCGGTCAAACTGACCTACATCCACGGGAAAAGAATCATATATCTTTATTACGATAATACAAAATGATTTACATGAAATAACAAAAACTAGAACAAAAAAACAATTGGGCTATTTCCCACATACAATCATACTTGGCTTGAAAAAACAAAAAAAAAGTTATGCACCTCCATATAAAATAACCACATACAGACTAGGAACAGATAAGACATATGCACTTATCAAATAACCAAATACCAGCTGCAATAGCCAAATACCAGCTGCACTTACAGGTTTCAAGTACCAGTTGCAATAACCAAATACCAGCTGCACTTATAGGTTCCAGGGAAGCAGCCAAATACCAGCTGCAGTAGCATAACCCAACTGCAATAGTAGCTTTATGAAAACCCAGCCCCAAAGAGTTCTAAAACACCAAAGAGTTGTAAAACCCAGTTGCAATAGCTTAACCCGAAAATCATTACAAATACCACTAGCTGCGCTTAACCAGTAACCTTCAAGAGAGGCATCCAACATAGAGACAAATATATAGAAAGAATGTTTACTTTCTTCCATGAAGAGCATATCAAATTTGTAAAAGATTGGAACTAATAAAACTAACAATGTATAGAAGCATGCATAAAACCCAGCTGCAATAGCATGCAAGTATGATAATGTATAGGAGCATGCAAGTAATCCAATAAAGTCATATACAAGCATGCAGATAATTCATGAGGTAGTATGGGCATTCCAAAGGGATTCCAAAGACATGCCTGAGATAAAATTTCGAAATCTTTGAAAAGCATCATTCAATACATCTCAAAATCTCCATGACAAAGCTCAATGCAAAATATTTCGTGAGGTTGTATGAAATTTTCTTGAATCTTTGAATAAAACACTAATTAAAGTGTTAGTAGTATATGTTATTGAGAATGGCAAATGACAATTCGAGATGTTGTCAATTCTAGAAACAAGGAAGAGGAGGAGAAACACAAAATTTCCCAACAATCATTACAAAAAACTGTAAAAAAGTAAACTGAAGTGTTATATACATATATACATAAATATATGGATCATTTTATATGTAAATAAATAAGAAATAATTATAATGAATTACATAAGAAATGCCTCTAACAAAAAATAACAGCTAAATGTCTTTAACAAAGAATTTATAACTTCACAATCTTCATGTGAAGAATATTATCATAAAGAGCAAACAAAATTTACAAGACGAGCAATGTTTCCACAAAATTTTACAAGACGAGCTATTCTACCTCAAAAACTCGACATCATCCATATAAAGGACCTATAATGGAATGATGCATCCACTATTGCATCTAACACCTGAAACAAATATCGAACAATGGAACGATGCATCTAACACCTGAAATTCCAATTTGAGTTGAAGAATGTAATGATGCATCTAACCACTGAAAATGATGCATCCCCTATTGCCAATTGTCATACTACAGTTAGAAAAGTTCTTTCAAATTAATTAAATATCACTAATTTCAGAAATAAAATGAATTCTAAAGCATCAACGCATGGAATCTGGTTGTCTGCATGCAGACCTTCCAAGATTTCCAAGCCACATTTTCTTTGCAAATCTCACATTTTCTCCGTTTTTATAGGTAACAGAATAATGTAATTACATAGGAAGTAGGTGGTACAACTGTAAATTCTATTATAAAAAAACAGCTTATAGTGGATACAAAAGGAATACCACATTTTCTTTGCAAATCCCACATTTTAAGGAATTATATGTCATCAAAAGCTTTAAACCAAAACAAAAAGAATCACTATAAGTGTGGCATCCAATGTAAGTCATGTATATTATACACAAACTATTTTGAACATAAAGAGTAGCATCCAAATCCAAACTATTTAAACAATAGTGTAAAACTTATATAAGATCTCATCCATATGAAATAGCTACTGTCCATCCACATGCCAACTCGTAGAACTTATATAAGATCTCATCCATGCTAAAAATGACATCTACAAGCAATAGCTGAATCGTAGCACAAATACTTAAACCTGTATGAAATTAAAGTTCAGGTCTTAGATAAGTAAATACATAAGAATTAAGTGGTATGCATATTTATGTATGTGAATCTTGAAAATTGCCCAAATCTGTTTGGCACAGGGGAATATGCAAGCAGAAGCACCAAACATCCTCCACCACTAATGCAAGGAAGTCAAACCTTTTTAATAGGCAAGGGCATTATTCATCAGATGTGGGGAACCATAATAGAAACATAAGCCCAAATCTGTAGGTAGAACAACAACTCCCTAAAACCTTTTCCAAAATATTTGGTTTGCGTAGAAGCTGTTGGAATTAAAGAATAATTGTCATAAAGCCTGCACATATGAAGAGTGCATAACTCTATGGGTAGATAGAAAGACAAAGGGAGAGAGTGAGAGAGGGAGAAATAGAGAGGAAGAGAGAACGAAAGTGCTAGCATAATCCTTTCAAACACATTCAGATCTGTGAGTTTTATCTTCTCAAATAATTTTGCAGTGTGAGCCTCTCCAGCATCTTCACATTTTCCAGAAAATGTATCTTTAATTTGTGCAGCTTACTCATATGTTCCAACTCCCCAATTCTATAACCATTCTCATCCCTAGCACTAAACTCATTTAGTTCTTGGAGACAATTTTAAGCGACGGAGATTAGAAATATTACTCACATGGCCAGGAAAGAAATCATCATAGCAAGATCCCAAAACCACATTGTTATAGATTATGAACCGCAAATGATAGAGACTAGAGATATTGACATCTTACAGCAGGATTCTCTATGCTTACTGTATAGATGACAAGAGATTTTCAAGCGGGATCGGCAAAGCAAAGGCGCGGGACGGGGCCTATGCAGCAGAAGGCGCGAGACGACGAGGGCGACAACGAACAACCGAGACAACAATTTCAAAGAAGATGTCGCAGGATGACGAGGGAAGGATCGCTAGGGCTGCGGGGTTCGATTCCTGGACGACGGGCTTGGGGCGGAACGCTTGGACTTCGCGAGGGCAATCATAGAATATTGGCGCGGTGAAAGCTGGGCCGCGGGGTCGATCCCGCGGCCGGCTTTTCGCTCGCTTCAGCTACGAACGGACGCGAAGCTGTAAAACAAACAATGCCGCGAAAAAAACATCGCGGCAGATGGCCGCGCCGCACCCAAAAAAGCTCAAACAAACGGGCCCTAAGTTGAAGTGGATAAAATCTGTGAAACAAATAATGTTGCATCAAACTCCAACTTCTTTTGCATATTTGTGGTTTTAGTAGAGCTCTACACGTGCTTTTAGTCCCAATTTTTCAGTAAACTTGGCTCTTCGAATTTAACATTCCTATAAATGACAATCTTTTTGCACTTGATTTCAAGCTCGAAGCCAATAAAAGTTCTGATTTACATAAAAAATTAGGCTGGACCAATGCATATCCTGTGATTAACGGAGCTCAAGATTAAAATTTCAGATTTTTAATGTTTAGTCAAATTTTATTCAAATATAAAATTAATCTGATCGAAAGTATGCTAAGTTGCTAACAAAACACCCCCGTAATATTTTGTCCATTTTCACACCCAAATCAGTAACTAAAACTTACGAAAAAAAGTAGGGTTTAAGGCGGGTTTGCCGTATCGAAGCTCGGCCACGAAGGCGGCGTTCGGACTCCTTATCTCCTTCTGTCTGATGAGCTCTCTCGATCTCCATTCCCTCTCTCGCTCCATCGTTTCTTATTGCGACGACTTTGATGAGTAGCTGCGCCACCTTCATCCAACCCAAACTGCCCTCTCTCGATTCGTCTCAGGCTCTGTTAACTCCCCATTGTCTACCTCCATCTTCTCCACGTCGAAGGGATATGTGGGGAACCTTATTCCTGCGAGTTTCACGTCCTTATTCTTCCTTCTCCTTGTCTTCCGTTTACACCCCCATCACCAACTTCGTCAAAGATAGCTTCTTTTTGAAGAAAGCTTCGATCTTGGATTCGAGAACGCCCTTTAATGAAGGTTACGGCCTGTTCTCTCAATTTTATCTCTGTAACCAGAGATCTCGTCAAAGAACTCTCTCTGTCGCGAGGTTCAAGGGGTTTGCCAGCGTTGCTGAGGCAGTTGAAGCTATTTCATCAACTGATGTTGATGAAGAAATCTCCTCAATTGAGGAAATTCATGGGTTTTTGGAAGAGATTAGTAGTATAGAAGAAGCTGTTGATGTTTCTGAGGGGTGTTTAAGCAAGATGGAACACCATAAGCGGCGGAAGCTGAAACAGCAGCACGCGAGGAGGGTGATTCCCGGCATGGGTGCCGGAAAGTACCACATTCTCCGGCGAAAGCAGATAAAGATAGAGACGGAAGCATGGGCTCAAGCGGCGCAGGAATACAAAGATCTCGTGATTGACATGTGTGAGAAGAAGCTCGCCCCTAATCTCCCTTATATGAAATCTTTGATCTTGGGATGGTTTGAGCCTTTTAGGGATAAGATTGTTGCAGAGCAGGAGCTGTGTAAGGATCCCAAGTGCAAGGCTTCACATGCCCCCTACTTTAATGAGCTTCCTTCTGATATGATGGCAGTCATCACTATGCATAAGTTGTTGGGTTTGTTGATGACAGCAAGTGGAGATGGGAGCATTCGGGTTGTTCAAGCCTCTTGTCAGATTGGTGATGCCATTGAGCAAGAGGTTTGAGATATTATTTTCTTAGATTGTGTTTTGTTGGCTTATCCTTGTTTTGTTGGTTTGAGTTAGTAATGTGCTGAATGAGTTATGGGTACGTTCGGAAATTGTTCATGGACCTTTTACTTTTTAGAAAGCTAACATTACAAAAACTTTCATCTCTGTGGCGTGCAAGCATTGGAAAGCACATTATTGTAAGTGCACTCCATAACTTGTTCAATGAGTTTGAAGATTATCATATTTTCAGAACCCTTTTGGATCAGCTTTCAATTGGTATTTTTGTTCTAGTATAATGCAACTTGTGAATACACTTATGTGATGTTCTATCACATGTAGTAAATTTTTTTTTGTTAGTTGCAAAGTTACTATCATATAAAAATAAATCACATTTTATATTAAATCAATTTGTTTTAATGTGGCTGCATGCACTTTTTAGTTTCTTATATGTGAACAATGGTTCATTCTTGTTTGTTGCCTATAAATGTGTATATAGGGCTAGCTATGGATCATAATTAAAGGAGGATATTCATGGTTTGTTGCCTCTAAATGTGCATGGTCTATTCTGGGAAATAAGGCTCAGTCTTATGCTTCTTATGAAATAGAAATTTGTGCAGATAAGAGATTTTACAACAGATCATCTTCCTACTCTACTTCTAGGGTACATTATTTGCTAATGTTAGTTTTGAATATTGGGCATTGAGTCTTGATGGACATGTTGAATAAAATTATGTTATCAATCTTAGTAAACTATATAAACATCTCGACTAGATTTATTTTCTTATTATTTGTTATGGATTTATTGAAAATAAAGGAAAATTTAACTTTACATTTCTCATAATATTCATACTTGGAGAAAACATGCCCATTGTTTTTTGTAGAAATATACCTGACTGTTTGTCTTTGATTGAAATTCATCGCTTTTATAAATAAGAGTTGAAAGCCTCGTTGAACAGCTGGCCGCTTTTCCATCATAAGAACTCCTCGATTGTTCCTCTTTCCAATATCTTTGTACTCGATGATCGTTGAGCATGTGCCAGACCAACATAAAGCTTCATGACTGTAGTCTCTATAGTTCTTATTTGTTCAAATTAATAATTTTATACACTTAATTATCTATGTTTGAATATATTGTTCGTACTCTAATACCCATAACATATAATGATGTTAGAAATTAAAATACATAGCTAGACATCTTTAAATCAGTTTCAAATTATTATCGTATTATGATTGAACCACCTTCAAATAAGGATTGAACCATGTTTAAACCATGTTTGAACTGCTCCATTTTTAAACCACGATCAGGCTATCATAGTATATGATCAATTATCCTCAAATCATGATTGAACTATCATCGAACATTGTTCAAACTTTCATTCATGACTCGATTAATGCTTGGATATGGTTCACACAAGGTTCAATTATGGTTCGAGAATAATTCAAAGATGGTTCGATCAATGTTTAAAGATGATCTGATCATGATTCAAGGATTATTCATTTTGTTTTACCCTCATTATCTTTTTTAAGATTGATTTATTTAAATTATTTTGCTATATATGCATATATGCTATAATCATACCTGTAAAGAGGTATTATATTACTCAAGTCACATATAGAGTTGGGAGTGTGATTGAGAAAGTGGTTAGAAAGTTTCAGACTGATGATCTCTTTGTTAAGGCGGACGGTTTCCACTTTGGTTATTTCCTTGATTTTCCTGAACTATAGTTCTCTAGGGCCTTAATTCATCAATTGTTATCGACGGTGGTTGATGATGATGAAATTACTTCATTGTGTTCAACATTAGATGCAGTAATACAAAATATGACACTGTTGAGTTTGCTCTAATCATTGGGCTAAGTTTGGAATACCCACACGAGGAGGAATACAAAGGTTCTGTGATAACTTTCTATTGTGTCCTAGTTGTTGGATTACAAATTGAGATATACATCCTAAAATCTGTTGTTTTATAGCTATTATGATTGTATTATTCTGTACCAATTTTGTATTCTGTTGTGTTAAGGCTATTAGAATGGACTGCGAGGTATCTATCTTAGATAAACTATGTTTAAATGAGGTTTGAATCATATTTGAGTAAGATGCGAATCACTCGATCTGCAATGATTTGCACCTTATTTGAATTAGGTTTGAACCTTGTTCAAACATGTTTCCGATCTTGTTTGAATCAATGTCGTTCATGGCGGGCTTTAAAGTTTTTTGCACTTAAAAGATGAAATATTTTAGTCCGAAATAAAATTTCAAGTATATTTCTCCTAGAAAGTTATTAGGGATATTTGTCTAATTTTGCTTTTTTTGAGGCATACAAATTTCCATTAAAAAGTGATTTCAATGATGGTTTTGGAGTTCCAGAGAAACCCAATATAGCAATCGCTGTCATTTTTGAAAATGGCTTAGTTTCAAAGAATAAAATATACATCTAAACATTAAATTGCTACAATTACTAAAGCAATATCTATTTAAGAACATTAAATTCTATTTCATAGCATGCTAATATAAGGGTCTAACTCTTTAGGAAGAGCATGAATTAAAACCAAAGAATGTAGAATAACAGTAGCAATGAAAATGGTAATAACTATAGATTTGTTGATATATGGTGTACAAAATAATAGAATTTTAAGATTGCACTAGTTCTCTATTTTTTTTTTCATTGTTCATTTTTATTTTTTTTTTAATTTTGAACACAAGTTTCCTAATTATGGTTATGAAGATCGACGGTCCTATCAAAGTTTAAAATTGTTCAATTGGGTATTGAGGCATTTTGTGTCAGTGTGGTGAGTGTAGCCTAAAGGCATTTTGAGACTCAAGTATTAAAATCAACAAAACAAGAATTATTGTACTAAGCTTGAAACATGTAGTAAAAAGTAACTTATTAATATTATAACTTTAATAGATTAAAATGTAACATATTACTATCCAAACATTAAATCAGAAAATTTGAATAGCTATAGAAATATTAAAGTAAGACATAATAATATAATAATTCAATATAATTTAGATACAATTAGTCTCTCCCTTACTCTTGCTTTCATTTATCAAATTATAAACATAAAAGCTACAAATGTAGAATTTCTAAATTAAGAAATTTTTATCACTTCTATCACTTAAAGAAACATTATTAGAATCATCAACATAAATATTTATTTTCTCCTACATATCATTCTTAATTATATACATGTTCTCTAATTTTTCTCATCTTAAACTCAATTATTTTTATTTTATTTAATCAATATTAATTAATAAGAATTTTTATTAAAATTTAAAACATTGAATCCATTGATTAGAACAACTTAAATTACATCCTCAACAGTGTATTTCATTATTAAGAAATGTTTATTAAAATTATTTCTTTTATATATTTATTAAAAGGAAGAATCTATATTTAATTGTGTATGTCTCACCAAAATCGAGGTAAAATGCATTTTGATGCACATATCAAGATTATGTTTACCTTGAGCCTTCTGTAAACCTCATCGCGAATTTTTCAAAAAATCTATTAGATGGGTCTCAAGGCGATTCTTATTGCAAAATTTTAAACCATGGGACATATTGGAATTAGACCTTTAGAAATATCCAAAGCATCGTGCATGATAGTTAAATTATGTTATGTTTTAGAACTTTGAACAAAGTTAAGCCTGCCATTCTCGCAAAAAACATTCTTTTCCTCCCATTTTTTGTGCTTTCAAAATCTAAAATGTTTCATTCTTTACGTTTTTGTGATCATCATTGAAATCACGACAGACATCTCTTTGCTGATATATAGTTTTATGATTTTAATCCATACAACAAATAATCACTAGTTCCTTGCTATTTAATCTCGAAAAATATCCGTCGAATTATTTATTTTTTCATTTTCTTTAGTTTTTGTAAAATATTATTTTGATTTGAACATTCTAATCCTCAAATTCTAATATATATGTATTTTTTTGTGTGGCAAATTTGATCCTCCTACATTCTGGCTACGCTGTGGACCACCTTATCTTAACCTTTTCAGCTTTAATTTGTTCAAACAGGCTAGGATTTACAGATTTTTGGAAAAAACAAAGAAGCAGAATGTCAACAATAAGAGAGGTCAATATGATGATGGCGATCCTGTAGCTAAAGAGGAACAACGCTTGAGGAAAAAGGTCGAAGATTTGATGAAAAAACAAAAACTTCCCCAATTAAGGAGTTTAGTTAATGGGCAGGATAAGAATAGGCCATGGGGTCAGGATGCTCAGGCGAAGGTTCTCTCTCTTATGGCCCCTTTTCTTTTCTATAAAGAGATTATTTATTTATTTATTCTTACTTTTGCTGTGATGCATTCATTTTTATATTCTGTGAACTTAGGTTGGGAGCCGGTTGATTGAACTATTAATCGAAACAGCTTACATACAACCCCCTGTTAATCAGCATATTGACGGTCCGCCTGATATCCGCCCTGCATTTAGACATTCACTCAAGACTTTGATAAAGGAAATGTGAGAAAAAGATCTTTTTTGGGGGAATATTTACATACATACAACTAAATTCCTCTGTATTTACATGTCTAACACCTAAAGTTAATTTTTTTTATGAAAAGATGTATTTTACTTTTTAGAAGTTAAAATAGTGGTATTTTTTAATATGATATGGAAGATTTGGGCTGTATGAACGTAGAAAGTAAAATTTAGGTGTTATATATGTAAATACATAGGAATTGGGTGGTATGGTTGCAAATGCCTTTCTTTTTTTCTGTATCTTCTGTTTAATGTGGGTTTTCATTTGCTAGTCATTTCACTTTGGTAAGCTGCAATTGATTCATGAGCAGGAAGAAATCTAGCAGGAGATACGGAGTTATCGAATGTGATCCGCTTGTTCGTCAAGGGCTAGAGAGAACAGTACGATTTAAGATCGTAAATTTGTTTTTTGTATTGTAATATCTCTTTAATTACGTGCTTATTTACTTTTTTGGGGGGATTTTTATAGGCCAGGCACATGGTCATTCCCTACATGCCTATGTTGATACCTCCTGTGAATTGGACAGGGTATGATCCAAATTTCCAAGTACGAGCTGTTATTGTCAATGTACTAATCGGCATCTTCAGTTTTTTTCAAATGAAGATTTACATAAAAAGCACTTTATTCATATGCTTTTACATACTTAACATCTAAATTTCATTTTTTACATATGCACGCCACCTTACATATGCATGAAAATGTGTACTTTACGTATTGTAAGTTAAAAAGCTGGAATTTTTGATGTGCTGTGAAAATGAGAGTGGTGTAAATGTAAAATGTAGATTTCAGGTGTTAGATATGTAAATACATAAGAGTTGGGTGGTGTGTATGTAAATGCCCCTTTTGTAAAAACTTTATGAAAATGTCAAGGTACGAAGAAGCATCACCTCATAATCATCATCATCATTATCTTCACAATGATCATCTTTATCACAATTATGCAAGCTCAACTGTTTGAACCTTCCTGTGAATTAATTTCTTTCTAGTGCAGTATTATAAATCTTTTTGCCAAAATAGCTGCATAGTTGCCTTTTTCTTTTTCTTTTTCTTTTATGCCTGCAACATATATTTTTAGGGGCATTTACATACATAATACACAATTCTTATGTATTTAGATATCTCACACTTAAAACTTTCATATTTATACACATAGTAGTCAAATCTTTAATATCACATAAAAAACAGCACTGTTATCGCCTTTTAAAGTGAGATGCACCTTTTCTTGCATAGGCTTAAAGCACCAAAGTGCTACGTGTGCAAATACGGAAGTTTAGATACATAGGAATTGTATGCTAGGTTTGTAAATTTTCCTATTTTTTATTGGTTCATTCTATGTCCTCTGTTGCACACAACCAAACTAAGTCTTTTTTCTACAACTTCATCTTCTACTGATGCTTCACAGATGGTCTTCATAACACTATTGTTTCACACACTTCTTCATACTCTTTCAATACATTCATTACAACACTATCACTTATGGCAGACTATGATTTCTTGGTTACAATTTTGAAAGAACTTATAATCTTTTCTGCTTGGTATATGTGCAAATGTGCCCTGTTTTTATTTTTTGCAATTTGATTTGCACAAATATGAGTCACTCAGCATCCTTCCTAGCTAATTATGCAGTCACCGGACAAGGTTTGATTTGTATTTTTAATGTTCATGGATTTTATTGGCAGGTATGATAAAGGAGGACACTTATTTTTACCATCCCACATAATGCGAATTCACGGCGCGAAAAAACAGCGCGAGGCAATAAAAAGGGTGCCAAGAAATCAATTGCAACCGGTTTTTGAGGTTTTATCGATTTCTTTTTCTATCTTTATTTTCTGCATGCTAAGCTGAATTAAACAAGGCAAATTTTCATACAAAACACACAAATTTTATATATTTTGATATCTAACACCTAAAGTTTGATATCTACACTTATAACACTTTCATTTCATAAATTTATGATGAAAATGTGTATTTCATTTCTAAAAAGTTAATAATTGTCGTATTTTTGTTGTGTTGTTAAAGTTCTGAGTGTTATGAAGGTGAATATGAAAGTTTAATCGTTAGATATGTAAATACATGAGAAATGTGCTATATATGTAAATGCCCCATTAAGCAACTAATCATATTTCTAGGGGAACTATTTCAAAATTAAGTTTGCTTTTGTTAGTAGTTGTATGGTCTTTTGGTTGAAGTATCTATTGTATCTCTTGGTTTCCTTCCTTTTCTCAGCATTTGTTTTGAATGTCTCTACTTGGTTTAGAAAAGACATCTTCATGGACCTAAACCTTGTAAAAAAAATGAAATGACTCAGTTTCTCTATGATATTGGCTTTTTTTTCTAGTGAAGTGTCAAAATAGTCCCCTGAACATTTACAAAAGTCCATTAAAACCTGAGAATCTATAAAAATGCCAAATTAGTTTTTAATCTCTTTTAATATGAGCTAAATTAATCTTTAGGTAGGATTATTTTAGGCCCTATTAGAAGATTTTGGGAGACTCAGTGACTAAAATGGACCCCTACAAAGAGTCATGGGACTATTTTGACAAATTTCTCCTTCTCTTTCTGTGAGAATGTACTCGTTAGAGATCGCATTTTCCCGAAGAACGATTATAACCAATTATATTGCATGACTTTACTTTTCCAGGCACTCAATACGCTCGGGGCAACCAAATGGAGGGTTAACAAAAGGGTTCTTGGTGTTGTAGATAGAATATGGTCTAGTGGTGGGCGTCTTGCAGACTTGGTTGACCGTGATGATGTGAGCAGCTTGACGCACTCCTTACTCTAACATTTGATTTTTTTATTCTTTGGTTAGTAGATTATATTTTTTAAGGAAAATTTATACACATACTACACAATTCTTATCTATTTACTTTGGTGCTTTAAACCTATGCAAGAAATGGTGTATTTATCTTTTAAAAAGTAGTAATAGTGCTATTTTTTTTTAATGTGATGTTAAGTATTGAGTGCTATATGTTTAAATATGGAAGTATAGGTGTGAGAAATGTAAATAAATAATAGTCGCGTGCTAATTTTGTTTGTTAGCCAAACTATTGCCATTTCAGTCAGGCTCTCTTTTCAATTTTTTTTGTCTTTTTTTTTAAATTTTTTTACATTTATGATGCAGATTCCACTTCCAGAGAAACCTGAAACTGAAGATGAGAATGTGATTAAAAAGTGGAGGTGGAAATTAAGAGCTGCAAAAAAAGAAAATAGTGAGAAACATTCCCAGCGGTGTGATGTGGAACTTAAACTGGCTGTAAGAAACTTTACTTACAGTAGCTGAAATTTTTGGGGCATTTACATGCACAGCACACTATTCTTATGTATTTACATATCTCACTCCTAAAGTTTTATATTTGCACATATTGATCTCAAATCTCTACTATCACGTCAAAAACAGCATTATTATCACTTTTTAAAAGTCAAATACACCTTTTCATGCATAGGTTTAGATGTGTATGTAAATATGAAAGTTTAGATGTGAGATATGTAAATACGTAAGACTTGCGTGCAACATAAGTAAATTTCCCATTTTGATGATGCCATAGTCTTGTTGAACTGAACTTTCTTTATGGAGCAGGTAGCTCGTAAAATGAAAGATGAGGAAGGTTTCTATTATCCACATAACCTTGATTTTAGGGGTCGTGCATATCCGATGCACGCTTATCTGAATCATCTTGGTTCGGATTTATGTCGAGGAATGTTAGAATTTGCAGAGGGACGTCCGTTAGGAAAATCGGGCTTGCGCTGGTTGAAGATTCATTTGGCGAATCTATATGGAAATGGTGTTGACAAAAAGCCGTATGATGGTCGAATTTCGTTCACGGAGAATCATTTGGGCGAGATATTTGATTCGGCGGATAGGCCGCTTGAAGGTGAGCGGTGGTGGTTGAAGGCGGAGGATCCATTTCAGTGCTTGGCAGTTTGTATAAACTTGGCGGAAGCATTAAGAAGCTCGTCACCAGAAACTACAATTTCTCATTTACCTGTGCATCAGGTTTCATGTTCTTCTTTCTCATCTAACATCCAAACTTTGCTTTTTAATGTGATTTGTTTGCTTCCAACACTATCGTCTGATTATTTGGCTTTAATTTGGTATTAACAAAAAAAGTTTAGATAATTTAATAATTATATTTGTCACACTAAACTTTTCTCTTGCAGCTTAAACTTTTTCTCCTCTTTTTTTAGGATGGCTCTTGTAATGGTCTTCAACATTATGCAGCACTTGGAAGAGACAAGGTAAACTTACTACAATTTTTTCTTAATGTTTATTCTTTTCAATTGGATTACATCACGGACCTGCTTTAAGCCCATGCATTTTTGCTTTAGTTATGGATGCTCTTACTAGATATATACAGGATTATGTACCTTGGTGTGTGATTTTCGCTGATGATATCCTTCTTGTGGATGAGACGAGGAGTTCAGGAAAAGCTGGAATTATGGAGGTCTATATTGGTGTCTAAAGGTCTTCGATTGAGTAGATCTAAAATTGAATATATGGAGTGTAACTTTAGTAGTAGTAGCTCTAGTGGCAGAGTTGTAACTATGTGTGATCAAATGATTAAAAGTGTAAACGTTTTAGATATCTTAGTTCTCTTGTTCAAAGTGATAGTGATATAGATAGGGATGCCATTAGTAAAATTGAGGTTGTTTGGTTGAACTGAAAGAATGCATCAGGCCTATTGTGTGATAGAAGGTTTCGCTTAGACTTAGGGTCTATTTTGGGCAGCTACAACTATTTGAAGAAGCACGTATGAAGTTGCTTAAGAAGAAGCTGTTGTGGCTATTACATTTTTTTTTTTTAAGTCAGACTGCGGCTTTCTAATAGTTATCACAGGTAGTCAAATATTGTGGGAAAATGCAATTTTCATCTACAGCTTTTTGAGAACGCAGACAAAACTAACAGGAAAAACTGCGGTGTTGCACCACACCGACATTGCACCACAGCCTCAAATGCACCCTTAAAAGAAATTTTTATAAGATAGTGGCGAGACCTGAAATGCTTTATGACGCGGGATGTTGGCCTTTAAATGAGAAGCATAAAACAAAGTTAAGTGTTGCTAAGATGAGAATGCTTAGGTGGATGAACAGCTTGATGCTTAGAGATAAAATACAAAATGAATCTATTTGTGGAAGAGTTGGTCTAGCTCTAGTTGCAGACAATATTAGAGAGAGTTGTCTTAGTGATTTGGTCACAGTAAACGTGGACAATCTGATGATCTAGTTAGGAGACTAGATGTTTTAGATTCAACTTATGCTAAGAAATGCATAGGTAGACCTAAAAGGCATTGGGCATATTGTTTAAAAAATGATCTCAATCTATTAGAATTAAATGAAAAAATGACAGTCAATAGGACATAATGGAGAGAAAAGATTCATGTAGCCAACTCTCACTTAGTGGGATAAAGTTTTATTGTTGTTGTTGTTTATTCTTTTCTCCCCGGGGATTTGATATTGTTTGGACGCCATAAGCAAAGTGCAATTGTGTTCTTATGTAAATAAAAAAAATTATATCATTTTGCACTGTAGCTAGCCTATCATCGAGTTGCAAAGTTGATCTAATACTGGTTCTTTTCATTATTTTATTTGGAGATCTGTTTAATTGTTATCATTTAATCCTTTGAGATAAAATTTCTTGATTTGTACTCTGCACTTTTTTTTTAGTGTTTTATGTTACGAAAATCTAGGCACACATTTTAATCCTTATTGCTTGCTTGAGGATGGCGTAGGCTTTGTAGTATGATACAATTTCTTACTCTCTTTTGATATTTGAAATAGTGTATGAGTTGTATATCAAATTGCATCTTTTTCGTTATTTGATGTAAGGAGCTTTGGCATCGATCTAAGGTTCCTAGATGGTGTGGAATAAGACGAAAAAGGGTTAGTAAGTTGTAGGATGGGAAAGAGGGATGGAAGATGACACCTGAGAAATCGAGCTCTCGGCAGCTGGACAACAAATTGGAAGAAGAAAATAATTGATCGGTTGTAGAGTCGGTGATGGAGGTTTTCAGAGAGAGATCACCCCCTTGATCCAATCAGGTTACAGGCACACACCTGAGAAGAATCAAAAGATAACAACACTTCAATACATAAAATAGCGATAAAGTCTATAAATAACCTTAATCAAAAACCCAAAAAATTCCCTCAACTAGGTTCCACGTAACATATTTACACCGGTACCTAAATTAAATCCTAATTAGAAGAAATAAAATAGTGAATAAGGTCCCACAAGACCCGTACAATCCAAAATAACGGGAAATTTCCACGTAGCATCAAGATATGTGATATTATTTTTCTTATTAAATTGAGAAAGGGCATCTTCTAATTTATTGATTCACTTATTTTAGCATTTGCATATTTTCTCCCCTCTTGTTTTTAGTTTCTTCCACTTAGCTTTGCGTGATATGCCGATGTAATATCTATCTTTTCTTCTAATTTTGCAGTTGGGAGCTGCGGCGGTAAACTTGGTTGCTGGCGAAAAGCCATCTGATGTTTACTCTAGCATAGCTGCAAGGTGAGCTCTTTTAATAATTGCAACACTTTGTTTTGTTAGTGGTAGCTGTGATGGAATTTGTTGACTGGAAGAGGAGATTTTATAAAGCCTTTTCTTTTGCTAAACATTTGTTTT
Organism: Papilionanthe hookeriana x Papilionanthe teres; assembly: GCA_022702705.1. NCBI lineage: Eukaryota > Viridiplantae > Streptophyta > Magnoliopsida > Asparagales > Orchidaceae > Papilionanthe > Papilionanthe hookeriana x Papilionanthe teres. The sequence goes on along the minus strand of CM040427.1, from coordinate 64,685,879 downwards.
TAAGCCTCATTGCTATCATTTGTTGACAAATATTGTTATAACATTTCAAATTTGGGGTACTAACATGCATAGCACACATTCTTATATATTTACGTATCTAACACCTATACTTTTATATTTACATGCATGCCACTGGAATCTGGAACATCACATTAAAATACCTCTATGATTAACTTCTTAAAAGTGAAATACATCTTTTAATGCATAAGTTATAAACACCAAGTTTTATAAATGTAAATATCAAGTTGTTAGATATGCAAATACATAAGAAGGCAAGGGGATAAATGAAAGGTTGTTTTAGCTAGAAATTGAGCTGCAAGACTAGCGCAAATTTCAATGAAGTTCTCATGTAGCACACTTGATAGGCATTAACATCTCATTTTGCGTCTTTTTGTCGAAGGTATATCTGCAAAATTTTATGAAATTAAAAAATTTGAAGACTCCTAGAGAAGGAAGTGTAATTGTTATTGGTTTTTATTTCATTAGCTATTGTTTTCTTCATTTTTCAACTTGTGTTATTTTTATGTTAAACATGACATGCTCTTGTTATAACTGTTGAACAGAGTGTTAGAAATCATGCAAAAAGATGCTAAAAAAGATAGTGCTACCGACCCAAATGTGGCTCGTGCTCGGCTTCTAATTGGTCATGTACGATCTTACGAACTTTTTCCGTTTTCCATTTTTGCGAAGGCTTTTGCTAATTATTTTGTTTTTTTGCATTTTTTGTTGGGATAATTACATAATCAACCACGCTCTTTCATCCGTTTTTTAAATTCTCACTCAAATATCAAAATTCACCGTAAAACCCCGACCCATATTTTTCATTTTTATCAAATTCTCAATAGTTTGATTGTGGCACACGTAAATACATCGGTTCGGCAGCTCAAAAAAATTCACCTATATGCATAAGTCGCAATATCATAAAATTGTTTTATTCATTTAAACCCAATAAAATACTCAAATTACATCCATCCTATTATTTCAACATTTACTCTAGTTTTGTACAATATACTCATTTATTGCAATCTTTGCATAATTAATTTTGAAAAATAAATTTAAAAGAACATCCCTTTTCTATTTATACTAAGATTTTGACTACTTTTTAATAATTTGGGTGCTAGTGTGTAAATATGAAAGTTTAGGGGTGAGATATGTAAATGCATGAGAATTGTATGCTTATTTATATAAATACCCCTGAATTATTTTTCTTTTGCTAATCAAGGTTTGCTTATATGCATTAGGTGGACCGCAAATTGGTGAAACAAACAGTTATGACTTCTGTTTACGGTGTCACCTACATCGGTGCACGCGAGCAAATAAAGAAAAGGTTAAAGGAACGAAACGCTATCCCGGATGATTCCGAGCTATTTAACGCATCTTGCTACGCGGCAAGGGTAATAAACAATAATTGTATTTCATTCAAATTTGCAATATTCGAGCTCAAGTATTAGTATTTGCGATTTGGTGGGATATCTATGATGGGCTAATCTTTAGTATTTGAATAGGTTACCTTGACCGCGCTCGGGGAGATGTTTGAAGCTGCCCGAAGCATCATGAACTGGCTCGGTGAATGCGCGAAGGTTTGTTTATTTAGAAAAATGTCAAAACGGTCCAATGAATTACTTATATGGGGTTATTTACGTGCATACCGCTCAATTATTGCTTATTTACGTATCTAACACCTACCTACGTACCACGTTACCTATGAATGCAAAATTGTATTTCACTTTCTAAAAATTAAAATGGTGGTATTTTGTGTTATGAAAGATTTGGGTTGTATAAGGTTAAGAAAACAAAATTTAGGTGTTAGATATGTAATCTTACCTTTCTCCTCTTTACCTCCAAATTATTTCATTTTTAGCTCTTATTAACATATGACATTGCATGTTCATAACAGTTGATTGCCTTGGAAAATGAACCGGTGAGGTGGACGACGCCTCTCGGCCTTCCTGTCGTTCAGCCATATAATAAGTTAGGACGACATCTAGTAAGTCTCTCTCTCTCTCTCTCTCTCTCTATCTCTTCTTTCTCTCTCATCGACAACCTCTCTTTATCCCTTTCATACACATGCTATCACTGTGCTCGTTATCATTGTGCTCGTACACATAGCATATTGATTGAAAATAAAATGAAGAATTTCAAGAGGCCAGGATCGAGCGGTCACTCTGCTCGTGAGTAAAACACGCTATCATTAATACACGAGTCCACACAACACGTGCACATAAAAAATGCGAAGATTTGCACACATACTACTCAGTTCCTATGTATTTACATAGCTAACATCTAAACCTCAATTTTTACATATATGCCTTCTTACCTATGCATGAAAAGGTGTATTTTACCTTTTGATCTGATGTGAAAGATTTGGGTGGCATAACTATACATATGTAAATACATAGGAATTGGGGGGGTATTATTGTAAATGCCCCCAATGCAAAAGAACTCAGTTGTCCCTATAAGCGAACTTATGAACATGGCCAATTTGGACATGATTCTTTCTTTTCTCCCTCAATGGAATTTTCTGAGAGTAAAATTAAATGAAGATTTACATACATATCACTCAATTCCTATGTATTTACATATCTAGCCCCTAAACTATATTTTTGATGTGATATTAAGGATATTGGTGGTATATATGTAAAAAACAAAGTTCAGGCGTTGGATATGCAAATACATTGGGATTGGGGGGTATTCATGTAAATGCCCCTAAAATAATGTAACAATCATTCCTTCTTAAATTATAACTGCTTTGGTTGAACTTTTCCTGCAGGTCAGAACCTCTCTTCAAGTGCTGACTTTACAACGAGAGACCGACATGGTAAATAGTTGCTTTTTAATTCTTATTTTTGGAAGATTTATATATATACCACTTAATTCCTTTGTATTTACATATCTATCACCATAACTTCAATTTTTACATATTTGCCCGCTTTCCCTATGCATGAAAAGATGCGTTTCTCTTTTTAAAAGTTAAAATATTTTTGATTTGATACGAATGAATTGGGTGCAATAAATCTAGAAATTGAAATTTGGGTGTTACATATGTAAATACGTCGTGATTGGGTGGTCGCAAAATGCCCCGTTTTTTTTGGAAGATTTACATACATACCGCATAATTCATATGTATTTACTTGTATTTAATACCAAAACTTCAATTTTTACCTATATGCCTTCTCACCTATGCATGAAAAATGTATTACACTTTTTAAAATTTAGAATAGTGGTATAAATGAAAAAAAAGAGTAAAATTTTGGTGGTAGATGTGTAAATACATAGGAATGGGTTGGTATTTATGTAAATGCATCTTATAAATCTTAATCTTTCCAAAAATCTCAACTTTGTCATGCATTTTAACTTTTATTTAGGTAATGGTGAAACGTCAGAGGACAGCTTTTCCGCCAAACTTCATTCATTCACTTGATGGATCCCATATGATGATGACTGCTGTGGCCTGTAGAAACGCTGGATTGAATTTTGCAGGTAAGATATTGGGGATGATTTACATACATACCACTCAATTCTTATGTATTTACATATCTAACCCCTAACCATGACGGGGGACGGGGAGGGGTCCCCGGACCGGTTTGGTCTGAGTGGGGGGAGGGTCAGTCGGCCCTCTTCTCTAGAGTTTGGGTTTCCGCCCAGTCGTAATAGTAGCAATGGTATTTAGTTTGTTTGATTTTATTAGATTTAGGTTCTTTGTTGATTATAAATATGTTGTCGTTTATTGTATTAGGGGTGTTTTTCGTTCATTTGAGTTTTGTGAGGGCATTTGTTCCCTGTGGTGCCCGGATGGGAACGAGTTTTGTGTCCACGGTGTTGGGTTGTGGCAACTGTATTCCTCCATTGTTGTTGGTGATGTCTAGGGTATTCTTCCTTCGACAATCATTGGGGTGGTAATTTTTATATCCCGATCAGATGCGAGAGTATAAAACTCTTATTTGTGCTTCTCGTTTTTGTTCTGGCTGTTATTTTTGCGTATCGGATTGTTTTCTTGGTTGTTCTTGTTGAATCTTCGCCAATCATCTTTTCCGGTATTATTTGGTATCAGAGTTATTTTAACCCTAATTTCATCAGAGGGTTACCAAAATTCTCTAATACTCAACCCAAACTCTACCCAAAACTACACTCTAAATCAGTCTCATGTACCCTATTTCATCTCCCAAAACTAAATCTTAGCCATTCCGCCTAGGAGACAAGTGTCGAAAGTTGAAGCTCCTCCAATCCCGGATGGTTAAAGCAGCTCTGCTGCGTTCAACTTGGCCGACCTAACGAGTGATTCCGAAGCTTCTTCAACAGGTGAGGTCGAAGCTCCACCAACTTCTGTAGATTGAAGCGGGGCGGGGAGGGGACCTTGGATTGTTCAATCCAAGTGGGGGAGGGTCAATCGTCCCTCCCTCTACGCTAGGGTTGTCGTCCACTCCTAATAGCAACAAGAGTATTTTCGTCCGTCTGTGTTTGTTTTTATTAGGTTCAAGTCCTTTGTTAATTATAAATACGCGGTCGATTTTTTGTATTATCGGTTTTTTTCGTTCATCTAAGTTTTGTGCGGACTTGTGCTACTTTTGTGATTCCCGACAGTATTGGGTGGTGGCAACTGTTTCCCTCCACTGCTGGTGGTGACATCCCGAGTCTCCTTTCTTAATCAATCATTCAGGCGGTGATTTATCTCACCCCATTCGGTTGCGAGAGATGGAAACTCTCGCTTCTTTTATTTTCGATTTGATCAGCGCATCTCGTCTTTGTTCTGGTCGATTGTTTATTGAAATTCTTAGGTGTTAGATATGTAAAACTACATAAGAATTTAATGCCCTAATCTATTGTTGCAGTTTCTCTGTTTCTCTCTTCATATTTATATAGCCAATTTCATCTGAACTTAGTGAAAATTTTAAATTACAGGAGTTCATGATTCTTATTGGACTCACGCCTCGGATGTTGATGAGATGAATATGATTCTGCGACAAAAGTTTGTGGAACTTTACGAGCAGCCGATTTTGGAGACTGTATGTTTATTTCGACCCCCACTTTTTCCTTTTTAAAACTTTTGAATTCAAAATTTTCAAACTATTCGACCGCGTTATTTCTAGTGTAAAGTGCAAAAATAGTCGTTTTAGGGCCCGTTCCCGTTTGGGGCAGCGTTTTTAAAAACGCCATCTAACCGTTTGATTCGCGCGTTTTTGAATACGCTGCCTGCAGCGTTTGGGTTTTTTACACTAAACGCAGGCCGCGGTTCAATCTCTGCGGTCGATCTGCGGACCGCGTTTCAATATAAGTTGCTTATCCTGAAATGTACAAGCTGCCCCAAACAGAGCCTTAGTTCCGACGTTCATAGAAGTGTCAAAATAGTTTCCCAAACTCTTTGAAGCGGAGTTGAAATATTCCTCGTGAGTACTATTAGAGCTCAATTTTAAAATAGTTGGGGACGATGTTGACACTTTTATAAATTGTGAGACTAAAACGGTTTCATATAAATATTTGATGACTATTTTGACACTTTACTCTATTTTTATATATTTTAAAATTTAGTTTAATTTTTAAAACATAAATAAAATTCAAATTATACATAATCAAAAATATTTTATTTTTTCAATAAACAAATATAGAAAATGAAAGTGATTTCATATGAGCCCCGTTTCCAGTCTTAAGATCATGAGTTCAAAGCCTAAAATATGGGTGTAAACGAGTCAAGTCGTGCTCGACCTCGGCTTGAGCTTGAGCTTGAGCTTGGTTAATTAATCGAGTTCAAGTTCGAGCTCGAGCTTTATTCTACGAGTTTGTGTTGGCATACAAGTTAGCTTGATCAATATAAAATAGAGAAAATAATATTAATTTAAATTAGTATTATAATAAAATGATAAATATAATGAATAATTAGGAGATCAACGATAAGAAATCATTTGATATGGTGTACTATACTTTTTAAATATATTTACTATTTTAAGGTCTTGAATTTTATTATATTTTGGGTGTATTTTTTATTAATTATTTTTAAACGAACTAGCTCATAAGATAACGAGTAAAGTCGGGGCTGGCTTAAGCTTAGCTTGTTAGCTCATCGAACTCAGTTCATGAGTCTCTTCTTGAGTTGAGCCCGAGCCGACTCATGAGTCGGTTTGGCCTACATTTTAAAAAATAAAAATATTAATATTAATAAAAAAAATCCCCTTTATATTTTCTAATAATTGAAATATTTTCAGTTACTTGAGAGCTTTAAAAAATCTTTCCCTACATTAACCTTTCCCTCATTGCCGGACCGCGGAGATTTCGACCTCAAAGATGTTCTCCATTCAACCTATTTCTTCAACTAAGGAGACCCCAAACCCTAACGATTCACTCCGAGTTGTAATTTGAATTCATAATTCTGATTGAAACGGCTAACCATGACTCGGTTGTGTCGAGAAACACTGAGTTGACTCAGTACTGCAAGCGAAGGCGAAATCGCTAGCTCCGGTTCGGAAAACTTGGCGGCGGACGGAGGGAGCTCATCGACGGATATTAAGAGCCCGAAAGTTCGGCTAAGTATAAAAAAAATCATTGGGTTCTTTAAGTTTGGGAGCAAATGTAGGGATGATTTTGATTCTTGTATCTTTTATTTACATTTTTGTTGAGGTCCACAATAATATGTAAATATTTATGTTTATATGTGGAAGATTTACAAAAGTGCCACTTAATTCCTTTGTATTTACATATCTGACACCTAAACTAATGTTTTTGCATGTATGCCAGATGAAAAGGTTAGATGTATAAATACATTAGAATTGGGGGGTATGTATGCAAATGAGTGTGATATGTACTATAGTTGTAGTATTGATTGAGAGAATCAGTAGGATTATTACTATTTTTATATATTTTATTAATAAATAAAAGCAGCTTTTATTGTGCTTTAGCAGTCTTTATGTTTTGATGCATTAGAGATATATTTTTTTTTAGTTTTATTTCACTTATTGATTTTCTATTTTCTTATTAAATTTTTGGTTTTCAATATATTTTCTTGTTAAATATGGTATAATTATAAATTAATATATAAGATTAAGAGTCTAGGGGCAGCTGCAACTTATTGAATAATCTGCTGATAAGTTAGGTGTGGTGGCTATTATAGATTTTTATTTTTATTTTTGTAAAAGCCAGTTTGCAGCTGGAAAGTTCTCACCGCGCTTATGTGGGTGCGGTGTGAAAACGTTGTTTTTAATGTTTTCATCAAAACACAGTTTACCCAAACAGTTCAGGTGCGTTTTCAAAACATTGTCGCATCAAATAAGCTGCCCCAAACGGACCCTAATATAAAACAATTGCATGTTGAGACTAACCTAATGATTTTGATCTAGAGCACCATGGAGCATGATTATAATTTTTAATTTTTTTATTATAATTTTCTTAATAGAATCGAACTGCACGTGCCAATATATATATATATATATATGGAAACGAAGATGTAGACCATTGGAAATGAAGACTTTAGACCATTTCCGAGTCAAGCAATTTATTTATGAAAGTTTACATGCATACCACTGAATTCTTATGTATTTACATATATTACACCAAAATTTTACATTTTTCATATATGCCACTTAACCCGTGCATGGAATTGTGTATCCCGGATCTTAAAGACAGCAGCTGCGTGCAAAATAACTATCCAATAACTTCAATTTAAAGTTATTTGGAGTTATTTGCAAGTTATTAAGTATTAAATAAATATTAAATTATGTACATATTATTGCACATATTCAATTTTAAAGTTATTCATAGATTATTATGAGATATTGTATGATTATTGAGAGCTGCGTCCGTATGAAATAATTTCTCCTTAGAAGTTAATACAGTGAAACTTTTGATGTGATATAAAAAATTTGGGAGGTATAAATGCAAAAATCAAAATTTAGGTTTTAGATATGCAAATTTAAAATTTAGGTTTTAGATAATGCAAAAATCAAAATTTAGGTTTTAGATATTGCAAAAAATCAAAATTTGGTTCTCTTAATTTAAAATTTTTCAATATATCTAAAATATTTTTAAGTAAATATTATGTAATTATAGATTAATATAAAAGATTAAGTATAAACTAATTTCATAAGATTAAGAGTCTGTTTGGGGCAGTTGTAGCTTATTGAATAATCTGCTGATAAGCTGATTAAAAATAATTTGTTGATAAACTAAGTGCGGTGGCTATTATAAAATTTTATTTTTTTGAAAAAATCAAACCGTAGACAGAAAGCCACCGTCGCACCTCCGCACCAAGATAGGTGCGGTGTGAAAAAGTTGTTTTCTACGTTTTGAAAACGCATAAGCTGACAAAACACAGTTTACCCAAACAGACCAGGTGCGTTTTCAAAATGTCGAATCACCAAATAAGCTGCTCCAAACGGACCCCAAGCAAATGATTTTTATCTAAAGCACTAAGGGGCATGATTATAATTTTTAATTTTGTTATAGTTTTTATAATATTAACATAATTAATTTTTCAATTAGTCGTAATTAGAATCCAACAACTTCACATGCCAAAATCTTTTTTGTGCTGGAACGAAGAATTAGACCATTCCAAATGAAGACTTTGACTATTCCAAACAATTTATTTATGAAAGATTTACATGCTTACCACTGAATTCTTATGTATTTACATATCTACCACCAAAATTTCAATTTTTATGTATACGCCAATTAACCCATACATGGAATTATGTGATAGTGAAACTTTTGATGTGATATAAATGATTTGGAAGGTATAAATGTAAAAATTAAAGTTTAGGTGTTAGATATGTAAATACATAAGAATTAAAAAAAAAATTATAGTACTTAACTCAATTCTTATATATTTATATATCTAACACCCAAGTTTTGATATTTACACTTGTAACACTTAGCGCCATAAATCAATATATGAAAATGTCTACTTCATGTTATGCATGCAAATATAAATGTTTAAAGTGTTAGATAAACATGTAAATACATAAATACTAAATGGTATTTATGTAAATAACCCTTTTATTATGTCAATCCAAAAACTAGTCTTCTTCTCCAAAGAAGACTAGGAAGACTATTCCAAAGTCAACCAAAACCTTCACCTATAAATCTTCCAAACCGAAAGCTCCATTCAAGCAATAAAGAAACCCTAATGGCTACTTCCAATCCACCAAAGCCCTCAAATCTTCTCAAAATCTTATGGAAAGCTCTCATCTTCCTCACCAACAACTGGAAGCCTGCTGTCATCTACATCTTCTCCTACTCCATCTTCTTCCTCCTATCCTTCTTCCAATCTTCTTCAACAACTCCCATCATCACTAACCTGCAGCAAAACCTAATCTTTCTCTCAAAACTGAAGCCTCAAGACCCAGATTTCTACCAAACCCTAACTGTCATACTAACTGAGATCAGAGAGATTACAGCCATTCAAACAGTCTTCTACGTCGCCATCTTCTTCCTCTCTACGCTTTTACTTGTTTCAACACTATGCTTTATCTGCATGGCTTATGCTGATAAGAAGCAACCAGAGCTGAAGGAACTGTTGTCTAAGTTCAGAAGAACGTGGAAGGGAGCTCTGATCACTCAATTCTATGTCACCATCTTTGGACATATGAGTGCCTTTATAAGTGTTTTGTTAATATGTGGAATTGCATTATTTGCAGTGAATTTTGCAGGAGTTGCAGTGAGTTTTGTTCTTCTTATATTAGGAGTGATTTTATATCTGTATTTAGCTATGATTTGGCTGCTTAGTGTTGTGGTATCAGTAGAAGAAGAGGAAGGAAGAGGAGGAGGAGGAGGTATAAATGGACTGGCTGCAATAGTGAAGGCGACAGAGATGATGAAAGGGAGGAGATGGAAAGGGATTTTGATTGTTTTTCTATTGATTCTGCTGAATTTGGTTGCTTGCTTACCTCCATTGATGCATCTCTCTTCATCTGAAAGTAAGAAAATGGTGATTTTGGGCATATTATTTGTTGTTGGTGCAGTGATGAAATTGTTTGAGGTGGCTGTTGTGGTTGTTTTCTACTTTGAGTGTAAGAATGGAGGAGGAGGATTGAAGATGAATAAATTTGGGGTGAAGTATTCTGAGTTGGCTGGTGAGGTTACTATGGATTCAGAGATTCCATGAAGGTGCTTTTAGGATCTTGTAATTGTGGTTTATTTGAGGTCTTTTTTGGTTATTGTTAATGTGTTTTTGTTTTTAAGAAAAAGATTGAAGACATGAAAAATAAAATATGTTTGTTAAAATGTTTTTGTTTTTTTTTTTAATTCTGTTTTATTCAATGTTGAAGTTGCTCAAATGGTGATAATCCTATGAAATTTGTGATTTATGATATAGACTTCTATTAGTATGAGATCATTTGACCTTAAATTTTCTTCACCTTCATCCACTCCATCCCAATCCTGGTAAGCGGCATCGATGGGCGCAACTAAACCACGCCGCTCGTGAGCTACTTTAAGCTAGGCTTGACCTGATAAGTTGCTCGCAAGTTGATATTGATGACCTAACAAACTAGTCCCGACTTGACTCGTTAGCCCGTGAGCTAGTTCTTTAAAAAGAATATAAATACAAATACACTCAAAATGTAATAAATTTTTAAAAATGTATCTATAAATTATTAAAGAATTTAAACTTTTGATATATTGTATTTGATATCAATTAATTTTTTATTATTTGCCTCCTAATTATCCATTCTATTTATAATTTTATTAAGACACTAACTTGAATTAATATTTTTTCTTCTCTCTATCATAATAAAGAAGTCAGCTCAAAGCCATCTTGAACTCATAAAACTAAACTCAAGCTCAAGCTCAAACTCGATTAATTAATTTTGCTCTAGCTCAAGCTGATAGTGCTAGAATTCAACTCGACTTAATTTCAAAGCGTAGAACGAAAAAAATCATTCTATAGTGGCTAGATTTCGACTCGAGTCAATTTCAAATTGTAGAACGAGAAAAATCATTCTATACTTTGAATGACTTTGATATCAAATGATTGCCCGAGCAATCTTATTAATGAAATGCTAATTTCAAACAATAGTTTTTGTTTTCCTACAATCATTTATAATCAATTTTACAAAAAGTCATAGCCGCCCCAAAATACTCGATGAAACAAAATAGTTGATGAAGTTTCTCAGAAAAAGTTGTGAGATTTACCATAAAAATTATGTAGAGAGCTATTCTGGCTTCTTCCTCCTTGAGGTGATTTCCAATGCCCAAGCTCTGCCAACATCAGTTTGGAACTTCCCTGCAGATGGAGAAAAAGTACTTAAAAAATATTATTTTGCTTCACAAATAAGAAAAAAAAAATTTATTTCTTCAAAGAATATGTCATCATTAATTTTTTTTATTTTTTCAGCTGCTTCAAATGACCACATTGCATAAGGGGCATTTAATAATCACCTTATTGCATGCTTATGTTTAATATAATTAAAAGAGCATTTGATTGATGAAGATTTTCATCATTAAAATATGAGAGATCAAGCTATTATTTGGCAAATATAAACTCTCTGTTGGAATAGTTATGTCAAATAATGTCTTTTGAACGTACAAAACTATAAGAGAGACTTCATATAAAGAAGACCACATAGAGTTATGAGAACATACAGATAAAAGAAAAAAAAAGGGGCAGTTACATACATGCCACACCATTCCTATGTATTTATATATCTAACACCTAAACTATGCTTTTTTACATTTGTTACGCCCATAATCTTCATATCACATTAAGAATACTACTATTTTAACTTTTAAGAAGTGGAATTCACCTTTACATGCATAGATAAGGTGGTATATGCGAGCAATTGATGTTTAGGCGATAGATATGTAAATACATCAGAATGGAGTGGAATGTATGTAAACCTTTCAAAAAAAAAAAAAAAAAAAAAAAAAAAAAAAAAAAAACCAGAATAACACTTCAATAATAAAGGACACATCACCATGCTCCACATAAATATCCATTTTTTCACTCCTAGTAGTTGAAGTTACAAAAGTAAACAAATTAGATAAGTTATCCCATTAGCAGACAAATTATGCTTGTTATTTTCACTAGTCTAAGTTATTAACTAGTTCTTATAATAATGTTCATTCTATAATAAAATAGGAGAGCATTGTAAACTCAAAGAGTAAGCCTCACTTTCTCTCTCTAACACGGCGCTTTCTCTCTCAACCCGAAATTATTTCTCCCTCTAAACTTTCTCGCTTAATAAGCAAAGTAAAAGCTTTCCATGTAAAATCAAGAGAGGAAGATCAAGTTTGAAGGGAAAAAAAAAGAAATAGCAATTCATCTATTAAGTTAAAAGTTCCACTGAAGTTCTCTTTTATCAATCTTTTCAACTATATTTCTCCTTCAACTTATGTTAATTTTTTTCATAAGGTTTTGTGTTAATTATTACTCATAATGGATAATCTCCTACACCTGAATCATATCAAGGTTCGTTGAAGACCACTTCCAAATCAATTTCAAGTACATTCTACTTGGGTTTTGTTGAAGGATATTCCATCATACATTCCAAGTTTAAATCTCTAGCATCTTGCAGTTAACAATCACCAAGAAATTTCGAACAAATTTCATAAAAAAATCAAGATCATTTTGTTGGCGGCGCATCAATGCTCTATTGGAAATCAAATTAAAGAAAATTTGTCAATATAAATTTGGGCCAATTACATGCATATCACACAATTCTTACGCGACAACTAAACATTCATAATTACAAGCATATCACTCAAATTGTAAAAATATCGCATAAAAAACATCTATTAGTACCTCTTTAAAAACGAAACACACATTTTGTATGCATTGGTTTATGACACCAAAGTGTTATAAATGTAAATATGAAAGTTTAAGTGTTAGATATGTAAATTCATAAAAAATTGCGGTATGTACATAAATTCTCTTATAAATTTTAATATAAATAAATGTTATTGAATATCTTCAAAGGGTTTCCTAAGAATTATGTAGTATGTATGTCAATTTTCCTATTTTACACGCATGGCACTCAAATCATTAATATCACATAAAAGTATTACTATTACTAACAATTTAAAAGTGAAATACACCTTTCATGCATAGGTTAATACCACTAAAGTGTTATAAATGCAAATATGAACGTCTAAGTGTTAGATATGCAAATACTTGAGGATAATGTGGTATGTGTGTAAATTTCCCTATGAATTATAATGTAAATTAATGTTCTAAAAAAAAAAATTTCTAGTATTTTCGGGCTTGGTTCAAACAGCAAAGGTTGCTGCTGGTAGAATCTGATGCTTCAGAAACTCTCCTTATCCCTCAGATAACTCTTGCTGGATGAGCTCAGTTCTCTCCTGGAAGCTACTAAATAGTCCCAAAATTATTTACATGAGGCTACTTTATTCCTAAAATATCACATTTCTGCAATTTAATCCCTCGACTATACCAAATTAATCCAAATCAACAAACTTGATTTCAATTTAATCAACGAGAAAGCATTTTGGATCAATTCAGGTTGGTCAATGGACAAAAATGACGAAATATGATACTCTAGAGCTAAAATGGTCAATGAAGTCAGGGGACTATTTTGAGATTTAACCTCTTGTTGTACGAAGTATGAAGCTGGCTTATCTCAGTTCTGGTTCCAATTCAGGGTTTAGAAAAATGATGAGGACGAAACAAGTCAACCATATTTTCATCCAATGTATTTACAAATATAACACCTAAACTTTACCATTTAAAATTATACTGCCCAAAATTTTCATATCACATAAAAAATATCACCATTTTGACTTTTAAAAAGTGAAATACACCTTTTTATGCATATGTAAGATGGTATGCATGTAAAAATTGAAGTTTAGGTGTTAGATATGTAAATACATAAAAATCATCACAAAAAAAAGGGCACATAAACTCTTCCACTATGAAAGAGCTTCTCCAAGATGAAAGTGATTTTACTGACAAAAATATGAAGCCCATTATGGGAACTGTATGAATTATACTGATCTTGTATGCTTACTAGCAAGGGGCCTTCAAACAAAAGCTTAGGAACTACCTATCATCAGTAGACTAATAGCATACTTCTCAAGTGAACCAGGCAGTCAATAAATTTATATTAAACATATACCTGCAGTAGACTGGAAAAATTCATCCAAATTCATTCCTTGTTCTGCATTAAGAAAAAGTAGTAAAATTTAACAATATATATAAACAAAGAATTTAATATTGTTAATTCTACTTTTAAACATCGGCATGATCGGATTAATGAATTACTAAAAAGATTAGTGCTTGAATTTAGCTTTCAATATTTAATAACAGAATGCTTATTGCAAGAAAAGTGCGACATGATAGCAAATAAAAATATGCAGGGAATATTCATCAGAATTTATTTTTCGTAACAATATAAGGTTATTTTTGTAAATCTATTAAGATTTTATAGAAAATTATAGGTTTATTATAAGAACATACACATGTTCAAAGCAGCACACAATATGCAAGTAAACAAACATAAAAATAATAAATAAAAAGGCTAGATGCTGTTAAGTTCTGCAATAAACCTGAGTAAAGGAGAAAGAAATCCGTTGGTGCTACTTATATACATTCTAATCCTAAATCAATGTAGTAATAAGTATTCTGAAATTAAGGTATGAGACATGAGCGATCAGCTCTTGGTTCTCAGGTGTTCTATGGCCCCGAGCATCAAACTCTATAAGAACTCATGATCTTACCTTATTTAAATACCAATTTTGCCCGTTAACCTAAAAGCACAGCAAAAATCATAAAATTATAGATTCTATTATATACGAAATAGGTGGTGGTATTATGAGTGTGTGTGTGCGTGTCATTCATCACTTAATAAGTCATATATGAGGTGAGGGAAAAAATAATAATCACCGGTAGTAAAGGCATTCATTTACATATCAACACCAAAACCAAGGCAGACACATTAGCACTCGTACAGATATTTAGCCAAAAAAAAATTTAGTTACTAGAAGCAAAGCAAAATAAAGAAGGTTGGGAAAAGCCATTAATAATTCTAGAGACTATTTTACCCAAGTCGAACAAATATTTGATTTTTTGTGTCAACCAATCAAATAAAGAATCTAATCAATGCTCCTCTTCCATCTCTCTCTTACATATCTCCACAAAATATCTTCTTTTTTAAGAAACACAAATTTATTATCATTTAGTGAGAAAAGGTATAGCACAAATCAAATGCCAAACATTACACGGATGAGAAAGAAAAAAATATAATACTCAACAAGGCCAACATGCACAATGGCTACAAGAGAACCTTTAGAGTCCTACCCAAAAATGCCTACCAAAAAATTCTGATGTATTTTGGAGAGTAACGACAAACTTTTAGTTTTTGCACCTCCAGGCATATATATAATTTGGAGCATTTTGTCTATTCAGTCTTTAATGCCAACAATGCTAACATCAAAGCTAATAGATGGTCTAAATAATCAAAATCTCCAACAACAAGATGATCAATTGCCATATGCTCAAATAATGGAAAATGCAAACATGCATTAAAAGAGATATAAAAGAGATGATGAAAAATGACAAGGGTAACATACTGCTATTTTCTAATGAAAGAAAAACACCACAAACATTAGTCCCAAAATATAAAAAACTAAGTAAAGGATTAAAAATACTATATACAATAAGAAAAAAGTTGTTATTAAACATACATTGTAAACCGTATTTAACAATCGAAGGCAAGAAATAAAAGAAGAAATGGATTCGGTGTCCTGCATAAAGTTACTTAATTATTCTCCTGAAGCGTGAAAGCCTTGGTAACGCGTAACTACGCAAGAAGAAATTAAGATTTTCAAAAAGAATCGTCTAAAAGAATATAAGAGCTCAAATGTAGAGCTAAGATTTCATAACCTCAAAAGATAATCTAGATGATCCTAAATTGGGTGTGTCAAGATCTTTTGGAACTAGTAGGAATTTTCTTAGGACAAAGAGTTAGGCTGTCTATGAAATACGTTATTGTGTTAAAATTCCTTTTATTAATTTTTCCTCAAAAATTGCAAATGTGTACACTGTAATTGCTCTTGGATTACTAAAAAAAAGCAATTATGTTACTACTTCATTGATTTGTGTGTGTGTGTATGTGTCTGTGTGTGTGTGTGCGTGTGTGTGTGTGTGTGTGGGGGGTGGGGTGGGGTGGGGTGGGGTGGGGGGGTGTACAGCAATAGGTAGAGGCTATTCGATGGTTAATGGTAGACCCTCACAACACCAAGAATTTGAAAAGATAGTGTTGACCTCACTTTTGTCGAGGTTTAGTTTTCCTCCTAGGATTTAGGGTTCTAGCCTTAGGAGCTTCCCCGACGATCTTAGAATCCTAGCAGTGGACCCACCTCGTTTTAGAACGTTTGAAGCTTCCTCGTCACTCTTTTGGAATCCCGGACGAAATTCCGTGCCTCTAGCTCATAGCAGGTTGGGATTGACATTAGGAGTCCAAATCGAGTTCCTATGGATCACCGGACCCAGGATGCCTCGTGCACGTTTCCCGCATCACCGAAGCACAAATTCCTCGAACCACAGCCTCGACGCTTTCAACCACCTCGCAACGGATCAAGATTGAAGCCATAACGCCGGGACGATCAACGTTGAGTCAGAATTTCAGAAAACACCAGATTTGACGCGCTTTCGACGCGACCGTCGACGAGGTTGTCCGAACGACCTCGGATGACGAAACAGACTGCGCTGTTGCGTCCGGAACGTCGTTTCTGCCTAAAATTAATATTTGATTTGCGACGATCGCCCGCCGAAGCGGAAATTACGATTTTGGGCGTGTTTTTAATAAAATTAATAGTATATATATATTTTAAAACCTATTTAATCTATCTTGAGCCCTAATCTCTACCCGTTCGATCGGCTGGCTGTCTTTCACTCGTTCGATGGGGGCTCCCGTTCCCTACTTCTCCCGCGCTCGAGCGTGCCTCTTCCTTGTAGCCGTTGCCCTCTCGAGCCATGCGTGGTTCTCCCCATACCTTCTCGAGTGTTATCCCTGCGCGAAGGTCACCTCGCGTGATCCCTCGCGCAGCTCTGTCTCCCGCTCGACTCTCGCCCTTGCTGCCGAGCCTCGGCTCTTACCTGCGGCATTTTGTCACCATCTCCCTGCCATTCCCCACTTGTGCCCGACTCCACAGGTAAGGAGCGGCCCTCTTCTCTCTCCTCTGCCTATAAAGGCCCCGTTCTTGGATGGATTTAGGGTTGGTTGGTTGGTTGGTTGATTTCCTTTGAGGAGTTGGTGTTGGATTGGAGCCTAGTTTCCTTTGCTTCTTCTTGTGCACTCTATACTACCTGGTATGCCTTCCTCCCTTTCTCTCCTTCTCGGTTTGGCCTGATGTGGGCTTGTGGCTTGTGGCTTTGGTTAGTTCCTTCTTGTTTAGCCTCTCGGCTGTCACTTGCATACCATGGAGTTATTTTCTAGCCCAACTAACTTGAGTATTTGCTTTTTCCTTTCCTTTTAGCAATTTATAGCCTGTTGTTGTGGCTTTATTTTGGGTATATTCATCACTTGAAACATGTTAAGAATGAGAATAGAGTATACTTTAAAGCATATGTGTGGCTATTTGCTTGAGGAGGTGGAAATAAGGCATGACATTGGCTCCTCCCTCTCTCTTTTACATTATCTAAGGTATGAAAAATATGTTTTGAGGCAAAGTATTAGCCTTCTTCTAGCATGTTGGGGTATGCATTCTAAGCCTCTCTTCTTACTTTCTTTCTAGCATGAACCATGGAGGAACTTGCTTAGCTTTTGATATACATGTCTGGGGCTCACCCCTAGCTCCTTGTGGCTCTCCTTCATCAAAGTTATATGCTAGGGAAAAGTTTTACTTTACTTTGGAAAGCCCCATGTTCGTTCTTATGCTAAATATATTGTGGCTTTATACATCGTCATGGTGAATGTATGGAGGAGTTTTGTTTCAGCTTTACACTTAATTTGGTAGCCCGGATTTATTTTTACACGGAGGTGGATTTTGGGGGTTTTGTGAAATCTCATTTGGCTTCATTTGAGGGGCTCGGTTTTGTGGTTTTGCTGCTCTTGCAACTGCCCCCTTTGCATTTGATATGGGGGCTCGGTTTTGTGTTTTGCTGCTCTTGCAGTCGCTCCCTTTGCACTTGATATGGGGGCTCGGTTTTTGTCTTTCTTTGCTCTTGCACTGCTCCCTTGCACTTGATATGGGGGCTCGGTTTTGTTTCTGTTTATTGCTGCCTGGCGGCTGCACCCTAGCACTTTCGGGGCTTGGCTTTCGACTCTTGTTATTAGCTTGGTGCTGGGCTTGATCCTAGTCGTGTGGTGGCTCGGGTTGGGGCCTAATCTGGCTTGGTTTGGTGTCTTGCTCGCTCCTGCAGCCTAGCCCCATTGCACTTGAAAGGGGCTCGGTTTTGTGTCCGGTCGCCCCTGCAGCTTGTCCCTTTGGCACCTGAGTTTGGGGACTGCTTTTGTCTTTGTGTTTTTGCTGCTCCTGCAGCCGTTCCCCTCTATGGCATTTGAATTTGGGAGGGGCCTTCTTTTCTTTTGCTGCTTCTGTTTTGTTGTTCCCGTCCCTTTTGGCGTTTGAATTGGGGGCACTTTTGTTGCTTTGTTTTGTTGTTGCCTAGCAGCTATCCCCACAGTATGTTGGGCTCGGTTTTGGTTCCTGCTATTCTTGCAGCCTCCCCCGGTGCAGCCTTTGAACGGCTCGGGTATAGGTCTCTCCTGGGCTCGGGTTTGTGCTTCTTTTAGGCTGTAGGTGGGCTGAATTGCTTGGTTACCCTATGGGTTCATTCCTATGCATTTGTGATGAATTTGATTTAGTATGGATGGTTTGTTGGGGCTTGGCCGTGAGCCTCATTGTGTGGTAATTTGGATTGTCGTGGCCTCACCTCTTGCTGCCCTTTGTTGTAGCTTAGGCCGTGAGCCTCATTATGGTAATTTGGATTGTCAGGGCCTTACCTCTTGCTGCCCCTTTGTTGTAGCTTAGGCCGTGAGCCTTTGCTCCTGTTTTTTAGCCTTGGCCAAGAGCCTTGGCGGAATGATTGATGTGATGGTGGTTTTGCTTCTTGCCATACTTGTCTTTGAAATTGATTTAATGAATTTGGAAGAGCCTCCCGATTTACTTGTGGGAAATAAATTGAGCACGATACTCGAAATTCTTGGAGGTTTATTTGGTGGAATTGATGCTTAGTTTGGTGAGCATGGGCTTGTCCATTCTCTTTCTTATGCATTGAAAGTTTATCGATTCTTCTATCGTCATAGCTCGAGTCTCGAGCCCATGGGTGAGCCTACCGAGAGTCCGTATTTCGGGAATTGAAAATTAATGTGGATACTTGGAGGAATCCCGAGCAGTTGTCCGGAGTCCGGGGCTTAGTCAATACCTTTATGTCTCGTTTTCATGCTTTTACGATCGTCGTTTGGGGAAAGGGTGTGTTCCCAGGGTCTAGTCCTCATCCTCTCCGAGAGCGTCGATGTGTCTTTAAGTCTTTTTTTATAGGATGTGTGAGGACGGTCGGGAGTTCAGGGTGACTTACTTGTTTTAACTGTCATTAGAAAACGGTTCACCTCTTTTTACGAAAATTGTGTTAGGTGAACCGCTTTCCCTCTTTCTTTCCTTGCTCTCTCGTTCCTAGTTTTCTCCTTGTTTCTTGGCTCAATGTCCGCACCTACAGGGGACGTGTAGGTGTGCACATATAATCCCTTTGGGTTATATGTGGGGCCATCAAGCAAGGCTGTAAGTGCGGTGGGGACACTGATAATACTGCATAGGGAAGGTTACGAGAAAATCATAGGATGGTGTCGCCTGACTCAGAGACTCTGTAGAGAGTAGAGCGAGAATCACGACACTATTCGCTCGTCATCGGGGTTCTACCGCCGACGGCCTAAAGACGTTAGTAGTCCTCACCTATTATGGTAGTCGACCGCATGATCGAAAATATTTCAAAACAAAATACATACATTTGAAAAATACAAAATTACCTCCACCACGACATAGCCTACTTACCTACAGTTTTTACTCACATGCAAACTTAAAATGAAATGTGTGAAAATTTACAAAGGTACACGGTCGGCTACTCGAATCGGGTTAGAAGTGCGCTTCTGCAGAAAGTCGGTCTAAGTAGTCGAGCACTTAGGTGGGACATAGCACAGCTCTGAGTCCTTAACACCACCGTGCTTACGGGTCTTTTTCCAGACGCCCCATGGCTTTCCTACGATTCGCCGTGAGTTTAGCGGAACATCTGTGAGTTTCTTTCGGTGCTTTTGCAGCTTACCATCTCGATTTGTTTTGTTTTTTTCGTTCGTGGTTTTATTCAAAGTCTTCCACTGAGCTCATTTTCTTTCTTTCTCGATTTTCTTTGTTTTCTTTCACGATTTTCTTTGCTCTCTTGTCGTCTTTCTTTTGTTTTACCGTCGGGTTTTCACACTTTGCTTACTGTGCACACACGGTAGTACCCCTACTCAAGTCTTTCTTACTATGTTTACTCTTGTTTTTTTCTTGCACTAATGCCTTTTTCTGCAGGAAAACAATAAAAATGAAAACAATAAACAGGTAACGATACACCGCGGGTAATCATCGCCTACGGTACACTTGCAGCATTTTTTTACTTCTTTCTTTTACTGCATAGCATGTTTTACTTCTTTAGCGTGCACTCCTGCTTAGTTTAGCATGTTTACTGCTTAGTTTAGCATGTTTACTGCTTAGCTTAGCATAACCTGCTTGTGATACTTGCTTCCTGTTGTTCACTATAGCATGTTCGTGCTTGTTTTGCATGCTTCCTTTTACTGCTACCTCTGGCACTGTTGCACACACTCACTCTTGCAATAAAAGCGATAATAAAAATGAAATAAAATAATTTGCATGTCCACTTTAACCTAAACTTTAAATTTAAACTCGCGATCTTGCTACGACTTGAGCTGGAAGACGATGGCAAAGACGGCCATCTTCTTCAAAGAAACTCGTGTCAACATCACAGAAATCATTCCTTAGTTTAAATACATGCTCATGGGACTTCGAGGTAGTCCGCCTAGTGCGACATAAACCCTCACCTGTTCTTTTAGGCATTTGCACAGTCTTGTTGTGCAATATAAGCCCTAACTCGCTTAGGATTTCGAGGTCGTCGTCCGATACGGCATAAATCCTCCTATCTTTTCGAGTTATTTCGCATAATCGGTATTATGCAAACGTAATCCCTATAATTAATTCGGCATGATCGAAATCTAATTAAATCCATTTCCAAAATTTAAAGCCTCAACCTTAGGATAGTCTGGGACGTCATCGAGGTTCTCCTCGAGGTCCGTGACGTCCCCTACCTCTCTTTCCTTTGACTCTGGAAATAACTGTTCCTCATTGCGCTTTTCACCTATTGGATTTTCTACTACCACACTTCGTTGAAAACCCTACCTTTTGATTTCATGAAGATAGAAACCTCTGATCTAAATCGAGAGTTCTCTCAGGTGACTTCGGTCATTTGAGGAGTAATTGACTATAGAGGCTACGCTCATAGGGAGCTTTAAAGACTCAGTATAATATAAACCCTATTTAATTCTTTTTGTATTAAATAAGGAAATTTGTCGATCCACATAAAGGTTCGTGGCATCGTAACGGATGTCATGAATTCAGTAGTTTATTCGAGCAGCCGATATCGTTAAGTAGAGTGTCTATTCTTATGAATAGATGTGTTACTTGCGATATTACGCTCGTTCATTCAAACTGCTAAACGAATGAGATCCGTCCACTCTCATTCTCATATTTTAAAATTTAAAATTTTACTGTCAAAACTAATATATATATAAATTAACTTAAATCTTAAACGAGCATTTCAGCGGCCGACAGATAGCAAACGCTAAGAAATGTTATCCAGCTAGTAATTAGGCTACTGCAAAAGCCATAAACCTGAAGGTGGTCTATGACAAAAAAAAAAGAAAGAAAGAAGTTTTAGGAGAAGGTTTTGCTTTGATTCCAACATAATATGTTACATCAACCACATATTTATAGAAAAGGCAATCATATTCAAATATAGCCACAATGCAGAAGTTTAGGAAACCTTATCATAAATTTTCAATATCATTTCGATATTGAGATTCACTCATTGAAAAAATGATAAATTCAAAACGTGAGAAATAAGTTGAGTGAATTTAGATTATTTTTCCGGATTCTGTCCAACTAATTTCCTCCCTCCACTCCATCATCTATTATCGTCTAACTGCCCCTCATTTGAATTTCAAAATTGTCATTTTATAATTAAGCCCCCACTTAATTTATATTTGCAAATCAATCCTTCGGATTTGAATTATTCAAATATTATTTATAATCTCCACAATCACAAATCATCTTATAGCTCAATTAGTCCCTTGTCACTTTGGACTTCTTTTTACTTATTGTTCATCCTGTATTCATGGGCTTTTGAGGAGGCTATAGCAGAACATTATATTCCATTAGATATAAATTAGCAAATGAGATGGTACTTTACTGTGTTTTTAACAAAACGAGAATACTTACTTGAACATTACCATCAACTTGCAATGGTGATTTTTTCCATCTCCTTTTAAAGTGGAACAATGAATCGAATAAATATTCTTTAGAGCCTCTAAGATTACAAGATCAAAAAAATTTTCTAAATAATCATAGGAAGTGCATCCTCACAATAATTTTATAAAGAAAAATTAGATACATACCACACAGTTGTTATGTATTTGCATATCATTACACCCAAAGTTTATTAGTTGCACATGCAACACCTTTGTGCCATAAACCTATCCATGAAAAAGTGTAATTCACTTTTAAAGCTAGTGTCGGTGGTAATTTTGATGCGACACTAAAATTTGAGTGGTATATATATAAATATGAATGTTTGGGTGTTCGATATGCAAAAACATGAGAATTGTGTGGTATGTATATAAATGACCAATTTACAAAAGCAAGTTGACAACTGCAAGATCTATGTATACAGCATTAAAAATCAAATTGAATAAGCAACTCCCATGATGGTTGAAACTTGCTCATTAAATGATCCTACTCGAACTCAGTCACTGGCTACACCACCAAATGTATAGTTTTTTCAGTTCATCCCTTGTGCTTTCCTACTCAAAAATGCAACTCTACCTTGATACTTGTTTGAGGTCTTCTATTAGTTTTTGTTAAGGATTTTTTCCCAACAAAAACTGTCTTACAAGTGATAACGCTATATTCTTCGCACAAAGGATACATTGATTTCTTAATTCATGAAAGCTTGGTATGTTTTTTACAAAGTAGTAATTTATACTTACGATGAACACGAGTAGTGCAAGAAAAAAAAAATGTCAGGAGTCTACAACAAAAGTTTCACTTCCAACACCCAAGGGAAATTAATCTTAACTCCTCACACAAAGGAACTGTAATGTTAGAAGCTTTTGAAAATTGCAGATTAATAGTTCTGAAAAGTGTGCTACATTATAATTTAATAAGCTGAACCATAGCAGAGCCATACCTTGCTCATATTCTAATGCTTGAAGTATCATCTCAACCTGCAAGACAAAAAAAACAAGTAACACAAAATAAAATAAATATTATAATGCTTATGTGTATATTAAATATTCAATTAATACTACTATTGAGTTGGCCAAATAAGAAAGCAGCATTAATAACAAAAAGTTTGCATCAAGAAAAACAGTCTTCAGTTGACAAAGTGTTGTCAAGTCAAATTTATTTATCAGACGATAGGGATCACATTTGACTTTTGTTTTTAATTTTTTTTTACTTTTATACTTATTTTATTCTGTTAAAATTTTTATTTGAAATAAAACATGTTTAGTATTTTATAACATGTTTAGTTGTTTTTAAAAACACTCAAAATAATTTTTAGATGTTTTGAGTGTTTCTAAAAATATAGTAATTTATTTTTTAAAACAAAAAATAAAAATTTGAAAAAAAAAATGTACTAAACCAATATATTTTTAAAATAAAAGTAAAAACAAAAAAGAAAAAAGTGATTTCAAAAAAGTCTTTAGCAATTAGGAATGGGTTTATCTACATTGTAAACATTGAAAAAATCACCAATTTCAAGATTTATGCTACCAAATGTTTAACAAAAGAGCATTATTTATAAAAATTGCAATTCTCATACATTTTGTATAAGACAATTAATGATTGAAGTTTATTCTTTGAAAGTGCTCACAACAAAGCTTTCTAATAGCATGCACATGCTATAAAGATGGTGATTGCATATTGATGATATTGACGCTTCAAAAGAAGATAGTTTAGTCTAAGTGCTATCTAAATTCTGCTTAGAATATAATTATTCTGTAACAAGGCTTAAATACTGTGTCATGCCTATGTGCATTGTGCTTAAATCTCAAACACAAACATCCGGATTCCTTTTTTATTGTGCCATTTTCTGGACATACTGGGCACATTCCGCTCAAAACTGAATACTTCACAAATCAATCTTCTTTTAAGCATGTTGTATGAGTGTGTTATCTATGAATGATTTTCACATCCTATGAATGTTTCCAATGACATGGGACGGGGAGAGGACCCCGGATTAGTTCTATCCAAATGGGGGAGGGTTGTCGCCCACTCCTAATAGCAAAAAAAGTATTTTAGTCTCTTAGTTTTATTAGATTCCTTTGTTGGTTATACATATGCAATCGTTTATTGTATTAGGGGTCTTCTGTTCATTTGAGTTTTGTGAGGGTCTGTGCTCTCTTTGTGATTCTCAGATAAGGACGAATCTGTCCACGGCGTTAGATGGTGGCAAATGTATCCCACAGTTGTTGATGATGACATCCCGATTCACCTTTCTTTATCAATCCTTCAAGTGGTGATTTTTGTATCCCTATCGATTCAAAGTGTAGGAAACTCTAGTACCTTGTATACTTTATTTCATTAGTGCATCTCATCTATGTTCTATTTTTTTTTCCAGTCTCGAATTGCTTTATTGGTTATTCTTCTTGAATCTTCTCCAACCTCTCCTCTTATTTGAGCTAGCCTATCCCTAGTTCCATCATTTACCAAAATCCTACCAAACCTAAATCCATCATAACATAGCCAAAGCTAGACCTAACCCTAATTCCCCCTTGCTGATTTTCAAAAACAGTAACCCTAAATAATTTTTCTACACACTAAATCAACCTCATACACCCTCTTTCACCTCTCAAACCTAAAACCCACCAAACTAAATTTAGACCTAACCCTAATTCTCCCTAGTTGATTTTCAAAATCCTATATAATTTTTTTTGCACCCTAAACCAGTCCCATACACCCTCTTTCATCTCTCAAATCTAAACCATAGCTATGCCACCGAGGATACAAGTGTTGGAAATCGAAGGCACTTCAATCTAAGGAGGTTATAGCAGCTCCGCCACCTCCAACAAGGCCGACCTGACACTATATCATAAGGAGTTGCAAGCTTTGACAAATGAGGTTGAAGTTCCACCAACCCATGTAGATTGATGTGGGACAGGAAGGGGACCCCAGACCAGTTCGGTCCAAGCAGGGGATGGCCGGTCAGCCCTCTCTCTAAAGCTAGAGTTGTTGCTCACTCCTACTAGCAATAAGGGTATTTTTGTCTGTTTGTTTTATTAGGTTTAGGTCTTTTGTTGATTATTAATATCTAGTCATTTATTGTATTAAGGGGTCTTTTGTTCATTTGAGTTTTGTGAGGACCCGTGCTCTCTTTATGCTTCCCAGATGTGGACGAGTATATATCTACGATGTTGGGTGGTGGCAACCGTATCCCTCTGTTGTTGGTGGTGACATCTCGGGTCTCATTCCTTCATCAATCCTTCAAATAGTGATTTATGTATCTCAATCAATTGCAAGAGTAGAAAACTCTTATATCTGTATCTTTTATTTGATTATGCATCTCTTCTTTGTTCTAGTTTTTTTTTTTCTGTCTCAGATTGTATTATTGGTTGTTCTTGTTGAATCTTCTCTTAGCCGACCTCGCATATTATCTTTTCTTGCTATTCCACAACCACCTCCTCAATAGATCGGCTTCCTAAACATATAAGTTATAACTAATACTCTAAAGAAGTCATTGAAATTACATCAAAATTTTATTCTAAGGACCCTCACAGCATTAAAGTGTTTTCCAAACATCTACGGAATCAACTCGATTTGAGAAGATCAATGATGGAACTTCATACTTCATCATTACAAAGAGAAAAAAAACTTGGAGGTATCCAACTAAGATTCTTTTTCATTGAAATAATCACCATCATTTTGCCTGACTTGTCACCAAAAACAAAATAGCAATCATAAGCACTTTTTGTAAAGGAAAGGCCAATCATAATGTTCATGGAAATGATCGGTTTGCAGTCTCGCAATTCAAATTTACATTTTTGGAGCATTACGGAGAACTCATCCCTAAACAAAATGTCTCTACCCTAGAGTTGTAGAGTTCTAACATGCACGCTTGCTACTTGTTCTACTCCAATTCTTTGAATCATTGAAATATGGATCTTGGAATATAGGTCATTGTACTCCTCGTGGTATAATGGCAAGATATGCATAGTTAACGAACAATGTAAAATAGTATCGGTTAGTGACCTCGGCATAATGGCAGTCATCTTGTTTTGTACACATTTCTTGTACTTGAACTCAAGATTAATAGTTGTAGATGTTCCATCCAGTTCATATGCTTAAATGTGTAGCTTAGACTTAAGTCCACATATGATGTGTAGATAGTTGTGTTTCTTATTCTCCTCAATGATTTGGGAATATTCCTGTTGAGGATTTTTATCATCCACGAACCAGAAGATTTATCAAGAATAAGAACTACAACTAATATAACAAGTCAAGTCAATATCTCTATCAAGAATATTCAAACACGGTGGCTTAGATGTCAAGACATCATAAATACACTGACGGGTTTACTTCCTATTGGAATACACAAAAGTACACAGTAACCCACTTTTTTGTTTCCTTTTATTAAAGGTCTATCCACAACTAAATATTTGTTCGGCCATATTGTATTAGGTTGTGGATAATACAAATAGCAGACTCATTATTGCAGCACAGCCTCATAGGTCATTTTCATTTGCTTTTTATTCCTTCTAGTATAACTTCAATACATAAAAATTCACAAATACCTTAAACAATTACTCCGATTCATATTCAACACTTGACCATAAAATAATAAGAAGTTGTTTCATATTATACCATATTTCCTCCCAGTGGTATGCAATAAATTGAATTGGTTCTCCTACCCATTGACGATCCCAAATAATCAACATAGTTATAATTTTAAATTTATAGGGTTTCATGTTTTCTATAGATAATCCATTTGGCGGAATTTAATTTTAAATATCTAATTCTAAAACAGCTTAAAAGTGAGATTCATTTGGTATGTGCCAAAACTGATTCATAAAACTTATAGCAAAAGTGATGCCAAGACAAGTATCACATAGATAAATTAGTTTTCTAAGTAATCTTTGGTATTGTCCAATGTGAATGTTGACCTCACTTTTGGTTCAGGTCTAGTTTCTCTATAGATTGCCTAGGGTCTAGCCATAGGACTTCCTAGTGATTTTTCTTAGAAGACTTGCAATGGAACCCTCCCCATAGAAATTCAAACTTCTTTTCGTTTTTCACTTGAATTTTTATGTGCTTAAGGCTTAACCTCCAGCTTTGAGAGGAAGAGACCAAGCATAAGGAAGTCTAAGTGAAATCCCTATGAGTGACTAAGCCCTAGGATTGGCCCTCGGGGAGCCTGTGTCACACACTGACATTCACATTTACACATTACATTCTACACTCACATCCTAAATCAAATACATTTCACTTCGACCTTCGAACCCTATGGAAACTCATGTGAGTGGTCTCGCTAGCCTTAAGCCTATGGCCAAAAGAGCTAAGATCACCACATAGAGGACCAAAGGAGGCTTTCCTTAGCCCGTAACCCATCCAGAATGATTCCATACTTCATGGTCTAACGATAACTCACTTTTCCCAAAATCTTAATTTTTACCCCGAAATTACCAAATTGCCCCTGAAAAGGGGCCCAAAATCCAAAATTCTACAGAGTCACCCGGGGTTCCCGAAAATCATTCCAGAGTGTTCCTCTCGTCGAACTGAGAAGTTTGACTGTAAACATGTCATACTTTTGAGCTACCGGCGGACCCCTCACAACTTAAATAGTCGCTACTTGAACGGCATTCTGGGCCCCGCAAAACCCTCCGCAGTGGTCGGAAACGCTCCTAGACACTGTCGTTCAACTCCAAATTCAATTTTGAACCACTTTGGACCTTTAAATCACACTTTTGACAAAATTCCCGAAAAATCCCCGAAATTACCAAAATACCCCTGCTTGGCCAAAAATTCGAAAAAATCCAAAAATTCTCAAAAATTCCCGAAATCTCCGAAAAATTTCCAGTTTCATTTTCTCCAATTGCACCATAGCCCAATTTTGTCAATTTAAGCCGATTTCATCAAAAGCCCCAATTTTGACTTAAGCCCGACCTAGGCTCCGGTTTGACCCAATTTGACCTAATGTTAGCCAATTTCTTCTCGATTTGAATTTTTGACGCCTCGACACATCCCCCTAAACTAAATGCAACATTCAATCGCTACCAATTTGGCTTTGAATTTCACATAAATCAAATTTAATTGCAAAATCCCCAAATTTGACCTATTTTTTGACCCGTTTCGACGACGAGGTTGCCCAAACGACCTCAGATTCGCAAATGGACTTCGCTTTTGTGTCTAGAACATCGAAATTACTAGGAAAACATATATAACTTGCTATATTTTGACGCAAGACGAAATTGGCTCGAAATTGACGTGATTTTACTTAAAATTCGCGTTTTCAACACTTAAATCAAATTCCGGCTGAAATCCACACCTAATCTAACCTGGCTAAAACCCACTCCTCCCTGGCTTTCGCGATTTTGCCCTAGGTGTCGCACCTCCATGGCCGAATCTCCTCCATGAGCCTCTTCCTCCATGGCTAGGTCATTTCTCCTCTTCTTCATGTGCTTGGTGAGGTGTCATCTTCCCCTCCTTGCAAAGTCTGCCATGGAAGCATCTTCTGGCCCTAGGTAACATCCTTGGCAGCCCTCTTTCACTTTCATGGTGCTTGGTCACTTCTCCATGCCTTTTCTTTTCATTCTATCATCTCAAAGATGGGTAAGAGGCTTCACCTTCTTTAAACCATTGGGTATTGTCCATGGGGGATTTTTAGGCTTCTTCTTCCTCCTCCCATAGCTATAAGATGGCATTTTTTCTCAGTTTTTCTGGTTGGCCAAAAATTGCAAAAATAAGGGGAAGTGCTGCCATTTTTTTTGCTATAATCCAAGGCTTAGTGTATGGATTTACATTTTAGATGATCATGCATCTCATTTCATTTTCATTGTGTTCTGATGGTTTGTTTATAGATTTTAGTGAGATGTTTCTCCTCCCATAGTTTCACTTTTAATTGCTATATGTTGGTGAATTTCAGGGTGAGATTTGGAGTTCATGCTTGAATCATATGAATTTTTCATATGACAAAGTTCTAAATTTTTCCTACATGTGAAAGCTTTGAATCTATGCCTTTATGACCACTTTCCTTATGAATAATTTCCTTTCTACGCGTTTTCAGAAGCTGTCGGCGCGGAAAAACCCCAAGGATGGGTGAATAGTATCGGTAATTTCCTTTCTCTACCCTCTCTAGGGTCTCTGAGTCGGGAGATACTGTTCTATGATTCTCTCGGGTCGGTTCTCTATTGCAATTCTATCATTGTCTCCATCGCACTTACAGCCTTGTTTGATGGCCCCACATATAGCGGAAAGCTATACGTGCGCACTTATGTGTCCTGCATAAGCACGTGAATTTAGCCAAGAAACAATGTGAAAATCAAAAGACTGAGGTCAAACGGGTAGAAATGAAATTACCCATAAGGAAAGTGACTATAAAAACAAAGATTCAAAGCTTTCACATGTAGAAAAAATTTAGAACTTTGTCATATGAAAAATTCATATGATTCAAGCATGAACTCCAAATCTCACCATGAAATTCACCAACATAAAGTAGTTAAAAGTGAAACTATGGGAGGGGAAACATCTCCCAAATGCTTAAAACAAATCATCCAAACTCTAGGAAAATGAAAGGAGACGAAGATGCATAGCCCTAAAATGTAAATTCATACCTAAGCCTTGGATTATAGCAAAAAAATGGAAGCACTTCCCCTTATTTTTGCAATTTTCGGCCAACCAGAAAAACTGAGAAAAAAAACCATCTTATAGTCATGGGAGGAGGAAGAAGCCCAAAAATCTCTCTTGGACAATACCCAATGGTTTAAAGAAGCCTCTTGCCCATCTTTGAGATGATAGAACGAAAAGAAAATGTATGGAGAAGTGACCAAGCACCATGGAAGTGAAAGAGGGCTGCCAAGGATGTGACCAAGGGCCAGAAGATGCTACCATGGCAGACTTTGCAAGGAGGAGAAGAGGCCACCTCACCAAGCAGAAGAAGAAGAGGAGAAATGACATAGCCATGGAGGAAGAGGCTCATGGAGGAAATTCGGCCATGGAGGTGCGACACCTAGGGCAAAATCGCGAGAGCCAAGGAGGAGGGGGTTTCGGCAAGGTTAGATTAGATGTGGGTTTGAGCCGGAATTTGATTTAAGTGCTGAAAACGAGAATTTTAAGTAAAATCACACCGATTTCGAGCTGATTTCGTCGTGCGTCAAAATATAGCAAGTTATATATGCTTTCCTAGTAATTTCGACGTTCCGGACACAACGGCGAAGTCCGTTTGCGAATCTGAGGTCGTTTGGGCAACCTCGTTTGGAGATTTTGCGATTAAATCGGATTTGGGTGAAATTCAAAGCCAAATTAGTAGCGATCGAATGTTGCATTTAGTTTAGAAGGATGTGTTGAGGCGTCAAAAATTCAAATCAGGAAGAAATTGGCTAACATTGGGTCAAATTGGGTCAAATCGAAGCCTAGGTCGGGCTTAAGTCAAAATTGGGGCTTTTGATGAAATCGGTTTAAATTAACAAAATTGAGCTATGGTGTAGTTGGAGAAAATGAAATTGGAAATTTTTCGGAGATTTCGAAAATCTTTGAGAATTTTTGGAATATTTCGAATTTTTGGCCAAGCAGGGGTATTTTGGTAATTTCGGGGATTTTTCAGGAATTTTGTCAAAAGTGTGATTTAAAGGTCCAAAGTGGTTCAAAATTGAATTTGTAGTTGAACGGCAGTGTCCGGGAGTGTTTACGACCACTGCGGAGGGTTTTGCGGGGCCCGGAATGTCCTTCAAGTAGCGACTATTTAAGTTGCGAGGGGTCCGCCGGTAGCTCAAAAGTATGGCATGTTTACGATCAACAACTTCGCTTCGACGAGAGGAACGCTCTGGAATGATTTTCGGGAACCCTAGGTGACTGTGGAATTTTGGATTTTGGGCCCCTTTTCAGGGGCAATTTGGTAATTTCGGGGTAAAAATTGAGATTTTGGGAAAGTGAGGTATCGTCAGACCATGAAGTATGGAATCATTCTGCATAGGTTACAGGCTAAGGAAAGCCTCCTTTGGTCCTCTATGTGGTGATCTTAGCTCTTTTGGCCATAGGCTCAAGGCTAGTGAGACCACTCACATGAGTTTCAAAAGGGTCCGAAGGTCGAAGTGAAATGTATTCGATTTAGGACGTGAGTGCAGAATGTAATGCGTAAATGCGAATGTCGGCGCGTGACACGTGCTCCCGAGGCCAATCTCCTAGTGGCTTAGTCACTCATGGGATTTCACTTAGACTTCCTTATGCTTGGTCTCTTCCTCCCAAAGTCTGGAGGTTAGGCCTTAAGCACATAAAAATTCAAGTGAAGTACGAAAGTAAGTTCAATTTCTATGGAGGGTTCCATTCTATAGTCCTCTAAGAAAAATCATTAGGAAGTCTTATGGCTAGACCCTAGGCAATCTATAGAAAAACTAGAGCTCAACCAAAAGTGAGGTCAACAGTAAACATCTCATCATTCTATCTTTGTGTTAAGTTTCTATTTTTTTCAGTTAAAATTTTGCATGGATTGCAATCAATCATTTTTGTTTCTCCCAAAAAAACCTAAACATACTTTTGTTGAAGATGAAAATTAAGTTTCTAACCTAGTAACTTCCATCCAAAGAAGTATTTGAGATTGCAAAGTTCTTTGATTTAAGACTTTGTCGTGAATATTATTTTAGGTAATTCCTTTTCTTTGTTGTCATCGCTAATGATAATTATATCATCAGCATACATAATAAAAAATTAAAATTTATATCAGATGAAAATTTCATAAAAAGTGCATGACCTCCTCAACATTGTTTATATTCCCCATTCCATGCATGGCTTTTATAAACCTACCAATCATGCCCAGTTTTCAACTATATATTTTAATAGATGACTCCGAATGCCCCCGCTTGAATAATCACATCAATCTATCCTTCCTAAGTTTACCGCAAATACACCCCATTATTTTATTTTGCCACGCTCAACTTAGATATCAATGTTTTTTTTACTACAAACAATCAGATCCTCCAATGTAATTGCAAATTTTTAAATTTATCTTTTAAGTTTTCCTGATATCCTCTTATTAATACCTGAGACACTTCTCCATTTTAACCACTACAAACAAACTATAATAGTTATATCCAATTTTTCCTTGTATAATAGATCCAAGATATATAAGCTTATCATACCCAAGTATCATATCATCTTGTAAAAAAATTGTTTAATAGTTATTAATATCACAACCACTTCAATTACATATCATGTACTT
Source organism: Papilionanthe hookeriana x Papilionanthe teres (assembly GCA_022702705.1). Taxonomy (NCBI): domain Eukaryota; kingdom Viridiplantae; phylum Streptophyta; class Magnoliopsida; order Asparagales; family Orchidaceae; genus Papilionanthe; species Papilionanthe hookeriana x Papilionanthe teres. The sequence goes on along the minus strand of CM040427.1, from coordinate 64,653,247 downwards.
AAGTAGTTCTACCAATACTCAGCCCCTTACCTTTTAAATAATTTTTAAAATATTCATTCCAGTTATTTCAATGAATATGTTAACGATTGGAACCATGTCATTGACTTGAAGAATGCATCAAGGCAACTAAATATGAATATTCTTTATAAGAATCTTCAGTACCAAAACAAAGACGGGAACTCAAAATTGATCCTTATATAATCTTATCATAGTATCTCTTTTATCACTCTATGACTACTTCTAAGACAAGTTAGTGCTTCTCATGCTAAGCATGCCAACAACAAAAAATAGTAATGTATTGTGCACTATAACCCATTGCATAGTGTAACGCAATTCCATTATTATTTACATTTTACATAGCAAGGCACAACTAAGTAAACTAATGTCGGTTGTATGTGACATATGTGCATTATATCACATGGCACATAATTTTTCTAATTACATTAAAAAAATTGATTTGTTTATTTATTTCAAAATTTCATCTTAATTTTTGGTAAATAAACTATTTGAATACATTAAGGTTTCATTAGCCACCCATGAGTCATACCCCACCAACACTTCTAGAACCAATTATTAACCATTCAGAATTAAATGTATCCTCAATGTTGCTCTAGTGGTGTGCTTGTGCACTCCCTCTTCTATCTATCAAGTAAATATTTATGCTTGTTTCTCCATACTACTTCCATGCATTTCATCCACTATTATATTTTGATTTATCATTTGTTTTAATGTTTAGTTTATGTGATCTAATTTGGTTATTGCTAGAAATATTATTACTTTTAAGTATATTTGATTATTGTTGTTTATATTGTTTAATTTGCAAAACTCTTAACTTATTATAAAACAGGTTGCAACATGCATTAGCTAAAAGAAACAGAAAATTTATTTAATTTTGACAAAATTTCTCAAAAAGTTTCATCATGAAAATATTATATTTTCCATTAACTTTTATTTTGGTTAAGACAATAATATGTTCTATTTATAATATATTTGAGGTTTTTTTATTAGGACATTTTTTCCTCTTATTTAATTAATTTATCAAACGTTTGAGTATTCATGGCACCTTAGCGCTATAGTTTACTATTCGTTGATGACAAGAATACTTCGAACATATCTTTAATAACAAAGACATCACACAAATCTCAATATGTATCTCATTTGGACCTAAATAGTTATTATGCATATTTTCTTGAGTTACTTCACTTGACTTTAAAATCAATCAATAATATGCATTATTATTTTATCTGCAATACTCTCTTCTATATAGTCTCTTCTTTAAGAATAACGCTTAATAACATCTTTAAATGTAATTTCAATTTTTACTTGATATCTTCAAATCAAATTCACATAACAAGTCAAGTTTTCAAATCCCTTATTTTTACTTTGCTATTTTATACATCTCATTTTCTAATTGGAGTACCATGTTGATGATATAAATGATCAAAGATTATAATTTTACTTCACTAACAACCCTCTTTGAAACACTTCGAGTTTTGTATAATTTATTATAAACTCTAATAGTATCCTTTTTTTTGTAACAAATTAAAAGCACAGTTACTCGAACAATAATATTTTGAACTTCTTTATTGCACACTGAAGCATCCTTAATAATGTATTGGTTATTTATATGCGCTCATTCAACTTCAACATAAACCATCTTAGAAAATTTTGCCATTATTTAATTAGCATGGAAAAGCGCACGAGAACAAAAAATAATTAACTAAACTGAGGCAAAAAAAAATTATTTAAATCTACAATATTGTTTGAAGTGTTGAATCAATTAGGAAGTAAAACTATTTGACAAGCAAAACAGAGGAAGGAAATGCATTGATGGCCTTCATAAAATGCATTAAGGAACAAGAAAGGGTAAATTACCTTGATAAAAATAGAAATGAACAGAAAATACAAAATAATTTTAAGGAAAACGCATAATTGTTATTGAATATTGTACATGAATCTAAAATCTTACCTTGTCAAAATCCTTAACAACTTTGGCCTCTAGAGAAGAATTTTCTTCATACTCTATCCACAGCTCGAGCATTTCTTTGGCTGCAAAAGGATTCCATAAATCAGTCTAAATTCTAAATGTTAAACAATTTATTTTAAACATCCATAGCACCACCTGACCAAGAATAATGTGTGTCACTGATCGTATGAATGATTATTATTATTTTTGTATTATTACTTTATGCATTTAGATGGCAGCTTAATTATGTCCTTTCAGTACATTTTTTATTGATTTTATTTAAATTTTTGAAGTTTAAATGTCTGGGATCATTTATTGGAGTGTTTTCAAATATATTTACTAAAAATGAACCTTTATACTGGCAAACCGCCAGCTTAGGTTGCTGGTGTGCTATCACCTGTCATGTGGATAGAATCAAAATTTGAGGGAAAAAAGTCTTTTATGTATTGAAGGGCAATTGGGTGCCATCTAATTCACTATATAGGGTTTAGGCTAAGTATTTCCACAAGTCTAACTACCCCAAGCAAACTGTACTTCAATCAATTGATCACTTTTTAGTGATTCAAAAATTAGCTAGTAGATTACACAATGGGGTATTGCAAAGATCCAGGATTTTATGAAATAGATCAAAATGTCAATTCTGTTGTGAAAATGAGAGAATGGATGTTCTATATGTGCTTAAAAGACCAGTAAGCACAAAAGATAAGATACCTATTTAGTAGATCCAAATGTCAATTCTAGTGGCAACAATAGGCTACAATACTGGCATCGAAACAACACTCTTGTCGAGAACACCTGAACGCCAAAAGCAGCTAGCAAAATGAATGGTTGTAGGAGTCATTAATATTCTGGAAGAATGAAGTTGTGAAATCTAAGGTGATTTATCAAGATTGAACAAACTGCATGTATTGCTGAAATTGCGGATTAATTAGATTAGCCCCACAAGGGAAGTGGATGTAGTCGCCGTTGCCATGACCAGGGATGCCACCTACATGAAGTTGGAAAAAGGCCGAAGGACGTGCTTTGCACTTATCTACTTCGATCAGCTTGTTTGGGATCATTTGTGGACGAATTCAAATGTTCTTCTTAATGTCATTGTAGATGTCGCGACAAGATAAATATTTAACTATGGATTCAGAGTCTTTTTTCTTCCCTAGAATAATTTTTTGAAGTTTTATTAAGCTTTTGGGTGCTTTGAGCCGTATAAATTTCCATAAAAAATTGCGCTTGATTGATAGGATTTTTATGAATCGAGTGATTATAATCGGATTCAGCAACTTAAAATATTGCACATTACCTACAATATTGACAATAAAAAAAGTTCAATCATCAACTCTAATTACAAACTTTAGCATATTATTTTCAAAAAAAAATTATGCTTATATGATAACCTACCTCTCTGATAATGAGCTCAACTGTGATATTTGTTAAATAGTACTTGAATACACTTTATTTAAAATGACTCTGGAACACTAGACATCTTATAGGTCTCATTTTCATATTCATTAATCACATTATTATTCGTTATATTGCAACATTCAATAAACAAAAGCAAGAATCATACATCAAAATCAAGAATCAAATTTCTTTGAATAATGATTATAACTTTATTAACAAAATTTATATAAATTATTGAAAATATAATTATGGTGATAATGCATTAACAAAAATTCTTCCTAAACATTATCTATGAAATATGACCAAAGTTGTAGCCTATGCCTATAAACCATATAAATGCCAAGGAACTTGGGACAACATGAAAAGCTATTTATTTGCTAACATGAACAATAGTCCAACTTTCTTTATTGATTATTTTTTATTATATGGGGCCATTTTTTAACCTCTTAAGTTACCTACAAGTACATTTGTAAAAAAGGAGTTGTTCTATCTCAATCTGCAGCACCAACTCGAGCCTTTATTTGTTAAGATTACAATGGCTCCTTTAAATGAGCACCGTTGTTGCATAATACCGCCCGCCATTAGATGAATTTTTTTAGTCAAGGAGATAAATTTAAGTACCTTTCATCTAGTCTACTAATGAATATCTTCAATAAAAGAAGCAACAGGAAGGTTGCTCGTACACTAATAAATTTGATGAAAAATATTTGATTAAGAGATGTGAACCATCAACAACATAATTGATTTTTGTTCTTTTAACTTTATCAATTGAAGCACTTAGGGGATATTTTAATGATGCATTTTAGTTTTTTCTTTTTTTAATGCAGATTTGAATTCATTTATTTAGGATCATGTATGCAGTTCCCAAGTGTCATTTTCTAATTAGATATGGGAACAAAAAGTTATTAATTTTATCCCATTATCATCTCTAGATGAGATCTTCTCTATTGCTTCACTCACTTACATAAGCCCTCTTTTTTTCTCCACACCAACTCTCTCTCTCTCTCTCTATCTATCTCTATCTCTCTGTCTTCGTAAATGTCTCACAAATCTCCAAAACACTCTCTCTCTGCCCCGCACAAAGCACACTGTTGATCGCTTGACTTCCAAGTTCCCTCCCTTCTACCATCCATCCTCCTCCTTTCCCCTTCACCTTCTTCATTTCTTCTCTATTTATCCCACCATCTCTTTTACGCCCTCCTAACCCTTTTCCTAAAATAATATTCCTTCGTCTGTCCTCTAGAGTCATTGCAATTCTATCTAAAATAAAAAACCCATGATTTCCATCCCTCACGGGATCAGGCAGTATAGCTATATCCTTGAACATTAAGCCAAGAGATAGATTTTCTATTAAAACTAAGTACAAGTTTCAAATAGAATGGCCAAAGTTTTCAGACCAAGGAAAAAAAAAGACTAGCGGGCCACTCCATGAAAAATCTCATCTTGCACTATCAAGTTTTAAATTCACTTCAATAAAATGCATAAAACCTCAATTTGGCTTTTAGCCTGGCGGCTGTAAAATATGAAATTCTGAAGGGCCAATTGCGGAATGACAGGACACAAGAAATATAATGTACGGCTAATGTCAGAATTAAGTATTAACTAGACATTTTATTTCCATGAACCACATTGCTCTATGCAAACCAAATTTCCAATATTCACAAAAAGATTCCGTTTTAAGCACCTATGCTGCGTTAGACTCTTACCAAAGCCTAACTAAAAAAGCAGCTAATTGCCACAATTCACAAATTAAAACTATGAAGCAGCAGAAAAACTAAAATTAAAATTTATATTATAACATGCCTCTAGATCCTCCGCCAAGTAAGTTGCACATATGATTGATCGCTTCTCTTTCCCTACGACTCTTCTCATCTTTTGGAACACCGTCTGATGGGGTGATATCACCAACAATAGCTGAAGAAGCAAAAATTCATAAGGGGAATTGAGCCAAATTGTAGCTAAAAATTGTAAAGACAAAAGAAGTAAAAAACTTATGAAAAATGTTAAGTTTGATGCCAATAGCTCCAAAAAAATCTCAATATATTGTAATCAAGAAAGCCAGAAAACCTAATAATTCTATGTGACTTTGTAATTCACCTAATACTTTTATGCAAACACCTAAACAATGTTAACCTTTTATAACAATCATCTGCCTGAGTTGAGGAAAATATAATTTGTTAAGAGTAAAACTTGTGAGAAATAGAAAGCATTTAGAACAACAACTAGCAAGGTGCAAATTTTATGAGCCTAATTACATATAACATGACAGAGAATAAACTTTATGGATTATTCACTCAAATGCAAGAGCATCACATTGTACACCAATTCAGAGTTAAACTTAAATAATTTATAGCCACACATGTCATCACCCAATTTCAAATCATAAAACAAATTATCGAACACAAGTCAAACGTAATGATTATCTCAGAAAGATACGTGAGTTTGTTCTTTAATGAATATTTGAATATAGTTGTTTTGTTCAAGAAATGAATTTTGTTGCAGTGAGCTTTATTTATATATTTATTTGTTTTGAACTTACAGCTTGTGAGAACACTTGCAGTTCTAAAAAAAATAAGTAAAGATCATTCATTGCAAAAAAATAAATAAATAAATAAAATAAACTAAAAAATTTTGCAACATCATTCCAAACACTTTGCTTGGCTACAAATATAATTTGATGCAAGTGCAAATTGGTAAATCTTGTAAATTCATATACAGTAGCTTCGTGGAGCATTAAATCCTCAAAACAAATTGAACTGATATATATATTAAATATGATCAAATAATCGTAAAATGATTGGCAGATCTTTTCAAGATTTACGAACTTATAATAAAAAGATGCAAAATGAGGAGAAAGTGGTGTAATTTTCTTAAATCCCACTTCGACCGAGGTCTAGAAAATGAGTGATTTAACATAAAAACAGAAGAAAATGTAATTTAAAAATGTTTAAAAAATTTTGTCATCGATGATATCCTTGTGGATAAGACTAGAGAAAGGGTTCAAGATAAACTTGCATTATGGAGGTCTACATTAGAGTCTGAAGGCCTTCGTTTGAGTAGATCTAAAACTAAATACATGGAATGTAATTTTAGTAGTAGTAATAGATCGAGTGGTGAAGTTGTAACAATGGGTGATCAAATCATTAAAAGAAGTGAACATTTTAGATATATCCGGTCTATTGTTCAGAGTGATGGTGATATAGATGAAGATGTTATTGGTAGAATTCAAGTTGGATGGTTGAAGTGGAGAAATGCATCGGGATTTGAAAAGCACCGCTTACACTTAAAAGGAAAATTTTATAAAATGGTGAGGACACTTACAATGCTTTATGGTGCGGAAGGTTAGCATATAAAGTGAAACATAAAACTAAGTTAAGTGTTGTTGAGATGAGAATGCTTAGGTGGATGAGTGGTTTGACTCTCAGAGAAAAAATGTGAAATGAATGTATAGCAGACAACATTAAAGAGTAAACTTAGATGGTTTGGTCATATGAGTCTGTTTGGTTCAGCCTTTTTAGTGTGGCGCGGCACAGCGCCGCAAAATTCACGGAGTTCTTCGCTATTTGGTTTGGCTTCGTCCTCACGGCTTCACGCATTACGCCTCGAAAGCGAGCAGCGGGGTATATGTGTGGCCCAGCTTCGTGGCCGCGGCTTTTACCGTCGTGCCCCTTAGACCCAGCCCTAATAGCGCAGTTAGATTTCTTCGCGCGAGCTTTATCTCTTCTCCTCCTCTTCTCCAGTCGGTGATGGTTTCTCCCTTCCCTTCCTCTTCTCTGGTCGGTGAAGGCCCCTGCTCGTCCTCCTCTTCTCCTTCTCCTTCTCTCCTCCCGATCTCGTGATCTAGTCAAAGAGAAGGTAATTTCTGCCCTACCATGTTATTTGTTGGCGGTTTTGTTTTTTTTTTTTTTTGCTGTGATCTTCTTTTTGGGTTTGTTAGATCTACTAGCATACATTTTGTTTGTTGTATAGCTTGGATTTTTTGTGACAAACCTTAGATGTCTTCAATAATCTCACATATGTTTCTCTGTCATGGAGAGCAAATGAACAACAAACCAATCCTTTTTGAAACTTAAAAAATTTTAGCAAGTGTTTCAAAGTTAAACATTGGCCCTGTGTTTTACTGGTTAAAAGAATGGAATGTAGATTTTAAAAGTTTTTAATAGTCTCATATATCTCACTGCCTTGGAGAGCATATGAACATCAAACGAATTTTTCGTGAATCTTCAAAAATTTCAGCTAGTATTTCAGTGAAACATTGGCCCTGTCTTTTACAGGTTAAAAGAAGTCAATGTATATTTTTTTTAGAGTTTTGAATTGCCTCAGATATCTTATTCTACCATGGAGAGCATATGAACATCAAACGAATCTCTCTTGAAGTTTCAATAATTTCAGGAAGTATTTCAGTAAAACATTTTTCTTCCTTTTTTTCTGTCGAAATTGAAGTGTAGGTGCTAGCTGTGTAGATACATAAAAATTGAGTGGCATTCATGAAAATTTTCCTTCCTTCTTATTGATTTTATCTGCAGTTGAACATCATCATTCTATATTTTCTCTGATTTATGCCTTAGAAAATGAGGAAGTCTGTAGACTCATGTTTACAGAATGCTCTTGATCTTAGATGATTTGCATTAATGTCTCGTGTCAGTGAATTAATGTAATACAAGGTTTATTTTTTGCTTGTAATGGCCAAGTAGTGAAAAGGAGTGGGTCATAGCCTAGTTAAAACATTTGTGTTATGTTGTTTGAAAGTCACTATGATCCACCCTTCTCTACTGCATAAGTAGGCTAGATTACAATTTCTGCCTCCAAATATGAGTTAGAAGTGCAGTATTATGAAATATCATTGTGTGTTCAAATATCTTTGTGTGTTCAAATCTTTTCCATTCAAAGGATTTTCTGACCAAAACATTACAATACCTTCCTCTTATCTCTTCCAATGTCTCCTCTTCAATTGAATTTTTCTAAATGAAACCTAATGTAATTGGTTGTTCACTTAATTTTATGACCAATTAGGACTTGCTTGCTATAATTTTTGAATTTTTGGGAAGTTATATGGTTGCTAGAGTGTATTAAAAATTGCAGAAAGAAATGGGGAATCGGAAGCTTAAACTCTCCATTATTCCATAGCTGTTACATATTGTTGGCGTGTTATCTAATTCTATGGTGGTATTAAATATGGTGGATCCTTTCATATATCGTATACATGGTTTAAGTTGAGCACATGAACAATAAAGTAGACCTTGTTGATATGCTTCAAAAATTTTAGCTAGTATTTCAGTAAAGCCTTGGTCATGTCTTTTACTGGTAACAAAAAGGCAATGTAGGTGTTTGAAGTTTTTGATAGCCTCAAATATCATTTTTTGTCATGGAGAGCTTATGAACAAGAAACGAATCCTTCTTGATGTCTTAAACATTTCAGCAATTATATCAGTAAAGCATTGGTCATGTCTTTACTGGTTTGAAGAAGTTAATTAAAATTTTTAAACTTTTTCAATAGCCTCGGATATCATTTTTCGTCATGGAGAGCATATGAAAAACAAAGGAATCCTTTTTTATGCTTCAAAAATGTCAACAAGTTTTTAATTTAAGCATTGGCATTGTTTTTACTATTATAGTTAATGTATGGATGGGTGGATGTTTTTATATTGTTTGTGGGGAATTTTCTATTTTCTGTTGGTGCACCCTATTGTGCTATGTTCCCTCTCGAAACTGTAAGTTCGAGCCTAGCAACTATGTGTATGCTCTGTTTGTATGTTGAAACCTGTATGCTGGATTAGAAGCTATGCAGCTGCCTTATCGGTGCGTTGTCTTTATGTGGTTATTTTCTATGGAGCTGCATCACCTTACTTTTATGAGATTTTATGTAGCCTCGTTCGATTGTATCTGTGAAAGTTCCCCAACATTTTCTTTTGTGTCTTCACCTGTCAGTCATGCCAAGGATTCATTGTAGATTGCCACTATGTATTTATTTTTTCTATTGCCGTAATAAAGATATACGATCATTTCCCGTGGATGTAACTGAACCACGTAAATTGTTTCGTCATTCTGTGGTTATTTGTTTTGTTTGGTTAATTGCAAGCTAGATCTCTCCAAAGTGCAGGAGTACCCAGCTCTTTAGGAAAAAGAGAGAAAAATAAAATTGTGCGACCTCTGTCTAACGGAAATTGAAAAAGAAAATAGGTCGACCACCTTTTTCAATAAGGAATGGTGGCAAAACATCATTAAAAAATTCAAGGAGTCTACAGGCAGGGAGTACGACAAAACAAAACTCAAGAACAAATGAGATCAACTCAAAAATGACTAAAAGATTTGGAAGGATTTGAAACAAGGATCGACGGGCTTGGGATGGGATTCAGTGAAGCGAACGATTAATGCTCCAGAGCGGTAGGGGATAGAAAGGCTTGTGGTGAGATATTTCCCATTTCGTATACTTGATGTCATTCACTTTCTTTCAGTCTAACTGAATTGTTTCATCTTCTCTTGCAGGTTGTGCCAGCAGCAAAGAAGTTCAGATTGGCTGGATTATAACTCGAGTTCGAAGAGAAATTAGACCAAATGTTTGGTAGGGTCGTTGCAACATGACAATATGCATGTGCTCCAAGCCAGATAAGTTTTGGTGTTACCCCTGAGAATGTAGTTGTTAGTTTATCAAATGATTCAACAGAATTCCACAACTAGAATATCCCAGAAATCTAGTCTACCAACCGTTCAAAGTTTGTTCGTTTAGATAGTAGGAGCAAGCGTGGAGCTGCATCTATAAGAAACCAACTATCATACCTTGTTGATTCATCCAATGACGCCCCCCATAAAGTTCAAAAAACTTTCATTGATGAGGTTGTTGGACTTCTAGAAGCAGATTCGAATATTGCAGCGGATCCTGAGCTATTTCACTTTGCTATCGAACTCCTTCATGATTCGGTCCACTGGGATTTCTTCACTGCACTCTCTAGAGAACGACTTATGGCATATCTACGCCATTTTTATTATCGCGAGATCATATGATTTAGCATTGTCCTTCTTTTCTATTTTATGATAGACATTTTAATTTCATTTGTGGTTATTTGGGACATTGTACCTCAGTATTGATTTTAGTTTTGTCCATATTGTTTTAGTACACCTTCATATCTATCTATAGTGATTGCTTTGTAATTTCCTCCTGTTTTATTGATTTATGTTTCTGCATCTGGCGATGCATGTACAGTTTACATCGTCGTATACTCAGAACAAGCACGACAGAGAAGAAGAAATGCAGCAATAAACTTACTCGTCGAGTACTACAACACATGCATCGACCGCTCCCCGTGTTACACATCATCTCAAATTGGGGATAAATGGGATGAAGAAATGCTTACAGGACATCCAAAGAGATTTAGAAACATCTTCCGCATGATGCATGATGTATTTAGTGATCTACTAACAGAACTAACAGAACTAACAGCATCTCATGGCCTCCACGGGTCATCGAGGGCGACTGACCGTGATGTGTTGGGCATCAATCTGTATATATTATCATAGAACGAGTTAGTGCATGGTGCGATGAAACACTTTCAGCATTCATCGAAGATCATAAGCAAGTATTTTTCAGTAGTTTTGAGTGCTCTTGCGAGTCTGTCAATATACATCGAAAAGCCCACAGATCCGACTTTTGCACGAATTCCAACGGAGATTCGGCATGATGCACAGTACATGTCATTTTTCAGGTACATATTCAACCTTCTATGATTCATCTTTTTACATGAATTCATTAATCAAATAATTGGAGTGCTTTCATAAGGATTGCATTGGCGCAATAGATGGAACACACATTGAAGCAAGAATTGCAGACAATGAGAAAATTGTATTTATCGGCCGTTTCGGAACGCCAACGCAAAATATCATAGCAGTCTGTGACTTCAACATGTGTTTTATATTTGTACTGCCTAGTTGGGAGGGTAGCGCTCACGACAGTAGAATTTTCAAAAGTGCAACGCGAAATCCGCATTACAACTCCTCTCACCCTCCGTAAGGTACGTTGCATATCAATATCATTTAAAATTTCTTTTGTATGATGAACTGAAGGTTGCACATCTGGCAGAAAAGTATTATTTGGTGGATGTCAGCTACCCATTGCAGCGAGGGTATATTAAACCCTACCCTGACATCAGATATCATATACCATATTTTGAAAGAGCCGATAAAGTTACGCAAAGTAGAAATGAGATATTTAACAAAAAATATTCATCCTTGCGAGACGTCATTGAGAGGACTTTTGGAGTTTAGAAGAAGAAATGGGTGATACTTTGCGATATGCCACCTTACCCATTTCTCAAACAGGTGCATATTGTGTTAGCCACGATGACACTTCATAACTATATTAGACGACATCCATCTCGAGTTAATGTTGATTTCCGGCGTGCCAGGGAGAATGAACAGGAAGTGCCTGTAGAAGCATTCGAATACCGCATCGGTCAATCTCTGTAACGGGAGGACAACGACTATGTCACCATTTGCACAAAGGATTGGGAATATGCAAATGAAATGACAGTCATTTGATAACAGATTCTCACTGCATTAGTTCGAGAGTGAATGGTTTCTTTCTTATTTGTTGTAATGACTAAACAATTTTAACTCATGTTTGATTAGAAAAGAATATTTTCATTTTGTTGAGCACTGTTGTGACTATTTCTTATGGATATATATGTGACACAAAATCAACTGCACTTTTTGTCTCTTTTTCGTGCTCTGTATGGGTATAATTTGAAAATGAACCATCCATTTTTTATTAATAACTAATATAATATTATTTTTTCTTGTCTTGCAATCAAGGAAATATGAGCTCAAGGATGTCTGGAACATCTCGACGAATGTTATGTCATTGTGGCCAGCAAACTACGTTGTTGACGTCACGGCAGGCGCACAACTAAAGGCGATAGTTCTATAGCTGCCCACGGAACATCGCAAAACAATGCAAATTCTTCTGGTGGGAAGACAGTTTAGCGGATTCTCACGATGAAAATGGTCATGAGTGGCGAGCTTCACTTGAGGAAGGGCTGGCATGGGAGCTACACCGTGTCAATGTTAAAAATAATATTATTGTCATGTTAATTGTCGTTATAATTATTTTAGAATTTTTTTTCACTCTACTAGTGCTAGCTGTTGCTTGGTATGTCTTTATGTACTTTTGAACTGTTTTAGAATTTTGGGTTATGTAAATAATGAATTGTTGTGGTGAATTGAACGAGAAATTAGCTATAATATATGAAAAAGTAAAGTTTAGGGTTTAATATTATACATTTACTAATTTTTTAAACAGGTATACATTTACCAATTTTTTAAACATATATACAAATTTTTTAAACATATACATAAACAAATTTTTTATACATATATATTTACAGAGTTTATGGTGTAATTTTATAGTAAAGCAATTACACATTTAAATTTTTCTCATATATATATACACACACGTGTAATATCATCCATTTACAATTTTTTAAAAAAATAATTACTCTTTTACAATTTAGACACACACACACATGTATATAATAATTAAATTTATTTCATATGCATTATTAACACATAATATCTTTAAGAATTTTACATATATTAAACATTCTCATATAAATACATAATAATTTTTAAACAGTTTTAGCAAATAATGACAGTTTGGTCATTTCTCCAGAAAAAGCTGCCCCGCAGCTGTTTTCACACATCTGCACAAAACAGACAGTTAGCTCCCCGCAGCTACTTCCCCGAAGCAGCTTTCTGAGCCAGCGCAGCTGCGGCTGCGCCAAACAAACCCTAAATGTAGGCCATCTGATGATCCGGTTAAGAGAGTGGATGTTTTAGATTTGACTTATGTTAACAAAGGTAGAGATATACCTAAAAAGGCATGGGCATGTTGTATAAAAAATGTTTTAAATTTATTAGAATTAAATAAAAATTTGACACTCAATATGACACAATGGAGAAAAAGGATTTATGTAGTCCACCCCACTTAGTGGGATAAAGGCTCGTTGTTGAGAATTAATTGGAAAAATTTAGCATGCCTAAATCATGCAACTAAAAAGCCCTTTTTAAGTGAAAGAAATAGACAATCACTAAAAATCATCCCCTGTGCGATGTAGGGCCCGTTTGGTTCCACTTTTTCGCCCGCGACGCGGCAGAAGTGCCGCGAAATTTCGCCGCGGCACTGTTTGGGAGAAGACTTCACGGCAACATGCCGCGAAGTTTAGCTGAAAGCCGGCCGCGGGACAAACCCTGCGGCCCAGCTTCGCACCTCGCGTTAGGTAAGGAAGTCCCTCGCTTGCCCTCGCCCTCCCTGTTTCGTTTTGCTCCTTCACCCTCGTGAAACACATCCCTCTCGCCAAATCTCTTCTGTTAACCACGACACCCGCGTACGAGCTGGAGCTGGAGCTGGCGGAGAAGGAATTTATGAGGGCATCTGGGTGCGTTCTCGAGAAGAGTTAGGTTGAGAGAATGAAGATGGTTGACACTCGGAGAATCGGTTCCACCTGCATAGAAATCACTTCCCAAGCTTGCCATCGGCTATTTCGTCTTGAAATCTCTTATTAATCATATGAACTGTCTCCTTTGGATCAGTTCTAACAGGTTCAACTCATGCTGAAATTTTTTGTTGAAAATGTTAGAATCACATTTTATGCATACTCACTGTCAGGATCTTTCCTAAAAACTCACGAACAATAATCACTGCATGTACACAATTCCATTTTTATTTCTGTTTGTGTTATACTTCAGGCTTCTTTCAGATCCGAGCAAAATCTTGAGCAAAAAAAAAATTGTCAAACAAGTTTTCATAAACGAGGCGATCTGGTCATTTTCTCGCCACGTACTGTTTTTCCACATCCGCAACCAAACAGACGATCGAACACGCGCAGTACATCTCACAGGCAGCAGCAATGCTTCACGGCAATAGCATGCTGACTATGACAAGTAAGTTGCGCACGAACCAAACAGACCCTGAAAGCAAGAACTCACCTTCTGCGATGTAATAAATAGACAATCACTAAAATCATCCCCTGTGCGATGTAATATAAGTTGCCATGAAAGGGATTATATAAATAACTAAGAATACCCCTAGCAAATAATCAGAAAGCAGGAACTCACCCTCTGCGATGTCATGGACCAGGGCCATCTTAACACACCTACAAATATATGAAGAAAAAAAAAAGACAAAAATGTCACTACAGAGTACTCAAATCCTCTAAACCGGTTCCTCGTGCAAACGATTTTTCTTTCAACGGAAACAGGAAACCTAATTCAGAGTCTCACCTTTCCCGATCAACATCGGGGTTATATTCGGCTACTAAAGCCATGACGCTCATTCTGTACATGTGGTCCGCCACTGACTCCGGCTCACGAACCCCCTTCTTCACCCACCCGGCCCTCTTTGTCGTCTGCAATCAGATCGAGTGAGCAAGTAAATGTGAGAGAAAGAGAGTGCTCAAGGATGAGACCTTCAGGCGGTGGCAGAGCGATAGGAAGTCGATAGCAGAGGAAGCGGAAGCATTGCCGGAGGAGGAAGCGGCTGCATCGGTGCCGGCGGAGGAGGACGCAGTGGCGGACGGAGATGCACTGGACGAAAGAGAAGCCATCCGAACCGTTCGTTTGGTGAACCAACAGAGGGAACCGAGGCGGCTACAGTGAGAGCAGAGAACGGATGGTATAAGAGATGACTTGCTCCACAGCACTCGGCTTGAAGCATCCATACCACCGTCAACTTTTCCCTCGGCTTGAAGCATCCATACCACCGTCAACTTACTCGAGCACAAATAATCACTCAACTAATAAACTAAGAGACCCTATTTTAGGATTAACGAGAGGTCATTAGGAAGTTATTATAGTATTATTTGAAATAATCAGCAAATAACCTTCTAATAACACTCCAATAACTTTCGCGGTTTTATTTTTATATTTATCTGTTATTCGGGGTATTATGAGGTTATTGGGAGGTTTTTATTCAAATAATACTGCAATAACTTCCTACTAATAATCTGCCAATAACCCCGTTGTTTCGTTTTAATATTATTCACGGAGTTTTTATGAGTTATTATTTGGTTATTGGGTGGTTATTTGTGTTGTCCGTACGTAGCCCTGCGTACGTTGTTCGTATGGAATAATTTTCCCAAGTCCAGACAGCCAATAGCCTGCCGCCATATTGTAATACTCATCGGCGGGGAAAGCCGTGGCAGTAGGTTGGCCTTCCAGATGTGAGGGACGTCCGAACGAAATATTTTTTTACTAATATTGGGGTTTAAATTTGAAAAAATTATTGCATATGGACACCGCATGCACAAATGCATACGGTGTCTGATCTCTACCGTTCATCACAGTTTCATCATTTTTTTAATTTAAAAAATAATAATAATAATAGAGCCCACTACCATACACCTTTACTGTGATGAACGGTGGAGATCGGACACTGTATACATTTCTGCATACGGTGTCCGTATACAATAAATTTTTCTAAGTTTGGGACGTACAAAAACAAAAGACCACTTTACTTTAGGAAAAAACTACGTGAGTTTCATTGGAGAGGGAGGAATGATTCATTTTTCCAGAGTTTGGAGAGAACCGAGAGCTTTTGTCTTGAAGGGGAGAGGGAAGTTAGGAGCTTGGAGAAAAGAGTGGGAGCCAGAATCTTTGGAGGAGAGATTACATCTTCAAAAAAATGGTAAGGAGTTAATTTTTCTCTTCCAACTTCTTTTTCTTATGCTTCATTTTCTTCATTTTTCATCTCCTCTGGCGAGTCTCTTCTTATCTGGTGAACTTTCTAGGAGTAAAGGCTAAGAAAAGTCTCATCCTAGCTTGGTATACGCCGACGAAATCATCATTCTCTCCTACGATGAAAGAGAGCGGCATCCTTCTTTGGAGAAGAGAATATATGGTGGACGTGGCATTCATTCCAACGGCGAGGAGAGCTTCTTCTCTGCATTCAAGAAGGCTTATGGTTACCACATCGTTGTTTCTAACAAGAGAGCTTCATCCCCTCGAAGTAACATTGGAGCCAGCTTCGCAAGAGCAAATAGAACGCGCTCGCAACATCCGCGTTGGTGAGATCCCTTATAACTCTTGTAGTTTATTTTCTAGTCAGCCCTAGGTTTGCGTTAGAGAATGGTAGGATTATGGCTTTTGTAGAGGAAGTCCTTCTAGATTAGGAAGCTTGCGTGGACAAATCTCTAACGAATCTGAGATATTTCCCTTGTAGAACAATTAGACCTAAACTAAGTAGTTGGAATCTGAATTTTCATTGGCTTTGGTGTTCCCAACCCTCCTTGGAGAGGTTTGAATATTTGAATTTTGTAGAATGGAAAACGCTTTGTAGCTAGTCCATTTTACAAAGTTTGTGGAGAGTTGTATAATGGAAAAAAGCTTTGTAGTTAATTAATTCTATGATTTGTGGAGAGTTTCCTTTTGAGAAATCTAATGTAAAGTTGTCCACATTTTTCTCCAAAATCGAAGGCAATTAAGTCGCACATTCATGTATTGAAACCATGTACCCATGCAAGGGCATTAGGATGGGTATGACTCACTATTCGGCACTGGCATTCACATTACTCTGTTTGCCTTATCATGACGGATGCTTGTGCATATTTTTTTGTTGAGTGACGTACGTCAGTCTGACCACCACCTCGACCCAGTCGACTGACCATTTGAGTCTGACCGACCACTTAGGTCTAACAACCACCCTAACTCGATCGACAGACCACTTGGGTCTGACTGTCCACACCGATCCAGCCGACCGACAACTTGGATTTGACCAGCCGCCTCGGCTCGGTTGAACAATCACTTATGTCTGACTGACCACCAATGCCTGGTTGACTGATGACCTAAGTCCGACCGGTCGCACGACCCGATTGACTAATTGCTTTGGTCTAATTAGTCGCTCTGCTCCGATGGACTCCATTGATCATGCTCCAGGATGATCACCCAAGTCAACCCAATGGGTCAAATGGCCAAAATCACTTGCACGATATACATTTTTCCATGTGCATCTGGATCATTTGAATGAAGATGCATGACTTGGTTTGCATTCACATCTGTGTGCATGAATATTTACATATGTGTGCATTCACATATGTGTTTTATGATAAACTCATTTGAATTATCATTTGCTTTTGGCACGTGTCATTATTAGGTGTTTCTTGGAGCACTGACACCTATGATACTTCCCCCACATGTGTATCACATGTGTTTAGGGCTCGATACTTTCATCCCTTTGGAGATTGGCAGCTGGCTATACTAGTATATGGTGTGCGTGTTTCTCTAAAGGAGGACATATACTTCACCTCTTATGTCACCACTTGTTTGCCACAAGCTTTGCATGTTGTATACTAAATTAGGATTATGCATTAGAGCCTCTGAACCAATTGAATGTGCGACATACTGCACTTAAGTTTGTAATTTACATGATTGGTGATCTTGCATGTCATATGTGTATACTCGCATCTGCATGTATGTTTCGATAGCTAGTCAGACTCGTTAGGTGATTGACCCTGTATTGGTTACGATGCATTAACCAGCATTGTTTGTCGGGTGCATCCCAGTGAGCTGCGTGAGATATTGCATCAGGATAAAAATGAGTATGAATATTTTAAGGATCTAAGAAATCTATTTTGTGTCACCTTACATATTACTGGTCTGCATTCAATGTCTCTATTTCAAAGTAAAAATTATTTTTTACTTATAATATCGATCCTACTTTTTAAAACTATGCATAACAAGCCAGGTCATATGTAAGGCTAACACTTTTCTAAAATCCATCATGGGTGACATTTTGTAGATCCATTGTATCTTTAGAATGGGGCCTGTGTGACAACCCGTCAAAGTCATACAAACCTGAAGTCTTTACCATGAGCACTTAGATGTTGGTAAGGACACTTTTGTTAGATGGAAACCTAGACTAGGATTAGGGTGTTTTATAATCTTTTTTGATGTATAGCTATTGTTCATTGTTGGTTTGGTTGCTCTGACCAGTCATCACTTTGCTTGTGCTTTTGTGTGTTTACTAAGTGTGAACATCTGCAATAGTATATTAGGGGTAGTTTTCTTGCAGTGAGTTGTGATTAAATATATACACACACAAAGGTTAATAAGGGAGGAGCAATGCCATGATTTCATACAAAAACTTTCTTGCAGATGCTACTATAAGCTCCTTCTGCTAGGCAAGGCTCATATGTGTTGCTTGATATAACCCATGTTACCATTTTCTACAAGTCGAATCCTTTTATTTATATTTATCATATATTTGATAGAGTCATAGGATCGAGTTTGTATCATAAGTAAGGTACAAGCACGGGTTCCAAGGCAGATGATGCGTTGAACCATATGACGGGATTAGAAGCATCAGCTCGTGTTTGTATCTTAATTCTAAATTTTTCCAAGTTTATAGAATTAGGACTAAGCATGTATATGTTGAGTCGAACTGCTTTTACTGCTTTCCTCGAAGATGTTGCCGACCCAGCGACGTCAGTCTGTTCTTATATTTTACTTGGTTTGCCTTGATTATTGTTTTGTGACTGCTTTACTTTTGTTTTTTTTTCTAGGATTGATAAAAAAAAACTATATAGGCTCATTAAGTACCAAAAACTCTAAACATTTTAAAGTGTCTTAATAATAAAAGATTAAGATTAATTAAAATTTACTATTAAAATATTCTAATTTTTCAAAACTAACGATTTACTTTTCTGCATGGGCTTTGTGTCGATTTTAAAATGGGTTGTATGCATGAACATATCTCAGTTGTACTTAATAGGGCCTTCATGCCATAAGATTGTGGTAGAGAATTGCATCGCATACACCTGAGGAGAAGTCCTTGTGTTTCTTCATACCTAACTTGGCTAAGCATAAATTTTTACTTAAGACGCTTTCTAGTACGACTAGGGTGTTAGAGGCATCCCCAACCTATACGAGGCATAATTGTTAGAACTCTATCATATGACTAGGAACATTGTCCCAAACCTAGTCGTGAACCTATTTGATGAGTAACTTGTGAATGAATTTACACTATCATTATAACTGTTAGAGTTGCTTACAAAAAAGGATAAGGTGATGCCTGAGGTTGGTGCTCGAGAGCTAATATATCAGAAAAAGTCATATCCATAGCATTATAATCTATAAAATCACTTATAAGTACCCAATTTATTATCGTAATGATTCAATTTGGAATTAGAAGTAAGGTGTGAGATGTGATGAGTTAAATGAATATTTGACCTCTTTTATCATGTGTGTTTGTGTTTGTGTTACAACAATATTAAGATTTTAAGAACATGTTGAATATATATTCCTATGATGATACCTATCATGCTTGTTAGACATTTCTTCACTTCAATTTTATTCTAGCATGTTTAGTTTAGATTACTATTTATTGTAAATTGTTTTGTCTCGATAAACACTTATAGATGTTTTTTATAGACATTTGTGGTAAATAGGATTCAAAATTATTTTTCTTCCTGCTTACATTTTTTGTACTTAAGGATATATATGTTACAAATCAAGTTCGAGGGTAAGAAGAAAAATAAATTTCTAAGTTTGTATACTTCATTTTAGTTTAATATTATTGCAAACATGTTTTAGGCTAGATTTATTTTATTCTGCAGTCATTCTATCATGATTATGCATGTATATGAATTTGATAGGATGTTGTAGTTACTGGTAAATTCAGTTTTTATTTTTCTTCCTGCTACCTTTTTGCAACTAATTGCAAAATATTTAAAAATTCGAGTTTTTAGGGAGGAAGAAAATAAACTTTAAATCATCAAAGAAACTATAAATAAATTTTATTTTGACTTTTTTTATGTGGAGTTATTTTAGGATTACTAAAATTTTAATTATATGAATGTAATAGGAATACTTAATAAGGACTTTACTAAAAAAGATGAAACTAAAGTTAAGATGTTTACTAGAAAATTATTAGGGAAATGACTTTGCTATTTATAGTAAGAAAATTTGATTTTTTGAAAAATTAAGGATTTTTAGAATAACTCTTTTTGAAGAATTTAGACTCTATTAAAATTATTTTTCTAATACTACATTTTAAGTTAAGGAAAGAAAATAAGTTTTTAATCTTAGAAAAGGGATCAATATCCAGATATAGTAATCATTACATAAAAAAAAGAAAAAAAAAAGATTAATAAATCCTGAGGAAAAAAGATTAAAAAATTCTGAGAAAAAAAAGAAAGAAAAAGAAAAAAAAATAAAATATGTGGGAAGAAGCTTGAATCTTTCTAAGAAAAAAAACATAGTATCGATCCTAAGCATAATTTCATAAAGTATTAGTAATTTTTTTTATATGTCATAAATTCTTAAATTAATAATTTTCTAAGAATCCAAAGTTTGGAAAGATTTTAATTATTTATGAATTAAATTGAAAATGAGGATTCTTAAATTTAATATTAAATATTTTGATACCTTAGATGCCATATAATTTACTGTAAATTCTTCTAAGTTGAGCAATACAATTTCTATATCAAATTTTTAAGTCATCTTAAAGAAACCCACTAACAAAAATCGACATATTTTTAGTGTTGTAGTGTGGTTTAATGACAAGTAACGTTTAAGTTTGGGGGAATTAATCCACCTTAAATTTAATGTTTTTAATGTACATTTAATGCTCATTTTATAATAATTTTTAATGATATTACACTTTAAAGTGATGTATTTTGCATGTTTTTGGGTTCAAGTACAATAAATAAACTTTTAGAGAAAATGAAGCAAATACGGTGCAATTTGGAGTCAAATCAAGCAATGAAGAAAATTCAAAACCGACGCATTTTTATATGTCATTTTATGTTTAATCTCCTTCATATTTATCTCATGTTTGTGAATGAAATTACGCTTTAAAGAAATGTTATTTTCATGTATATTTTGTAGGTATAACATTAGGAGCAAATAAGAGCTGAAATGGGGCAAAACAGAGCCAAAACAAAGCAAAATGGGTGTGTTGCCAGTAAGGTGTCGCTATAGCGCCCAGACTGGCTTTGCAGTGCCATTGGCAGCTAGAAATAAGGACTATAGCACAAATTCTGGCGCTACAGCATCTGAGACAGTTTCTAGATGGATTTTTGGTGATTCCAGGACATTTTAGGATGTTTTAAAAGCTTCTGAGTGGTTATGCACGCCCCAAGATGATATTAAATGAAAGACACATTTGAATGAAAAGACATATCTCTTGGAGTGAAAATGTGTGTCACTTTGGGGTGAAGGGGTGTGTCTTTTGGAAAAAGGAGGTGTTTGACTTCTATTTAAAGGAGGGGTTTGGTGCCTTCCTTGATAAGTAATTAAAGGAGTATATAAAAGTAATTAGGAAGTGTTTTAGAAGTAGATTAGCGTGAATTTATGGAGGCGTAGATTTCCTCTTTTCTGGAGAGATTGGTAAGGGATTATGAGAGATATGAGTAAGAAAGTAGGAGCGTCGCATGGTCGGGAGGAGATTTTATTGGAGAGATTTTTCATTTTTCTTTCAGAGAAAAAAAGGTCAAGTATTGTGTTCTTTATTTTCTTTTAATTTTTGTAAACACTTTATAATGTATTTTCTTTTATTTAAATGATGTTTTCTGTTGTGTTTTTATTCATGCTTCTTAAGTAGTTTTATTTACTATTTTCTTTTAATATGAAGTAGTGACGTGTATAGGAAATTTTATTTTATGATAGACTTATTTTTATTTTAAAGTGATGAGTAATATCTTTTGCTTTATTAACATAACTTATTGCTTTATTAACATAACTTAAGTGGCAATAAGTTATGTTAAAATCTACTATAAGTGAAACTAAGACTCTGAAGAACAGTGAAATTGCAACTTGAGTGAACTCACATTGACCAGTTGGCTAGTAAAATAGTTTAGGCGGCAATGCAATTTTTAAGAAAATATAATTTAATGATTTTTTTTGTATTAGATGTTTCTAGTTAACAGGTAGTTGCATAAAACTAATAAAACACTAAACATACAAATACACTCGGAAGATGGTAGGTAGATAGATGTTCCTTGTTGGCACATAATTTATTATTTAATTATATCAATCCTTTTACTGTTTATGTCATCATCTTCATTTTACTTTTATTTTGCAATAAATTGGATGCATGTTTAGGAATCTAGATTTGCTTAGATATTCTCTTATTTTATTAATGTGATGGGTTTCACTTGGGACTTCATTTACATTGCAATTTAGGTATGTTTTATTGTTAAAATTTGTTGTAATTACATTAGGATCTGAAAGGGCGATGTAATTCTCAACTAAATGGAACCACACTTAACTTTGAAATAGTCGTTGTGATCGTCCAAGGTGAGTGCAAATGGATAAGAGATAAGTTTTGATGGACATAATTGATGTTTCTAGGGTGACATGCTAGATTTTTTTATCAATTCGATTTAGTGTTTGGATCGTAAGGGTCCCTAGAAGGTCCTATAGAGAGGGCATAGTGGGTAATTTGGAAGTGAGAGACCAGAATCGGCACTACTATACAAGCTAAAGACAAAATTTAGATTAACCAATATTCTTTGCTAGCATTGAGAGGGGTGAAGAATATGTATGCTCATATTTATCACTGTCTATATTAAATTCTAAGCATTTCATTCCTACACATTATATAAGTCATTGCACGAGAAGGGTAGTCTTTAACATCTCAAAATTTTCCAAACCAATTTATCCATATAAGTTATCTTTATATTTAAGATTTTAATTTAGAAGTAGTTATTAGAACATTCACTTTAATCGGCATTCCAAACTAAGGCCTGATAGTAGTAGAATAGAATTAGCCTACTCGCTTTTCTATGGGATCGATACTCTGTGTTTTAAAAGAAAATTTTGCATTACTTGAAATAATACATATTCTTGCGTAGTACCCATAGTGTGTAAATTGTTTTTTAAATTTTATAACATTTCAAATTTGCACAGTGGCCTTTAAATATTAATTGGGTCAAATTTTTAGCCATCTTTGAAAAGCTAAATTACTCTGTAATTGCAGATGTATGCAGGTTTTATCCCTCATTTTTTGTTGTGAATATAGCTATATTGAGGTTGTGATATGTCTTTAGCATGGCAAAAAGCACAACTAAAGGCCTAGTCTATTTTTTACGAGGAAACATAATAGATGACTGGGTTACATGGGATAACCCAGTCTTCTTCTCTACTAATGTGAATACGGTTAGGTAGAGGTATTTATCGTTGTGTCATTTCATAGATGGCTCAGGCGGATCGATCTCAGGTTGGTTGCGAGTCCTAGTGCTTTCCTCCCTGATATAATCTTCCATGACTATCTCTCAAGCAAGATCTAAGTTCCAATGAATTTCTCTCCGATCTAGTCACCTTGTCTACATCCAAGGTAGGATTTGAGTCCTAATGTATTCCTTCCTAGTGTATTCAGGTGATATAATTTGATCAGCTCTCATAATATATCTGATTCCTAGTGCATTCTTTCCTAATCTCATCACTTTGATTAGCTGTTATGTAAGGATCTGAGATTTAGTGCATTCCTTCCCAATCCAGTCACCCTACATGCTTCCAAGGCAGGAAATGAGACCAAGTGCATCCCTTCCTAGTATATGCAAGTTTCATCCCACATTTTTTGCTGTGAATATAGTTAAAATGATGTTTTGATATATGTTTCTCTTGACAAAAAGCATAGCTAAAGGCTCTGTCAGTTTCTTATGAGGAAACATAATAGATGATTGGGTTACATGAGATAACACATCCTTCTCATCTTTTGGTTTGAATGCAGTTAAATAGAGGTCTTTATCATTCAGTAATTTAAAAGATGGGTCAAATAGATCAATCTCAGGTTGGTTGTGAGTCCTAGTGCTTTCCTCCCTGATATAATCTTCCTTGAATAGCTCTCGAGCGGGATTTGAGTTCTAGTGCATTCCTCCGCGATCTAGTTACCTTGTCTACATCCTAGGTAGGATCTGTGTTCTAGTGCATTCCTTCTTAGTGTATTCAGGTTATATACTTTGATCTGCTCTCATGATAGATTTGATTCCTAGAGCATTCTTTCCTGATCTGAGCACTCTGTTTAGTTCTTGGTCAAGGATCTGAGTCATAATGCACTTCTTCCCAAAGTGTGCTTCCTAGGTTGAATCTGAGTTCTAGTGCATTCCTTCCTAGTGTATGCAGTTTTTATCCCTCATTTTTTGTTGTGAATATTGTTAAACTAATCTTGTGTAGGTGGTTCATTCGACTGAAATCAAAGTTAAAGGCTTGGTTGATTTCTTACGAGGAAGAACAACAGGTGACTCCTATTACATGAGGTGAGCGGGCCTTTTTCTTTACCATTTTGAATATGGTCAGGTAGAGCATATAGACTATGATTAGCTTTCAAGGTGGATGTGAGCCATATTACTTTCCTACTTAGTCCAACCATCTTATCTATTTTCTAGGTTGGATGTGAGTCCTAGAGCATTCCATCCCAATATATTTATGTTTCTCCCTTTATCAGTTAAACTGAAACCTTTCAGGGATAAACCATTGTAGCTAGATAAGTTATAAATGCTTGTCTAACTCGTTCCTCAGATCTTTTCCTCCAACTAGGTTGCGCCGAAACAAACCTCGTTAACCTCGGTTGAATCAAAAGTTGAATGCTTCCAACAAGTGCACAGTTCTATATCAGTAGAAAACATTTATTGGGGGTTCTTTGTTGGCATCACATTTCAGCGTCGCATAAGCATGTTGTTCGTTTGAGAATGCAAGACTATGCTTAGCTTTTTGCCATCCAAGTCATCCCATCGGACCACTTGGGAAAATTTACTAGGAGGTGGTTTTAGCCCAAACTCTAGAAAATTTCTACATTTGTTATAACGTTGAGAGATCCAACCACATAAATTCAAAGCTTTCTTAGACCAAGGTTAGTCGTCTACATATCCCATGCATATTTTAGGAATATTCAGGTTCAAACTGATTTTACCATCGCGGGGGTTTGGAACACCCCTCGACACCAAAAAATCATAGTTTGTAACCTCTAAAAGGTTTCTTTTTGGGTTACATGGTCATATTCTAGAGATACACAATTTTTTAAAGCTTCCAGATTGACAAAAACCTTTCAACAGTCAGTCGAGCAAAAATTAGGGTTTGTAAATACCCTACCCGCGCCGTGCTTAGGGGCGACCGTGGGAGAAAATTTACTTGATGAATGGTCAATCAAAATGCTAATTTTTTTGAAGTTATGAGACTATATTTCAGTCATATCTGAGCCTCCTAACTTATGGTATGAAAACACACTTTGTCGGATGATCTAAGCAAAAATCATTATTTTTCGGGCCAGACCGGCTCTTAGGCGTTAGTCTTGGGAGCCTAGGCACCGAAAATTGCATTATAGACCATTTTCCCAAGCTTTCAGGAAGTAGGTGCCAGCTTAATGACGCATAGGCACCTAAAATGCCTCAAAAATGCTTTTTCTCTAGCAACGGGAAGGCAAGTGCCCCTTTGCTGGTGCCTAGGAGCCATACTTGGCGCTAGGCACCAGGTTCCCGAATTGCGTTGCCTAGGTGCCAGTCCAATTTCTGGGCATAACATTTTGAGTTTTTTGAGCCGTTTAGATCCTATTATGCACTCCCTCCCATGTAGCTGAACTTTCAGATTTTCTTGGCTAGAACATGGGGGAGAAAAAAAGGGGCACATGATGGCACTTGGACTCTCTTTTTGTGAAGCTTCCAAAGGGGGATATTAGGTCAACGATGACAAAGCAAGAGTAAAAGGCTTAAGAAAAAAGGTAGGTTAGTTTTATTGTATTGAGAGGAAGGATTCATTTTTCTAGAGTTTGGAGAGAACTGAAAGCATTTGTCTTGAATGGGAGAGACTTTAGAGCTTGGATAAAAGTGTGTGGAGTAAGGATCTTTAGAGGAGACATTACATCTTCAAAACAAGGGTAAGGAATTGTTTTTTCTCTTCCAAATTCTTTTTCTTCCTCTTCATCTTCTCCATTCTTCATCTCCTCTCACGAGACACTTCTTCTTCGGTGAAATCTATAGATGTCAAGGCTAGAAAAAGTCTCATCCAATATTAGGTGAAGGTCATACACTGGCAAAATCATCATCCTTTCTTACAATGAAGGAGAGCTTCATCCTTCTTTGGAGAAGGGAACCTTCGGTGGACATGTCGTTCTCTCTTACGAAGAGGAGAGTTTCTTCCCTACATTCAAGAAGGATTCCGGTGAACAAAACATTCTCTCTAACAAGAAGAGCTTTGTCCCCTCTAAGTGACGTTTGAGCGGGCTTTGCGGGAGCAAAGACCGTGCTCACAACCTTCGCATTGGCCAAATCTCATGAAACTCTTGTACTTGCTTATCTAGATATCCCTAGGTTTGTGTTAGAGAATGATAAGATTTAGGCTTTTTTGCTAGAGGAAGATATTTTATGTTAGGAAGCTTTCATGGGCAAATCCCTAATGAATCCGAGAGATTTCCCTTGTAAAACCCTTAGACCCAAGCCAAAGTAGTTGGAATCCAACTTTTCCTCTGGCTTTGATGTTCCCAACCCTCCTCGGAGGGGTTGAAATGTTTTAATATTGTTGAATGGAAAAGGCTTTGTATCTAGTCCATTTTAAGATTCATGAAGAATTTCACTTCAAGAAATCAGGAGGGAAAAATTCCCTCGCTTTTGCCAAAGTCGGTGGCAACTACGCCACACATTCACGTATTGAAACCTAGGTACCTATGTGAGGGCGCTAGAAGGGGTAGGGCTCGCTATTCTGTGCTATCATTCACATTGATTTGTTTGCCTTTTCATGACAAATTCTTGTGCACTTTTGCTTGTTGCATGATGCACGTTGATCTGGTTGGCCACCCCAGCCCAGTCGGCCTATCACTTGGGTTCGAATGGCTACCGCAACCCGGTAGACATACCATTTAGCTTTGACTGTCCACTCGATCTGCTCGACTAATTACTTGGGTCTAACCGGTTGCCCAAAACCGATTGACTGATCACTCAGGTCCAACCAACCATCATGGCTTGCTTTACCAATCACTTAAGTCCGACTAACTGCATGGCCTGCTCAACTAATCACTTTGGTTTAGTTGGCCGCTATTGCTAGATGGACCCAATTGATCATGCCTCGGGTTGAACACCCCAATTAATCGAATGGGTCAATTGGTCAACATCACTTGCATGATGCATGTTTTGGATGTGCAATCACATCATTTGTATTAGGTGTCTCTTTGAGCACCGACACCCACAATACCTCCTTCACATGTGTATAACATGTTTTTTAGCTTGATAGTCACATTTCTTTGATGATTGGCAGCTAGCTATACTAGTTTGTGGTGTGTGAATTTTCCTATAGGAGGATGTAAATTTCACATCTCGTGTCACCTATTTTTCATTCGTTTTTCTCTCTTTTATTTTTTAAGGAGTTGCAAGGTTGTCGATCGTTGTATACTTCCCTTATCCGAATAAATCTCCCTCCCGAATGAGATAAGTGATTTGAAGAGAAGAGGAATCAAATAAGAATAAACATACGATAAAATGAGAAACAAAAGAAAACACAAAATGTGGAGAGTCTACACGTGGTAAACCTCGCAAGGATAAGCCAAGCATGTCCGCTCAAACAAGATCGGGCGGAGGAACTTTTGACCGATATCTACGAAAGCATGTCTACGTAGACTACCCATAACAAGAGATTCAGGTGTGGGTGTCTGTTATGGGGTCAAGAGCACTTCCAAGGGGACATATCCCACTTGGTTAATTACATCTTGGGTAGTACACAAGAATGCTCTCAATAAAAGGATTTTTGCTTATATTATCATGAACCTGGGGCAACCGGTACTCAAAGGAAGATTATTCTATGTGGGAAAGTCTTGATGCTTTCAAAGCTCCTGCTAGGCCACGGGACAGAGAGTGAGTCTCTCACAGTCCCTACGTGGGTAACAAAATCACCAGCATACGAAGCCCATGAAATAACTTGAGTAATCTCGTCGGGGATATCCCAACGCATCAAAACACATTCAAGCCATAAGTGTAGAAGACAAATCGTCGTAACTGAAATAGGCGGTAGCTCATCGTCATCGAGTCGTCAAAATGATACTAGCGAAGTTAAGGAGCGAAAGGGCTCAACAGGGGTAGTCATAGTAAGAGAGAAATAATCCTAAGGGGTAGAGATAGCCAAGTCAAGCACTAAGGACCCGTCATTCCAAGCCAATAGGACCCTAAGTCTACCCGGTCGTGAAGGTAGTCAACCCAACACGTCCTGAGATCCCAGTCAGCAAGCCATGAATTATGTTTTCCATGGGAAAAGTCGGTAGCCCTAAAGTCAGAGGAAAGAAAATCAATCTTATGATTATAAACTGGAGCTCCAAGAGGTGGGACTTATACCCGCCAAAGTGGCAAGGATGCCTCAGGAAAGAAAGAGAAAGCAAAGGTTCAACTGCAAAGCTGAACACGCTCCAAACAAAAGGACTTGCACCCCGTTTGGGTCGGGGAACCCTCTAACACCCTAATGCACTAGACAACCATCTATAAAGGTATGCTGGGCCAATCAAGTTGGAGAAGCACATGGACTCCTCCTTGGGACATGCAAATATGAATGCAGTTATCTAAAGCGATCATTAAGTATTGTGGAGGCCCTATAAGTGTAAGCAGGAAATAAAAGATCATCTTTTTAAAGTCCTAAATATAATAATCCTTAATTTTAATTATCTTGAATATTTTATTTATGATTTTTTTGAAAAATTAGGAATTAAATCCTAATGAGCCTATGTTATATCGTGAAATCCCAGACCACAGAAAGAAATAAGAAAAACATTCAAAATTTTCATGCATGCAAATATGCAATAAAATAAGAA
This sequence comes from Papilionanthe hookeriana x Papilionanthe teres, assembly GCA_022702705.1. Taxonomy (NCBI): domain Eukaryota; kingdom Viridiplantae; phylum Streptophyta; class Magnoliopsida; order Asparagales; family Orchidaceae; genus Papilionanthe; species Papilionanthe hookeriana x Papilionanthe teres. Next base: position 64,624,118 of record CM040427.1, on the reverse strand, counting down.
ATAAAGCACTCCATAATAAAATAAAAGAGGCTAAAATGCTACTGGACTGGCAAAATATCTCAGGAAAAGCAGCAAAAGCGGTCAGACTCTTCATATACATGTCCGACTTTAATTGTATACATCAATATGAAAATGCAGAATTACGATATGGGGCACGAGCATCTGCTTCTGGCCCCCTCCATGTGGTTCTCGCATCAAAGTACCTTGGAACCCGTGCCCGTATCTTATTTCTGCCACAAGACTCTCCTAGACTCTAAAAATACATAAGAAAAAAAAGACTCAATCCTGCATGAAAACAAGTATCAGTGGAAAAAGCTCGCATGTATGTGACGTATAATGAGCAATGCCTTATAAGTTGGGAGCTAAATAGCATCTAAAAGCAAATTGTTAGAAATCATCACTTGCTCTCCCATAGCAGTACCTATCTGCACATAGAGGCATGACTCTTTGCAGAAAAGCACCCTAGCACACTACCATACATATGCAACAGGGAGTCACATCACAAGCATAGTGCAAAAGAAAGATATCTAGCTATAGCAACCAATCCAACAAAGAACAATAGTCAAACATAAAAAAGCCTATCTATAAACCTAATCCTAACCTTGCACACCATCTAACAAAGAGTGCACTAACATAGTGTTTAAGTGTGCTGTAAGTCTGGGTATAATATGACTTTGATGGGGTCGCTGCATCGGCCCCGACCTAAAGATCTGAAGGATCTAAAAGGCGTTACAAAGAGGGGTGACACAAGTTAGATCCATTGGATCTTTAGCACAATCATACTTGTGTCAATCCCGATGACTTAACTCGTATTACTCACCAAGATCAACCCATCAAGCAATAATTGTTATGACATTGCGACTGACAGGGGATCACTCTCCTAACGAGTCAGGCTCGCTACCTATGCAAACATACAAATGCAAGTGCATAAAGTCATGTGACAAAAGCGATGAGTGTATTGTGAGGTAGTGACTTGGGAAAATATAGGCATACCGTGGAGGCAGTGGCTCGAACAAATATGTGTGTCATAGCGGTGGTGACTCGGAGATGGGTGTGTCGTGGAAGCAGGGGCTCGAATATGATGTGTCGTAGCGGCAGTGACCCAGAGATGGGCATGGCATGGAGGCAGCTGCCTAAGAAAGGTGTGTCTAGGTGGCAGTGACCAAAAGCGATAGGTCTACCATAGGGTAACGACCCGAGGAAGGTGTGCCGAGGATGCAATGACCAAAAGGCGTGCCGTGGTAGCAGCAATCCGAAGAAGGTGTGTCGAGGCGGCAGTAACCAAAAAGGATGTGAGTGCAATGGTGGAAGCAACCTGAAGAAGGTGTGTCGAGGCAGCAGTGACCAAACTTGATGAGTGTGCCATGGCGGCAATGGCCCGAGGAAGTGTGTCGAGGTGGCAGTGACCCGGGAATATGCAATACAAGTATATGAACATGCAAGCAAACGCATACATTATGCAAAGGATCAAATGGTAGGTTGACTGGGTCGAAGTGTCTGATCGAACCAAATTGTTAGGCCAATCGGGCCAGGGTAGCCAGTTGGCGCACAAGTGGTGCTGACCAGTCTGGGACGACCGATCGAGGCACAATGGTGTCAGTGCAAGGTACAAGTGACCATTGCGGTATATGACATGCAATATGCAACATGCAAGATGTACACATGCAAAAAATGAGGTGCAAGTGGCCACATGTGATAGCGAGTCACATGCGTACTAACGACCTCGCCTGGGAAACGTATGGGTTGAGACTCTTGGATGTGTGGATCACCGCTTTTTTGCTTTGGAGAGGAAATATGAGGAGTTTCTCCTTAGATCTTTGAGGGGGAAACTCTCCACGACGTCACAAAATGGGCTAGCTACAAAGCTTTTCTCATTTCACGAACTCCTACGTACATTGCAAAGCGAGCCAGCCTTAAGAGAGATCGTTCTATATATATATATATATATATATATATATATATATATATATATATATATATATATGAGAAAAGCTTTGTAGCTGGCCCATTTTGCGATGCCGTGGAAAGTTTTCCCCTCGAAGATCTGGGGAGAGACTCCCCACACTCCCTCACCAAAGAAAGAGGCGGCGATGACGCACATCCAGGGGTCTCAATCCTAGGTTTCCAGGCGAGGTCGTTAGTATGAGCATGGCTCGCTATCACATGTGGTCATTTGTACCTCATTGCTTGCATGTGTATGTCTTGCATGACATATCTCCCACTTGCACTTGCACCTCCTTTAACATTTGTACCTTGTACCCTGCACTTTACACTTGCATCTTGCACTTACACCAACACCACTTGTGCTTCAATCAGTCGTCCCGGACTGGTCTGTACCACTTATGCTTTAACCGGCTACCCCGACTCAGTTGGCACAATACTTTGGTTCGACTGGCCATCACGGCCCTGTTGACCGACACTTGCACAACTGCATGTTGTGTATGTTTATTTGCATGATCATTTGCATGTTCACTTGTTTATGTTGCATATTTTTGGGTCACTGCCGCCTCGGCACACATTCGTCGGGTCACTGCCACCTCGGCACACCTTCTTCCGGTCGCTGCTGTCACGGCATGCCCATCCCTTTTGGTCCCTGCCGCTTCGGCACACCTTCCTCTGGCCGTTGCCGCCACGGCATGCCCATCCTTCGGATCACTGCCTCCACGACACACCCATTTTTCTTGGGCCCCTGCCTCCACGACATACCCAGTCGCCCATCTCCGGGTCACTGCCGCTACGGTACACCCATTTGTTCGGGCCGCTGCTTCCATGGTATGCCCATCTTTCCTGAGTCACTACCACACGGTACACTCATCACTTCTGTCACATGACTGCCTGCATTTGCATTTGCATGGTTGCATGGTAGCGAGCCAGGCTCGTTAGGAGAGTGACCCCATGTTATTTGTGATGCCTTAAAGAGCATTGCTTGCTGGGTTGATCCAAGTGAGCAATGCGGTTAAGTCATCGAGATTGACACAAGTATAACTGTGCTAAGTATCCAATGGATCTAACTCGTATCACCCCTCTTCATGACGCCTTTTAGATCTTTCGGATCTTTAGGTCGGGTCCGGTGCGACGACCCCGTCAAAGTCGTACTATACCCAGACTTACCACACACTTAGGCACTAGGTTAATGCACTCTTCGTTAGATGGTGTGCTAGGCTAGAATTAGGATGCTAGGTAGTCTTTTTGATGCCTGACTATTGTTCTATGATGGATTGGTTGCCATAGCCATGTGTTCTTTTTTTGCACTGTGTTTGTGATGTGACTGCATGTTGCATATGTATGGTAGTATGTTAGGGTGCTTTTTTGCAGGGAGTCATGCCTCTATGTGCACACAGGTACTGCCATGAGGGGAGCAAGTAATGATTTATGACAATTTTCTCCCCCACTTATAAGGCATGACTCATTTACGTCATATGCATGTGAGCTTTCTCGCTAAAACTTGTTTTCATGCAGGGTTGAGTCTTTTCTTTTCCTATGTACTTTTAGAGTCTATCAGAGTCCTGTAGCAGAAATAAGATATGGGCACGGGTTCCGAGGCGCTTTGAAGCTAGAACCACGTGGACAGGACCAAGAGCAGATGCTCGTGCCCCATATCTTAATTCTGCATTTTCATATTGTTGTATAGATTAGGACCGTGTATGTATATGCGGAGTCCAGCTGCTTTTACTGCTTTTCCTAGGATATGTCGCCGGTCCAATGACATTTTGGCCTCTTTTAATTTATTATGGAGTGTTTTCTTTCCTGCTTTATTGCATACTTAAATGCCTGCATGTTTGAATGTTTTTCTTGTTTCTTTCTGTGATCTGGGATTTCACGATGCAATATAGGCTTATTAGGACTTAAATTCCTTTTTTTTTTTTACAAAATCCTAAATAAAATATTCAAGATAATTAAAATTTAGGATTAAAATATTCAAGACTTTAAAAAGTTGAATTTTTATTTTCCGCATATATTAATAGGGCCTCCACAATACTTAAGGATCGCTCTAGATAACTGCATTCATATTTGCATTCACGAAAAGGAGTACCCGTGCTTCTTCAACCTGACTGACCCAGCATACCTTTATAGGCGGTTGTCTAGTGCGCCTAGGGTGTTATAAGGCTCCTCGACCCAGACGGGATGTAAGTCCTTTTGTTTGGAGTGTTTCGAGCTTTATAGCTTAACTTCCGCTTTCTATTTCTTTCCTGAGGCATCCTTGCCACTTTGGCAGGTGTGAGTCCCACCTCTTGGAGCTCCAGCTTATAGTCGTAGGATAGAGTTTCATTCCTCTGACCTTTGGGCTACCGAGGTCCCTCGTGGACGACGCGATTCACGGATTGCCGTCGGGGATCTCAGGACGTGTTGGGTCGACTACCTTCACGACCGGGTAGACTTAGGGTCCTACCGGCTTGGGATGAGGGTCTGCTGTACCCCGACTTTGCTACCTCTTCCCCTTAGGATTATTCCTCCATTCCTTTGACTACCTCTGTTGAGCCCTTTCACTCCTTGACTTTGTTGATATCATTTTGACGACCCGATGCCGATGAGCTACCGCCCGTTTGGGATACGACGACTTGTCCTCTGCCCTTATGGCCCAGACGTGCTTTGACGTGTTGGGATATCCCCGTCGAGATGATTCAGGTTATTCCGTGGGCCCTATATGCTAATGAGTCTGTTACCCACGTAAGGACTGTTAGAGACTCACTCTCTGTCCCATGGCCTAAAGGGAGCTTTGAAAGCATCAAGACTTTCCCACACAGAATGACCTTCCTTTGATAGCCTATACCCCTTGTTCATGATAATATAAGTGAAATTTCTTTTATCGAGAGTATTCTTGGGTACCCCCCAAGATGTAATTAACCAAGTGGGATACATCCCCTTGGGAGTGCTCTTGACCCCAGAACAAACACCTACACCTCACTCTCTGGTTATGGGTAGTCTACGTAGACATTCTTTCTCGGATATCGGTTCAAGGTGCCTCCCAACCTTGTTTGGGCGGACATGCTTGGCCTATCTTGCAAGATTTAACGCACGTAGGCTCTCCACGTTTTGTGTTTTCTCTTGTTTGTCGTTTTGTTGTATGTCCCTTCTCATTCGGTTCCTCTCCTCCTCAAATCACTTATTTGATTCAAGAGGGAGATTTATTCGAATGGGGGAAATATACGACGATCGACAGGCTGTCGACTCCTTCTAAAATAAAAGAGAGAAAAACGAACAAAAACAATTATATGCAAATTCAACTCTAAATTTTGTCATATTTGTATGTTAGCCCAATTTCTCGCTCCAGTCAACTTCCTCAACATATTCTAATATTTTTATGTATTTGCAAACAAACATGTTGCAGTCAAAGTTATTGGTTTAAACTGGAACATCTTTAATCATTATAACTACCCATTTGGATGGATTGCTTCTATAAATGCTTTTCCAGCACCTCTAACAAATAAATTGATCCGCAAATTATCATGTTGAATTAAATTGTGCATGTAAAACCATAATCAATTATGCTAAAATTCGACAAAGAATCAATGAGTTTCTATTGAGTATACTTAGAACGCTGTGTGCGATGGTCTTGTGCATCTTGTTGGGTAAAGAGTCATATAATCTTCATCTTATTTTTTTTCTACTTCCCAACCAACGATGTCCAATGTTGTTTATCAACAATAGGCAATAAGATGATTTCTACATTTTTTACCATTTCTTTTGTGATGTGTTTCACAAACATTGAGTTCTTTTTATCTCTATATATTTGCATAAAATGACATAAGTGTCATAGTGGATGAAGTATATAAAGAAAAATTGAGTTAACTTTATAAGATTTTCTTGAACTTATATAATTACATGTGTAGTGGCAATACATAGATGTAGGACCTGTATAATGCAGGTGATTTATTCTTCTTATTCTCCATTATTGTGTTAAATAAATCGACATGTTGCAAACCAATCATTCTTTAGTACATTGATCCACTTTTCGATATTTATACTTACTATTATAAAAGTTAGCAACGACACCAAAAACTTGATCCACACTAAATATATTCTTATGATTCTGTTATGGATTTTATGGTTTATATTGTGGATACTATGCAAGTATACGTATCATTATCAAGTAATATAGGGCTCTAATGGAGTCCTAAATATCGATCCCACAAGGAAGTTAGTAAATTTCAAAGAACAACATAAAGTAAATTTACTTATTAATCTAGTATACAAAAATTTAGAACACTTAAACTAAAATAAACTAATGCTTAAAAGGTTAATATAAGATTTCAGAAAAGTATCTTTCTCCTTGTCTTTAGAGTATTAAGTGAATGAAAATTTAAATTAGTTTTTAATTATATTGTGTCAAATAGGAGCAAACCTATTCTTTACCCTTTGGTCCAGGTGTAAAGAATATTGACTAGTCTTATGTTTGATTGCGAATCGCGTCTGAAGTCGGGAGGATATCGACTCGCCACTTCGAGCTCCCACGTTCCCTCGCCCGAGGGCTAACATCTACACTTCGACTCTCAAACAATAAGACCAAATTGAATATTTTAGTCCGTCACACTAAAATGTTCAATTCTACGCCCGCTAGTTAATATTTCCCTATTTATTTGCACCCTCCTTCCAAGGCTTTTGATTTCCCGAATCTTGGATGTAATCTTTACTATAGTTGATAATTCAACATATGTTAATAAATCAATTAGCCGGATTGAAAGTAAATTATGATTTAAGTAAAAAGATTAGCACAATTTCTATTTTCATATTTCAGGCACAACTTTTTAAATTTGTCATTTCACTAATCTCAAGAACAAGAAGAAAGACTAAGATAACTACTCAGAATGCATGGGAAAGAAAACACAAAACATGGATTTCATTAAAGTTAACAAACAAATAACAAATATACTTATCTCAATTCTTCTCCCCAAGCAGACTCTTGAAGTTCCTTTGACTCTCTCTTCCAGTACAACACACCAAAATGATAAAAACTTAGTCTACTCACTAAAAAAACTCTTAAATTACACTTAACTTCCACACAAATGACTAAAACTGACTCTAGAATGACACACTATTTGACTAAACTTCGGCTATATTTATAGAAGGGTCAAATCTCCAAAGGTTGCTTAAGCACCTCTTCAAAAAGCGTCCAGGTTCAATGTATCTGGCTCAATTTAACTAACTCGCCGTCGGCGGGTATCGGTCTCGCTGTCGGCGGGCTTCTAGAAGATTTGCTAACCTCGCCAATCTCGCTGTCGGCGGGCTCGATCTTACCATCAGCGGGCTCCTTATAATATATTAAAAAATCTTTCGAAAAAAACTCGCCGTCGGCTGCCTAAATCTCGCCGTCGGCGGGACAGTTCAATTTTCATCAAATTGAGTCCTTTTTGCTCCAAATTTGTTTCTTTTGTGTTTTTTGCCTTCAGTACTTATAAATCTTCATTCCTGTAATAAAACAAAGAAATTATCTTTCTTTAAAGTGCTATTTCTTATAAAATTGGTATGAAATTTTTAATATATTTTCTAGTGATCATACATCATCGAGGCAAAGGCAACTTATTACAACATGTCCCTCATTAATGATAATATCATCCGTGCAATGTTAGTACGTTAGTCTTCGTGACATTTAAATATAAGAGTATTGCATAACATATAAAATGTGAACATTTACTTACTTGTTAGTGTATCTGACAATACATTGATCGATTACTTCCCGCATTTCAAGAGGGGTTTGTGTTATACCAAAAAAATTGAGGACTGACACCAATGGACGTGGCTACATAACCAAAATACTCATCGTATATAATGTCAAATTAAAAGTTATGGGACACAACATAAAGATTATTTTTTAATACCATTGCTGCATAGTCGTCTACATAGATAATTTCTCTCCGGATGTCTTGCTGATCTCTTGCAATAAGCACGAGAGATTCCACACCATCCTTTACTGTTTGTTCCACTTTATCAATATCTTCATGTAATGGGTCATCCTCAATGGCTGAAGTATATACATGTTATATCATTGTTTGTTGTTCTCCATTGACGAAAGTATGTACAACAGGTGTCATTATTGGTTGTACCTCAATGACTAAATTATCTACAACATATGTCATGATTTGTTGTTCCCCAATGGCTTAAGTATATACATCTTTTGTTATTGTTTGTTGTGCTACAGATGTTTCATATGTTATTTTGTCCTGATTCAATATCTACAAGTAAACTTTTGTCCTTTTCGGCTTGAGCATCTACAGTAGCTGTTATTATTGGTTGTTCCACAAGCAAACCATCATCTTTTATTATTTTCTATGAATGCTCAATATACAAGTAAATCCTCAACCCTCACGATTGGAGTATCTATAAAAATCTTCTGTAAGATATTGTTCAACATCATCATTTGTTGTATTTTTTCGTTTTAACTCAAATGTGGTATGGGGGAACTGAATTTCCTCTTCCTTCCATTTTATATGGCCTTAACTCTTTAAATTAAATTGCCAAGAGAGGAATCGCGTGCTCCCATTTTCATTAATTTTTTAACGAAATCACTTGTTATATTTTCCAAATTTTTAACCTCAAACTAGAGGTCTGACACTATGTCTTTTAAAATAAAAACTCGTGTATTTATTGATTCTTGAAATTCAATAAGAAATTTTTCTTGATTCTAATTAATTGGATTATTTCTTCAAAACCTTTGTTGACTTCCTTATATATTGACCGGGGGTGATGTCACTTGAAACGAATGGATCTACATCATAGGAAATGGGTGAATGTGGTGTAGCATGAGTTTCATGGTGCGGGATAAGTTTAACTGGACTGAGTGGTCCTTCAACTGGATTGGCAAGCAAATGGTGCTTAACTTCTTTCAAATCAAAAAAATAATCATAACCTATAATGAAATTCAAAATTGCAACAAATTCAAAATTATAGCTCCAATAACTTCACAAAAAAAAATAAAATAACACAACAATAATATAACAATAACACCAACTTAACACCTCGATAAAATGAAAAAATAAAATATCTAATAACACTTAAATAATGTCAGAATAACATAACAACACCACCACAAAAACACCATAATAACACATAAATAAAATAAAAATATTACAGCTAAAAAAACATATAAATAACACATAATTAACACAATGATAACATCCTAATAGCACCTACATAACACGACAATAACACGACAATAACATCATAATAAGACAAAAAAAATACCTCGATAAAACCAAAATATTACAACTATAACATCATAATAACACCACGATAACACAAGAGTAACACCTAAATAACACCACAATAATATTAGAATAAAACCACAATAACACCTCGATAACACAAAAATATTATAACTTCAATAACACATAAATAACACCTAATTAACACCACGATAACAAAAGAGTAACTGACACATAAATAACACAATAATAACATCAGAATAAAACTGCAATAACACTTCAATAAAACATGAATATTATAACTATAATAACATAAATATTACCTAAATAACACCTAAATAACACTTAAATAACACTACACTAACACAGGAGTAACACATGAATACGAAAAATTATAGCTTTAATTACACATAAATAACATCAGATAACACATAAATAACACCACGATAACACAAGAGTAACTCTTAAATAACACCACAATAACATCAGAATAAACAACAATAACACTTAAACATAATTATTACAACTATAATACCTTAATAAAATAGAAATATTACAGTTATAATAACACTATAATAATACTAAAAACCACCCTAATACCACAAAAATACCAGAATATCATCTAATAAAATCAAAGTAACACAAGAGTAATAACTAAATAACACCACAATAATACCGGAATAAAACAATAGTAACACCTCAATAAAATAAAAATATTATTGATGTAATATCTCAATAAAATAAAAATATTACAGCTCTAATGACACATAAATAACACCAGAATAAGATCCAAAAATAGTCATAACATCAGAATAACACCACCAAAAAAGAAAGAAAAATTTCTAATGAGATAAATGCCTTACATGTATAGGGTTGAGCCTCTTAAAACTTGACGAATCTTTGATGAATTATATCCCACATTTGTTGGTCACCTCAACATGAGTGGTCTGGCCTCAAGTGCAGCAGGAGTGACCACAAATATGTGCTCATAATACCACAACTGTGTAAAAGATAAATCATAATATGCTTTGACCAAAAATAATAAAATATAAAAGATATATGCAACACACTTACGGTTAGAATAAAGAAAAATCCATTGATATGTCTCAATGGTTGATTTCATCTTATTTTAATGGCAATAACATTAACTTAATCAATGAGAAAATCAGAGAACACAATAAGCTAATCAAAGGAAGAGAAAGACTGTACATTCTTACCAAAGATGTTTAAAGTTGTTCGTGGTAAGAAATAATTTGTTAACAAAAACTTAAAAAATAATTCACCAAAGGACATTTAATACTACTAGATGAAACCTTTGTTAGGTCATTCTTTATTTGTCTAGCATCTATATCATACGAGGGAGCTTTATTCCAGTGCACTGCTTCTCCTTTGTTGGGCAGGCCTATTAATAGGGGAACTTAGTTAGGCTCTAGTCTTAACGCTTTCCCACTCATTTTGAATACAATCTGTTCAAAATCCCAACATTTCAAGATATGTAGTGTCAGGACATTGTTTTGGAGATAAAGATGCAAATCGGAAAATTGAAGCACATTCAATACTTTCAAATTATTCATGGACTCCTAAGATAGAGTATGTCTGACCATATCAAGAATACCCCTTATTATATATGGACGACATCTACAGTTGAATGTTCTTGGGTTAAAAAAATCACAAAAGAAGATAATGCATTTTGTTATAGCCAATTTTTCGTAATATCACCACTCTAGTACATAAAAAAACATGAATGCAACAACAAAATATCACAATAGCAACACTATAACAAAATACAAATAGAATTACACCTAAAATAACACCTTAAAAATGCTACAACAACACCAAAATAACCACACTGCAATACCACAAAAACACCAGAATAACAACTCTTACACTTCGCAATAATACCAAAATAACAACTTTAGAAAATCAAAATATTACAACTTCAATAACAACTAAATAACACAACAAAACAATACAATAACACGATAATAACACCTAAATAACATAACAAAAATGCAAGAATAACACTTAAATAACATCAAAATAACACCATAATAATTCAAAAAAGCCAAGCAATAACACCAAATTCCCACCAAATAAAACTGAAACATTAATAACAGAATAACACCACAATAAAAAAAAAAGAAAAAAGAATAATACCAGAATAACACATAAATAATATAACAATAACATAAGAATTACATCAAAATAACACCAAAATAACACTGAATAAACCCAAAATAACATATAAATAACACGAGAAGAACTACAATAATAACACCTAAATTACACAAAAGTAATACAAGAATAACACAAAAATAACACTAAAATAACACAAGAATAAACAAAAAATAACACGTAAATAACACCAGAAGAACCACAACACCTTTTCAATAATATTATCACATTTATTGCGATATATTTTTGGTGTTATTTTGGTATTATTTTGGTGTCATTTTGGTGTCATTTTAGTGTTACTCTGGTGTTTCTTGCGGTGTTATCATGGAGCTATTATGATGTTATTATGGTGTTATTGTGGTTTTATTGTAGTGTAATTTGTGCATCAGTATGGAGTTATTGTCAAACAAATGTAGAGTTGTTGTCAAACAAATGTGGTGCTACGACGGATCATACGAGCAATGCAGGAAAATAGTATATTATGCAATGCTTTTCTTGGCCAGTACAACCACAAACAAAATTATCAACATGACTTTTGACGACTCTTGGTCTCTTTGGTTTTCTTGTGTTCTTTTATCATTGTGTATTACCTTGTTTGAAAAGATAAAGAGAACTACACTAGTTTACACCAAAAAGCCCTAAATCCCAGCGCAAAGCTTGTTTAGAAAAACATAAACAACATAAAACTTATATGAAAATAAAACAAGACTTTGAATGTATTTCAACGGACGAACGATAGTCCGAAGGATTTCGAACGAACGATTCCATGAATACCGGAGTCACACAATACGAAATACTAACCAATGATGAATCAAAAAAATAGGGATTGAAGAAGCATATAAGTCTTTTATTTTCCAAGCGGAGGGCCGAGCATTATGATTCGAAACATTATACTGACAAAATAAAGCACTTTCTCTTTTTTTATTTGGTGGGATCATATTTTACACATGAAAACAGGGGACACAAATTTATTGCAGAAAGAAAGTAGTTTTACAGCTGCGCACTCCGGAAGTAATATTTTTCGACCGAGTTCCTAGATTCTCCCTGGTCCCGTCTTGGTTTGGTCGTCGCGTCCTTCGCACATTTTGCTCCTAGAAGATCATCTGAGCTCTTTAGATCCATCAATGGCGAAGGATGAGGTGACATTTGGTTCTGCAAAGCGTGAAATTACCCACATCATCTTTGACATGGACGGGCTCTTACTCGGTGAATCTTTCGGTCTCGCTAGTTACATCAGGTACTTGTAGCAGTAGCGTTCTCTGATCACCATTATTGCAGACACGGAGCCATTCTATACGGTGGTTCAAGAGAAGATACTAGAGAGGTTTGGCAAGACTTTTGATTGGTCCCTCAAGGCCAAAATGATGGGCAAGAAGGCAATCGAGTCTGCCCGAATCTTCGTTGAGGAGTGCGGTCTCACAGGCATCCTCACTCCCGAGGAGTTTCTTGAGGAAAGAGAAGGCATGCTTCAGGAGCTATTCCCAACCTGCCAGATTCTGCCGGGTGAGTTGTTGATGTTGCTTATGGCTTTTTGGTTTTATTTAAGAAAATTAACTGTATTTTGATGCATTTTTTTTATTATATAAGGCCGTAAATTAGTTTGAACTATGTAAGGCATTCTGTTTACAAATTATACGTGCATATGTTAAATATATATGATGGTTGTTTATGTACTTGTATAATTTTAAACGGAGATAATCTGCATGCTAGATGAGATTATGAGGCACCTAGTACACGAAAGGAATGCTTTGATCTCCTTTTCACTCCATTTTAACCTTTATTTACTAATTTTGAAATGCCTTATATATTACATGTACAGTCCTTGAGCTATCCGTTTCTTCCCCATGTATTCAAATATTTGAAGTCTATGACGGATCAAGCGAAGTCAGCTAGATTTAAGGCAATTTGGTTAAGTAAGAAGGACAGAGGCAATGAACTTACCAAGCTCCATCGTGCCCACTGTGAACTCATCTTAAGAGTATACTTAATCTAAGGCTTCGTCGGGCCTGCACACCTAGTCTCAGGAGTCTCAGAGGCTTTCTGCCACAATCTATTAAAACAAATTGATGACTTCCATCTATTAAGTCGGGGAGCTTCATCCATTCAATTGTTGACTTCATCTAGTAATGGCCTTAGTCAATTATGAAATTGTATTTTTAGATCCTTTTGGTTACAAGCCTCATGCACTTTTACATCAGGCAACTTTTGAGCTCAATAATAGCTTCTCCAGTAGTGCCCAAACTCTAAAATGAAACTATAAATAGTGGGTCAAGTGACATGATATGTCATTTGTGGTAAAGTATTGTACTTTTGAAAATTTTATGAAACCCCAGAGGTTCACTATCTAGATTTTATACATTTCATTTTTTTTCTTTTTGTCCATCTATTTTTGTTTTTTATATCTCACGAGTATTGTTACTTGTTAGTAAGATTTTGGCATTGTCCCCAAATAAATGTGGGTTTCATATTCTCCACATGAGATAATCATGAATTGAGGCAAAGACCATAAAGCAAGTATTAACAAAATAGGAAGGAATTAATTATAAACATGGATAATCAAGGTTTTGTGACAAGCAAACATCTAATGGAGATAGAAAAAATGAATTATTAGAGTAACCCAAGAAGGTTTGGAGCATATTCCTAGAACCTCTCTAAGAGTAGAGATGTAGTATTCAATCATTTAGAGACAACCTTTCATTGCTAGGGCACTGGCCTCAACCTTAGCAATAAATGAAACTTACTATCCAGACATCAACTAAATATCCTCTTCCTCCCTAGGAAACTGAGAAGAGAAAGTCTAAGCTGACAAATGCTTTTTCATAGGAAATCTCAGAAGTGAATCCTTTGACAAAGTTAAAAATTTTCATCTTGACTGTTATAGGGAAAAACAGATCATACTTATGATGTGGCTAACTTTCAGTTGGCTGTCATCTCGTTGAATATAAATGATGCTCTTAAGTGACTGCAACTTTTTCATCGCTTTCAAGGAGTTGCCCTACTCTCCCACTCGGGGCAATAATCTCTTGTCAAGTTCAACAAATAGGTTTAGTTTCATTATAAAGATAGACACCTATGCATTACATGAAAATTAGAATTACTTGAAATAAAGGGCAATGCTATAAGCACGTGTAATGATGTTTGCCTTTCAATAATCACTTAATTTTCTTACAGTGCACATTAATAGAAGTATATGAGGAGTTGAAATAAAAGTTGTTTTTGATGTTGATCTCACAAAAGACTGTGTACATCATAGAGTTGATGACATATCTGTTGACCTCATTTTTATGAGTCTTCCTTCCCCTCTCCTTAGATTTTAGGATCTAGCTTTCGAATTTTCCTATTTTGACTCTCTTAGAGGACTAGACTCGACCCACAATATTTAGAAATTCGAGTCATTTCTTCGCTCATTGTAGTTTCATATGGACAGTTTGAAATTTTCAAAATCCAGTTGGGTCGATTAAAAGTCGATGTATTGAAGCTCAAGATAAGTTTCTATAAGGTTTTGAAAGCCACATGGGGACTCTACGGCATACGACGGATGACTTACTGTCGAGAGCAATTTGTTTGACTATAGTTGTCGCTTAGGCGAGGACCAGTCAACAATTTGCTCGTTAAATGACTCTAGTCATACCAAATAACTTCATTTGCCACGCTGCGCAAATCAGATTTAAATTGGTTCAACCGTTGGCTAACTTGTCCGGGTGACCCGGATGGCGAAACAGACCGCGCAAATGCGTCCGGGACGTCGATTTTACATGAGAAATACACCCATATTGAAAGCGTTCCGAATAAGATCAAATTGTGCGTGAATCGGCAAATTTAAGTTATATATATATATATATATATATATATATATATATATATATATATATATATATATATATATATCACACACACACACACACACACACGCCTCTCGTTCTTCACCCTTGTTCTCAAAGCTTCTTCCCTGTTCTCCTCCGTTCCTTTCCTCCCATGCCCTAGATGGCTCTTGCGGGTTCTTGAACCAATTTCGAACGTGCCATACCTTTACCGCTGGTGATAGCTGCTGGTCACTTCATCTCTAACCGATTTTTCCGCCCAAATGTCTAAGATAACTTCCTTATTCTTGAATATGGGTTTTGTCTTTCCATATGGGATGTTTCTCCTCACCGTCGGTAGCCTCTCCGGTAAACACCGCTCTCCCTTTCAGGCTATAACTACCCTATTCGGGGAAGGCTCGGCGCGGATTTCTTTTCTGAAAAATTTGTTCTTCTTTGGATCTATATCTTGCGGTTTTCTCCCTGCTCAATCGATTAAAGTTTTGGTCCAGTGAACATTTGGGTAAGAATCTTATGATGCCATTTACTTTCATGACTTAATTGTGAAATGTCTCTGCAATTGGAAATATTTTTCTTGGCTTTTAAAAATTAGTCCCTGTTATACTCCGAAATCAGAATTCAATTGGTTTGAGATTATGAATTGTTTTAAAGTCAGTGGATATACAAGCTTTTTTTCCTAATGATTTCGAGATAATTTTCTTTGGTCCGTGATGCAAGTTGGCATAGCATGGATTGTTTGTTTTTTAAAATGGAGATACTTGCATGGCCTGTGGGAGCTAGTCTTTTTATTTATTTTTATCTTGTTTGAAACAGCTTAATCTATCATTGTTTGTGAAAAGTTCACAGTTAATACCTCTCTTTTAATAAAGAATGAATAGCCGAAGAGTAGGGGATGCTTGTAATAATTCAATTCCCACCATGCGTATGTTTGTAGAAGCTTTGGTTTAGTGATGTGGATTATGCTCTGTAAGGTGTTATTCATTTTAAAGCATTACAAATTTCTCGTGAATTAAGAAAAGGAGGAATAGACTATTGTGTAATTATTTGAGTGGCTAGAATTTGGTCTGGCTTCGTATATGTTCATGTATGGAGTGAGCACGATCCCTATGCATCTATATGAGTTTCCTGAGTTTGTTCACCTTTTATAGAGGCATACTTTCTGTGGATTTAGACTTTCTTTTTCACATATTCTTCCTTGCTCGATATTACAAATTACTTGAGAAGAACTCGTTTAGAGGACATATTGCTGACTCCTTTTGTATGCTCTTATTTGGTGCCTCTGTTTTGATTGGGATTGTTCGAATTTGTGACATAATATCATATGTTTTCTGATAGTTTTGCGAAGAATCTATTTCTTAGCAACACATTGACCTTCATGATGTAATACATAGAAATTGAATGATCTACATATAAATCTCCTTTTCTATTTAAGTATTGTTGAGGCCCGTTGTTGGATTAGTCATGGGAAATGTCACTTACCGTATTCGTTTCACTTGTTGAATTTGTTTAGAATGATTTAAAGAATCATTATATTGGAAGTCTTAAATAAGTTACATGGACATTTACATTCTTACCTCTTAAAATATTGTTATCTTGAAATAAGTATGCCTTATGTTTGAAGTGTTGGTCTACCGTTGAAACTTTCTATACTTGTTTTTATTCATGATATCTATGTCCATACCACGTATACATATTCCTGATATGGTATGAAAGTTTAGCTGTTAAAAACAAAAACAAGTTTTATGTGATGTGTAAATATATAGGAACTAAGTTACTTGGCTGTATTGTTTGTTGTATTTATAAGAGATCATTTGATTTCTTTTGCCTATTGATGGTTCGCTTGCATATTTTCCAAGGCTTTCTTAAAAAAAAAAAAAGAAAAAACGTTTCAACAACATATTATAGTGATTATTGGCTTGTACATATTTATTCTGTTAGGATAACTTTCGAGGAACTTTTTTTTCCCCGAACACGAATTATTCCTTGCTCTCCCAATCAAAGTTTGATTAGTATTGGCCTGAAGGCCGCTGGATTTGTGTTGAGATGACTGTTGTTCACCTGTTCATAGGTAATCAATAATCTAATGTATTTGAGATACATCTTAATGAGAGGGTTTGGGCATTTACTACCGATTCCCTATGTATACCTACATGTCTAACACCTAAGCTCTATCTTTTTTCATGTACATCACATTTCTTATTAATAAGATGAGTTTTTGTTAAGGTTTAAGTTTTCTTTATGTGATGAAAGATTTGGGTGGTATGAATATAAAAAGTCAAGTTTAGATGTTATATTTATAAATATGGGTATTGGGAGGTGTGTATGGAAAAGCTCCCTAGCTTGAATGCTTTGGATACTGTACAGAATAAACTCGAATTGAAAAAGCCGTTGGGATTAAGTTACCTTTTTGGACTGGATTGGCAAGTAATTGTCTAATGAAATTTGCTTTTCTTGACTTGGTGAAATGCTTGTTCTGCTGGAATCTCTAA
This sequence comes from Papilionanthe hookeriana x Papilionanthe teres, assembly GCA_022702705.1. Taxonomy (NCBI): domain Eukaryota; kingdom Viridiplantae; phylum Streptophyta; class Magnoliopsida; order Asparagales; family Orchidaceae; genus Papilionanthe; species Papilionanthe hookeriana x Papilionanthe teres. Next base: position 64,606,493 of record CM040427.1, on the reverse strand, counting down.
ATAGAATCAAACTTGGAACCTAAACTATAAGATGTGAATCAGCTTCGTGCCTATATTAAAGTAAGATTGACCTTCAGAATAGTTATAAAATAAGCTTGCAAATGAAAATACTTTGGTCGCTATATCAACTTCTGGTGGAAATTTATCTATTATTCTGCACATCTTTAAAAGAAAAACAAAAGGAGATTTAAAATGATGGTTTGTCTCATGTGATATGGAAGATTTTGGGTGGTGAAAATGTGAAGAAGTAAAATTTATGTGTCAGATATGTAAATATATATATATATATATATATATATATATATATATATATATATATATATATATATATATATATATATATATATATATATATATATATATATATATATATATATATATAAGAATCATTTAGTATGTATAGAAATGTGAATGGCCATTTATATATATATATATATATGTCTTTGAAAGCCTGAGATTCTAGGGATGACTTGCGCTGTGAAACTATTGAGACACTATTTTTATTTTGTGCCTGGATACACCTAATTTGTTGAAAAATGCATGTAGATAATCAAAGTGGTTTATAATTTGGAAAATATGGGGTAAAGGGCAATGATGCAAGGTATGCGTTGGCAACCGAAGTGAATCTAGAGACCTAGAAACTATCAACCAACCGTAGATAACTATTTTTATAATCAAGGTATGCGTTGGGCTTGCTTTCATTAGGTTTAGTTCAATCACGTCTTCCTGGTCTACAATTTTTTAGTTCGATCAAAACTTAATCTATCAACCAATCTTTTGTCCCCCTTTTGATCAATTGCTCTTACTTTTTACATGATTGGATAATCTAGGGACCTAGAAACTTTAGATCCTTCAACATGTATATTTTAGCTAGAGTCGGATGCTAAAAATATCATCATATTTGCGGGTCCGTTTCAGATCTAACCAAAATTGATCTGGTCCAAAAATGTTTGACTCGAATTTTAAACAAATATAAAAACTCAAACTCTATTCGTTTTCAACTCAGCTGACCCAAAGCCGATATGGACTGCCTATTTAACATATATATAACAATTATTTAGGTACAATTCGATTTATTTTGGGTCAATTTTGGGTTAAATTTGAGCTGTCAGATCAATTTTGGTTACTGGGTGAAACTCAAATCAATTTCGGGTTGGCAGATCAACATGAACACAACTCAAAAATTAAGTATCTTAGGATTCTTGACTCGAACCTTACCTGAAAATTAATTGGGCCAACTTGAACTTAGAAACTTTTTTTGTCGTATGGTTCAAGTGAAGTTGGAGTATTGGGTCAATTATTGACACCCCTAATCATATAAATAATTTTTGTGACAAATTTTGATTGGGTAATAATTTGTTAAATTAGCCAACTTTGACTTTAGATTTTTGTAACCAATTTATTAAATAGGTTACTGATATTCAAGGCATGAATGGGCCAAGCTTGTATGAGCAAATCAAGGAAATTAAGTTATCAATGGAAAAAAAAAAATATTTGATCCTTGGTGCTAAATAATGATCATTAGAACTGCTAAAGGCTACAAGATTTTATGAGGAAAAAGTTGTATAGATAAGATAAAAGATTATTTAGCATCTCTTAATTAAGCATTCTTTTGTTTTTTAATTCACTCTGTTTATTTTAAATAATTTGTCTTATACGAAAAAAAAAATGTTTAATTTTGTTAAAGTAGGGTAACACGCACTTCAGAAATGCAGTGACGGGAAATGCTAGTGAATTGAAATGATTCATAGGGGTGTTTGGGATTGCTTTTGATTATTATTCTTATTATTATTTTTATTTGGTTTTGTATATATCTTTTTTTGTTATTTGGTCTTGTATGAAAAAAATGGTTTAATTTTTTTAAAAGTAATGGAAGACGCACTTCAGAAATGAAGTGATTGAAATGCTAGTGAATTGAAACGATGCTTAGGGGCAATTCGGGATCGCTTTTGATTATTATTATTTTTTAATTTTTATTTGGTTTTGTATATATTTTTATTTGAAATAATCATGTTTCGTATGTTATAACATGTTTTGTTATTTTTAAGAACACACAAAATTTTTTAAAATGTTTTGAGTGTTTTAAAAATAAGATAATTTCTTTATATAAAAAATAAAAAATACAAAAAATGCACTAAATAAATATGTTTTTAAAATAAAATAAAAAATAAAAATAAAAAATGAAAAACAAAATGATCCCAAACATGCCCTTAGCATTTTGCTTTGCCCAAAGGTTCCTGGCAAAACAAAAGCGTTCTCGGCTAAATTTTTAAAATGACATTTAAATTTTTTTCTAATTCAAAATTTAAAGAAAAATAAAATGGACAAAGTGGCCACGTCAGCGATGACCGCGACTTGCTAATTTTTTTATTTAACTTTGAAAAGTCTCTGCATCTTCACAGAAGTTCCTACTAAACTATATGCATTAAAAAGTTGATAAATATACTCCCTAAATTAATTTTAAATAGAAAAAAAGAAAATCAGGTGCTTACATTACATATTAAATAAATTATTATCATGTGAATTTACATCCATACTACACAACTTTCATGCATTTAAATATCAAACATCTAAAATCTGACATTTAAATTTATTACACCTTAGTATTGAAAACTTTTTCATGAAAACGTGCAATTCATTTTTAGAAAGTTAGTGACTGTGATATTTTTGTTGAGATGTGAAAATTTTAAGTTTTGGGTATGTATGTATAAAAATCTTAATGTAAATACATAAGAATGGAGTGGTATATATTTAAATGCCCCTTTTTATTTATTATAGATTACTTAACCATAAATTATATCACATAAGCTTAATTTTTAATGAATATTAATCAATATATGTTTGTTATTTATTTATCAAAAGAGACAAAGCAGCGTACGTATGGAGCTGACCAACAGTCCTCTTAAATACAATAAAGGCTTTGATTGGTCCAAATCAATGAGTACGCTGCAAAAGCAATAAAGTTGGAGTCAACTGTTTTTTAATTGTCTTAATTATTAATATATATATATATATATATATATATATATATATATATATATATATATTGAAGGTAACTCCCCTGGTAGAAAATACCAGAGGGAGGGATATATTCATATAAAAGTTATTACAAAACTCTCAAAAAGGGTAGACCCAACAAGTCACTTTCCAACAAGAAGGAAATGTTACTAGGTACAATTGAACTAACAACAGGAAAATCATAGTTTAAACCAGTTCTGGCTAACCAGTGTGCTGGCCTATTCTCCTCTCTATGTATGAAAAGAAAACGAGTATATAAAATATTGGATAGTTGTTGAATTTTCATAATCCACTTGATCACATGCCATGGACAACTATGCTTTTGAGAAATGATATCAAGAAGAAGTTGTGAATCCGATTCCACAATAACTCTATTCAGTTGGCATTGTTTCGCAATAAATAGAACCCCAATAAACTGCAATAGCTTCAGTTTCAAGTGCATTTTGAGCAATTGTAGGGGCAGAGAAGTAGAGTATACTATATATATATATGGCCACAAAGAATAGAAATAGCAAGTAAACTGTGTCGACCAAGCTTGCATTGTGTTGTCAATATCTCCTACTTGTTTCCTCTGGCTTTACACTGTACAATCTAAGACTACATTAAGATATATATATATTCACCTTCACAGCTTTAGACAGAAGTTCGCGGACAATTCTACAACTCCGTTGAGTACTGCCCGGTTAAGGAAGTTTGTGAAGATGCAAGGACTTTGCAAAGTAAATAATAAAAAAAAAGGTCACCACATTAATGATGATTTTGTTGCTGACGGGGCAGAGTCGCCACTGAGGTGGCGACTTTGTTGATTTTAATTTTAATATTTTTTTAATTTCGATTTAAAAAAAATAAAAATGCCATTTAAAAATTTAGCCTGAGGTGGTAGACTTCAAGTGTGCCCTTCAGTCATATAACCTGTCTTTTGTAGTTGAGTTGCCACTTAATTTTTATTGTTTGATTCATATGTTTTTCGTTCTGGACAACTTGTCTTGTGTGGAACATATGTCGTTTATATTATTGATTTATTATTCATATCTATTTGTTTCTACATATTTTCAATATGGTAATCTTTAAGCACCACGAGTTTTAAATAAATATTGGAATGCACTTTGAATTTTATATTTCTCGTTGACATTGCTTTGCTCCTTGTATAATTTTCTTACTTTTTGCGTTTGCTTTTTGAATGGATTACCCTTTTTTTGCTAAATTCAAACTTTTAAGTGATATAACATATCAGTATAATTGATGTACTAATTATGTCATTACTATTCTTATTTTGGCTTTATAATCTTGGTTGATATTGGACTATATTTATTCAAACTTTGCAACGAGAATAATGATATATGCACTGCACAATCTGATTTGGTTAAGTTGAAATTGCACTTTACTTCCTGCTTTGCATGTTGAAGGGGAAAATCCCCTGCGTTGTTCTCTATCGCAGTGTGCTTTGAAAAATTATTTATTTCGAATCAATTTGTATTCTGATATTAAACCCTTGTTCTTGTAGGAGTGAAGCGCTTGGTCAGTCACCTGAATGTGAACAGGATACCCATGTGTGTTGCGACAGGGTAACTATTTTAAATTAATGTTCTCTAAGGATTTAAAAGGCTAATTCTTAGATGTCACTTTTCCTGCAATTTTAATGAATCGGATGGGAACAATTTATCCTCTTCAACTTTTTTCCATAGTTTTGTGGGGTTTATATTCTAGCTAGTAATGTACAGCAATTGTATGGAGGTAGGTTTGAAAATTTAACCCCATTATGATGCTTTATTAGAAGGCTTAGTTAGCCTTAGCAGGCTTTGAAGCGTATTATACCCTGCTGCAATGAATGCAATTTTCATGAAGTGTGGGATTATGGGTACTTGTTATTTGATATCATTTTTATTTAACTAATATATAGCGTTTGAATTAGATTTTATATTAATTTTGTTGTATGCCTGTATCCTTATCTAAGAATGAGATGCTTAATTTTAGTCTCAGAATAATCAGTATTAGTGATTGACATTTCTTTTAGATAGCCTTCTTCAAAGTTAAACATTTTTAGGATAGATTGATGGATTAAACATGATTTGTTGGACATATTAAGTGAAAATATCTACCTTTTTTATTTGAAACTTCAGTTAATAAGATTCAGGACCTATTTGGAATAGGTTTTTTTTTTACCATTTTGCTTGCTAGACCATTGCTGTTTTGGCTACTAAACTGCTTGTCAAATATTTTGCGGTGAAGCTGCATTTTATGATTAAATTTGCTGTTGTGTGATAATTGTTACAAAGTTGCTTAAGATTTTTTCAAAAAATGAAATAGTTAAAATACTCACAGTAGTTTTTCAAAAAAAAAGCATTTTCTACAACAGCTTTATAACTGCTTTTACAAGAGCTAAATTTGTACCATGCGAACCCTTAAGGTTTTGGAAGGGTGTGTTAAAAATTCATGGATTGATCATCTCTGAATGGGAAATTTATTTTTGGCTTGCTAATATTTATTTTTGGACATTTAAGCTTTCATCCCGATGGCTCCTTACAAAGTAACTTAGGATGAAATTTTAATTGCGAATGTGTTTTGGACTATTGTTGAAGTCAACTCTAGATTATCTGAAGAATTTGCTGAAACTTCTTACCATGAGCCATCTTTAACCAAAATAACTAATCAATTCCATCAGTAAACTTTTGAAGTGGTGTTTGGAACTTAGCTTTCTTGTTTTATTGCCAAAGAATATAATCTTATTTGAACTTAGTCTTCTTGTTTTACTGCCAAAGAGTATTTTCTTATTGGAACTCGGACTTTTTGTTGTAGTAATAATTACAAACAGAGCACCCGACACATTGATATTTACAAATCAAGCTCCCAGATAATAATTTGAACTATTACACATGTCACGATCAAACCATTGAGAATTTAATTATAAGGAAAAATATGTGTTGGGGTTTTGTCATGGATTTGATATTTGAGTGAAAATTTGAAAAATGGATGAAAGTAGGACTTGATTTGTAAATAGAAATGTTTCAGGTGCTCTGTATGTAATTGCTTGTTTATTTATTGCCAAAGAATACTATCTCGTGTCTAAGCGAAAGGGGATCTGTAATATTTGATGACGATTTATCCCTAAGTGAGCTTCAAAAGATATTTGTTGGGCTTAGTTATATATACATTTCTTCCCTCTGAGACTCGACCTTATGGGTTAAGTGCTGCAGCATGGATCTCTATCAGTTTCAAGCTTAGAGTTTTGTATTTTGTGAATGTATTGAAGCAAGGATTTCAAGATTGGATTTAAGATGACAATTTTGCTTAGAATATGCTAATCAATGCAAAGCTATAATACTGTTTTGTATGTAGTCTTGATATTAAGTAGTGAGAAAACGACTTGTATAAAATAAGTTAGGAGAAGGGGATCTATGGGCTTTGATTAAGTTGGGTGCAAGAGTGAAATTATAGGATCTTTGTTCATGGTTTTGATGAAGAAATGAAAAAAAAAAAAAAATGAGAAACTATTTTGTGAGGAGTTATAAGAAATTTTTTTAACACAGAAAAATGAAATGAATTATCAAACATGCTACTTATTAATCTAAAATATTGAATTCTTATTTTAAAGAATTGCTTAGAGGTAAAACTTCATGTCATAAGATATATCTTCTAAGGTTTGTAGAGTTGTAATAGATGCTGAAGCAATTTGGTTAATAAATATTTTTATCTAGTACCGAAACTAAGGATTTGTTTGGTAATGCTTTCTTTTTTTTAAATGTGTTATTCTAGGCATCATAATAAATTTTTAGGCTTTTAGTAAAAAGAATACATGAGAAAATAGCAGGCTGTATGAAATCCAAAAAAAATAGAAGAGTGCATTTCTTTTATTTTTTATGATTTATGTGCTATTAAGTGGTTAGCATGTTAAATTAATTTTACATGAATTTTATGGCAACGTTCTTTTATTCCTTTTACTTATCTGAATACACAATAGTTTGAAACAAACAACTGAAGTTCTTATGACACTTTAGCTAGCAATCTTAACAAGTGTTTTATCAAACAATTGTTCTCTTCATAACACAAAACATACAACAGTATATATATACAGCATAGATATTCTAGATTTTGGTAATTATAGATAATCAAATTTAAGAATCCCATAGTGACAAAGTTCTTATTGTGGATGGTTAAAATGCAGACTTAGAAAAATCACATTTTGTAAAAGAGAATCAATTGGATTTTAGACTAGAATGATCCACGCCAAAGACAATTTGTATGCTTAGGTAATTATTGGAAGATTGATTAAGAAACTTAATATGACTTTATTTTTGTTCTTGAAGTGATCTTGATCGAGTATGTGAGAATGGATTTTTTGGGCACTAAGGAGAAAAAAATGGTAAAGATTATTTAAGTTATACCAAATATATTTAATAGAGCGAGAGCTCTAAATGTAGCCATAGGGTTTTTGTTGTAGATGTATTTACATCAGATATCAATGCAGAGTTTATCTGTTCTATATTGATTATGAAGATGCTTAAAATGTTTATTCTTAAGTGAGATATCATGATGTATGTTATTTGCAAATGATTTAATTTTGATAACGAAGATGCATTTTGAACTCAAGCTAGAAAGGTGAATTTTTAGGAGATAATTGGCGCAAGATTAGAAGAACAAATATTGAGCACATTCAATTTTATTGAATGAATAATTGCTATTGTTTATAGCCGACCCCACTTAGTGGGATTAAGGTTTTGTTGTTGTTGTTGTTGTTGATTATAGGCAACGTGATGACTAAGAGCTATTTATTTGCAATAAGATTGTGCATCTCTAACTAGTTGTTCAAAGAATACATATATAGATGAGGACATAAATTGTAGAATAGAAAATGTGTGGGTAAAACAAGACATATTTCTATGTTAGTATTCCACAAGAGAGTACAGAAGTAAGCTCAATCTTAGTGAATTTGATTGGGTCGAATCCTCAGAAGATTGTACCACATTAATTATAACCGTCCAAGATCCCTTGTATACATGCTTATCATAAAACTTTTAATTGTAATAAGACTTTATTGCAACATTTTTCTGGCTCCAAACAGGTCGTACAAACGTCATTTTGACCTCAAAACACAGAGGCATGGTGAAATTTTTTCTATGATGCATCATGTTGTTATGGGTGATGATCCGAATGTGAAGCAAGGCAAACCATCTCCTGATATTTTTCTTGTCGCTGCGAACAGATTTGAGGTATCGCACATCTCCTTTGAACCATTATTATGTGCATTGTTTTCTTTACATGTATTTATCCAAGCTCTAAGTAGTTCTATCCCAAAAATGTGTAAGACTAGCATCTTTGCCTCGTGGAATTATATATATGCTGTAGACCATAGGCTTAGAAGTTGGCAATTCCAAGCAAATTTATTTTAAAAAGTCAATTTATTTTTTTATGCTGGTATTAATTTTCTTGGTATTCTCTTAGAAATTTGTATTTCACTATATCAAAACCTGTTTTTTCTTTTTTCTTTTTTAAGAGTAGTGTGGATCCAGCTAAGGTTTTAGTGTTTGAAGACGCACCTGCTGGAGTTGCTGCTGCTAAGAATGCAGGAATGTAAGTAAATATATAAATGCCCCTTTTGAATCAATATTTTATGCTGTTTTGCTATTTGAATTATATGACCTCTGATACTAATATATTTATTTTGTTAACCATGATATAATTGATTTATATAATATTAAAAAGGGAGATTTACATAACAAACAATTCTTATATATTTACATATCTAGCACCTGAACTTTAATATTTATTTATATAACATTTAAAACTTTAAATCACATAAAAAATACCCTAATATTAATTTTTTATGTGAAATCCACCTTTTCATGCATATGACACAAAGTGTTATATATGTAAATATCAAAGTTTAGGTGGATATGTAGATATATAAGAATTGTGTGGTATGCATATGAATTCCCCTATTAAAAATTATATTATTCGCTTAATTGTTTTGTTTTAGAACTTGTAAATTTACCTGTTAATTTAATCCCTGACAATGTGGCATTGAATAACAGTTTGCAAAATTTCATCATGGAAATTGGGGTATTTAAAAAAAAAAATGAAAATAAGGTTATCCGATATACTAATTCCTTTGGTGTAGTGGATTTATTTTTATTGAAAGGGCGCTGAAATAGTATGTATTATTTGAGGTAGTCAACTATTTTATCCTAATTTTAATTAGAAGATGTTAGTTTAAGTTGCTTTTGTGACTAAATTAATCAATTCAAAGGCCTGATCAAGTCAATCAAGCCCATTCAATAGGATAAACGAGATTCTTAACTATTCCTCATTTTTGAGCAATTCCCGAAATTTTGAGAATTAAAAAAAAATATTTTAATCAAATAATTGAGGAAGAGATGAATCGCCTAAGTTTGCCTAGGTTTGGAACATGCTTAGCATGGCGTTGTCATTCCCATATGATAATCCTGCTACTCAGCTCTTTGTGATATCGATTGCTTGATCTCCTATCTAAATTTCTCGATCAAGTTCTGCATTGCTGTCTTTCTTGAATCGAGCCCTAATTTTTTACCTTGCTTCCTAAATACAATTTTTCTGGTGTTTTCTTTATGTTGTGTGGTTGAAGAATAGTAGGAGGTTGTCTGGCTTCCCTTTTTTTTAAAAAGAATTGTCATACGAACACGCCATGATGTATGTAATGTGCAACCTTTTAATTCACATAAATAATTTTTGAAGCCTGTCCTAAGGTTCATAGAGTTTTTTTGTTTGAATTTTATTATGAATTGAAGCTATTTCATTTGGAAAGATGGCTCTTTTGCAAAGATGGGTTTTTTTAACTAATTACCAAAATGAGAATTGATGAAGGTTTTTTGTAGAAGCTCTCAAGGATTTTTCGTTTCTTCTTTATACAAGGGGGAAGATATACAAACAACTCCTTGAGACATTACAAAATAGGAATAACTAAAGAAAAAAAAAGGTGACGCTAGAGCTCACCGCTCGCTTTACTGTAGCAGCAACAGTACCGCAGACACATTACTGTAGCTGCTACAATAACTGCGCTCCCCATTCAAATTTATTTCACTTTCCTATTTGATTCTCCTGCTCTAATTTCCCCCTTCCTAAGCCTTCCCTCCTTATTTGGACTGCATTTCAAATTCCTGTCTTTCCTGTCCACTCATCTTTAATCCTTGCCTATTTTTTGTACTTAACTAGTCTAGCATTTACTCCCATTTTATTTAGAATTGTGGTGTGCTGATTGGAAGAGGGGGAGTTTTCATGATTGCTAATTTCAGTTGCTGTCATTAAGGCGTTCTTCCCCTCGGCGAGAAAGTGCTCCGGCTGTAACTCATCCGAAGTGGTGACTGTCTCTAAGGGTCCGCGTGATGCTCCGGCTGTAGCTCGACTCCGACAAGACATTTATCCTTCTGTAGTCCTCTGGCAGCCGCAAACTATCTTTCGGCTGCCATCCAAACCAGGCCATCCCCCTTCCGGTTGCTGTTCGGCCCACGACATCCCTCTTCCAGGTGCCGCCTAGCCTTCTAGCTGCTATCCAGACTACTTCCCGCTACTGCCCAACAACCGACACATGTTCCACCTGCCATCCAACCCTTCAGGGACACCGCTTCCTATTGCTGTCCAACACACATCCCTCTTATAGCAACTGCAACCCCCTCTCCAGCTGCCAGCCACCTTCTAGATCTCTTCCAACAATCGCATCCCTTTTCCTATAGATGCCAACCACCTTCCATGCCTCTTTCAGCAATCACAACCATCTCCCAGTTGGCGCCCTTCCCTCCTACCACCTCCCTTCAGCCACAACCATCTTCCATCAGTCCAACAGCCTCCGTGCCCGTTGTCACCCGTGGACGTCTTTTATTGTTTATGTTGTTCCTTTTTGTTTGTCGTTATTTCTTGCTTTTCAAGTGTCTTGTTTATGATTCTGTTGTGGTTTGAGTTTCCTCCGATATTATTTGTATCAGAGTAGCCCAAGCCACCTACCAAAATTTTTTTGCCCTAAAAGCTTCAACAGATGAATTCGAAGCTCCCCAACCACGAGAGATTGGTGCTGGAGCTTACCGCAATATTGTAGCAACTACATAACCGCAGACGTGTCACAGACGCGTTACTGTAGCTGCTAAAATAACTGTGGTCCCCTTTCATATTTAATTCCCTTTCCTATTTTATTTCCCTTTCTTATTTGGTTTTGCTTTAATTTCCCCCTTCCTATTCGTTCCCTACCAGCTAGGATTGCATATCAAAATCCTGACTTTCCTGTCCACTCATCTTTAATCCTTGCATATTTTCTTTACGTACCAAGCCTAGCCTCCACTCTCATCTTATTTTTAATTGTTGCGTGCTGATTGAAAGAGGGGGGAGTTTTCATGATGGCTAATTTCAAATGCTGTCTTTAAGGCATTTTTCCTCTTTGAGGGCTGCATCCGACGACAAGAATGTGCTCCGACTGTAACTCGTCCGAGGTTGTGACCGTCTCCAAGGGTTTGTGTGGCGCCCGACCTTGGCTCGACTCCGACGAGACATTTATCCTTCCGTAGCCCCATCGTCCCTGCTTCCAATAGCCGCAAACCATCTTCTTGCTATTGTTTAGACCACGCCATCCCCATTTCGACTATTGTCCAGCTCACGCCATCTCTCTCCTGGTGCTGCTTAGTCTTCTGTCTGCTGTCCAGACTACCTCCCGCTGCTGCCCAACCACTGACACATGTTCCAGCTGTTGTTAACCCTTCAAGGACAACACTTCCTATTAACGTCCAACCCACCACCCTCTTTCATTTTTAATTTTGTAGTATAAAATCTATTTGAACAAATAGCGGGATGTATCAAATTTAGAAGAAGCTAAATATTACTATATATATTAAAAGTATGAATACTTAACTCGTTATCGATTGATTTGTCTTAGAGCTCGACTCTTCTAATTTGAAGCCCTAAATAAACATTTATATCTAGTAATAATTTTGATTATGTTAATTAAATAGATTTGTTTTTCAACCTTGAGATTTAAAGCTATTCAACCTTGAGATTTCTTTTTCAATAAGAATATTCATCTGTTTTAAAAACCAGGTCTGTAGTAATGGTTCCGGATGCACGGTTGGATGCTTCACATCATAAAGAGGCGGACCAGGTTCTTACTTCTCTGTTGGATTTCAATCCAAGTCAATGGGGCCTGCCTCCATTTAGCTATAATATAAATTGAGTGGTTCCTGCTATGCTTTTGTGCGGACAATAAGGTACACTCCTTGGGCATGGCTAAGTTCCTATATATTCTTTGGTTACAAATTTACAACTTTGCTTTTGCGTTCATGTTTTTCAAGAGGTTTCTATCAGCAATCTTCTGTTATCAAATGAAATATATTTGAAGGTGCTCATTTTTCTTGCGAACATTTTAAAATAATTGTTCATTTATATCCATAAATTTTCACTATTGCATTTAATGTTAAAAGATAAGTGAGGATTGTTAGGATGTTTAATTGTAGTTTGATAATTAAGTGTATATAAATTTACATTCGCACCTCAAAATTCTTATGTATTTACATATCTATGACCTAAATTTGATATTTATACTAATAACATCTTGGTGTCATAAATCTATACATGAAAAGATGTATTTCATTTTAAAAAAGATATTGATAGTGATATTTTTAATGTGATGCTAAAGTTTTGAGTGATATGCATGCAAATATGAATGTTTATTGTTAGATATTTAAGCAGGAAAGAATGTTGTGGTATGTATGTAGATGCCCCTCAAGTATATCTGGCCACAAATTTTAATGAAAAAATAAATCTTAATTAGAATTATCTTCATGGTCGCCGCTCTTTCAGATGAATGCCCTCAAATTTTTGATTTAATTTGAGCAGTTTATAAACTAATACCTTTAGATGAATGCCAAAAACTTCCTGCTTAAGCACATTATTATATAAAACAGTTGCCAACCGTGGAGCCTAATTCTTTTCTGCAAGATAGGTATCTGGACGATTAGAGGTTCATTACAAGTTTGTTTTTTGTGATTTAGATTCAAATAAATTTGAGCCTTCTTTGTTGTGAATCATGATTTCAAGTTTTATAAATAGGAATTGTTTTGAATTCTCTCTTGCTAGAGGAATAAAACAACGGTTGGATATTTTTTAGGAATGAATAGGGAAAGAAAAGGAGAGGGAGAAAGACAATGAGAGAGAAACACCGTTTCTCTCATTCTTCATATTTCGTTAATTGTTTTGATGGAGCACAAGTACTTTAGTGTTAATACGTATCAGAGAAATTTTTGGTAATGTTAGAAAATACTTGTTGGTAATTGTTGAAAACAGGTATGTGGAGGAAAAATATTTCGTTCTATTATTCACATGTAGGGTACACACATATGTATAGAGAGAGAGGAACCAATGTCTCCTAATTTACAAACTTGCCACATGTATCTTGTCTAAATTAGGAATGAAAATAATTTTTAAATAAAAAAAATAAATAAACATGAAATAGGAAGGGAATAAAACTAGAAAAGGTATTTCTAAAGATATCCCAATCAAATCTTTCACTGATCTTGTGAAGCAGCCGACTGACCCAACATGGAGAGGAGCGAAACTTTTCAGCTCTCCGTACTCCCCTTCAAGCTAGGCCGTAGATGTTGTAGAGACTAAGCTTGGTATCAAAATCTGAGAAGGTGCTTAAAGGAAGAGCTTTGGTGAAGACATCAATAATTCGTTGGTATGTCGGGATGTAGCTTAGCTGTATAATTCTACTATTAACTTTTTCAGAGATAAAATGCCTATCAATTTCAATTATCCTATCATGATGCACCAGATTTTTGGCAATACTGATGGCTACTTTAATGCCACAAAACATCTATATAAGCCTATTAGAGGCGCTCCACAATTCCTTTAATAATTTTTTTTGATCCTTTCACAACTTCCTTAAGCGAGTGCCTTATACTTTGATTCAACATTGCTTCTAAAAACAATAACTTGCTTCTTACTTCTCTGTCATCAGATTTTCCCATACATAAGAGCAATAACCTGTGTTGGACCTTCTGTCAATGAGTTCCCCAACCCAACTTACATCAATGTAAACTTCCGCCTCTCTGTTTTAGGTTTTCTCAAAAGTCAATTCATAACTAGGTGTCTTTTGAGAAACTTCAGAATGTTGTACCACATCTCCAAATGCTCTTCATTTGGGTTATTCATGCGTTGGCTCACAATGCTGATAGAGTATGCAATATTTGCCTCATATGTGACAAGTAGATGAGTTTTACTACCAATCTTTGATGCTTTTCTTATCTATAGATACACTTTCTTCTCCTCTATACTTCTTGCTGGGATCCATTGGAGTATCAGAAGACTTCCAATTATCCATGCCTTATTTAGTAGATCTGGGATGTATTTTCTTTGTGATATAACTGTTTCCTTCCTGGAGCTTGCTATCTCCATACTTAGAAATATCTTATGTTTCCTAGGTCCTTGATTTCATACTCAGTGGCAAACACTTCTTTGATAATGTGAGAATTTCCCTTTCATCATCATCAATAAGATTGATATCATTCACATATAATATCAGTGCAGTAATCTAATCTCCCTGAGTGTATTTTATGAACATAGTATGATCAATTTGGCCTTAAGAATATCAATTAGAACTCATAGTTTTAACAAACCTTTCAAAACCCACCCTTGATGATTGCTTAAGCCCATAGAGAGATTTCCTTAGTTTGATACTAGGTGTTTCTTGAATTTATTCTTAAGTCATGGTGGTATCTCCATATACATTTTTTCTTTTAGATCTTCATTCAGGAAGACATTTTTATGTCAAGTTGATGCACTTTCCATTTTTTGTTAATTGCTACTGAAAGGATAACTCTGATAGTTAATCCCATCGGCTTAAGTTAAGCCTTTCGTAGTAAGTTTGAATTTGAATCTCTCAATACCCCCATCAACTTTTTATTTGATATTAAACACCATTTGCATCCAACTGGCTTCTTATTTTGAAAAACCAAAGTAAAAATTCGTGTGCCATTATGCTTCAGTGCTTGAATCTTCTCTTCAACTACTTTCCTCCATTCTGTATTTTCAAGAGCATTGTGAATGAATTTAGGACTCTACACACTATCAAGGTTAGAAACAAAATCTTTGTAGAATGAGGATAGCTTCCCATAAACTGCATACTTCTGAGTTGGATATGTAATCAATCTTTCCTTGTCACCAATGTCAGAAGAGGAATGACATAACTCAGAAGAGGAATGACATAACTCATGATTACTAGACTCCTGACCAAAAAATTTTAAGCGAATGCAAACTTGGACTTTGGTTTGAGCACTTCTGTCCTTGTAACTTATCTTCCATCTGTTCAGGATTTTTCTTCCTTATTTACACAAAAAGTTCTTTGTCATGAACTTCAGGTTGGGTTGGTTGGATTAGTTGGACATCCTCAACTGAAATAGGAGGGCTAGGTGGAGTAGGTGATGAGAGCGTGGAGGTATCATCAAGTGCATCCCAAAATTGATGTTCATTTACACAGTCTCTCTGAACATTAGATTTGAGGTAGTAAAATTGATTTAGAAAATAAAGTGAAATCTATGGAGTTATAGTATTTTGTGGTAATATGAGAGTGACACTTATACGCCTTTCTATTAGAGGTATACTCAAGAAAAATACACTTGATAGGTTTAGGGTCATGTTTTGTATGATTTTTTGAATGAATGTGAACAAATGATACACACTTGAAGATTTTAAAAGGTATAGTAAAAGAAAAAGCTTTGATATGAGGATAGATAACTATCAAAACACGAAGAGATGTTTTGAAGTTAAGTATATGACTAGACATTCGATTGATAAGGTATGTTGCAGTAAGAACTTCTTCCCCCAAAAAATATTTTTAATTTGATTGGAAATCATAATTGAGCAGGATACCTCAAGGAGATGCTTTTTCTTTCTCTCAGCTATTCCATTTTGTAGGGAGGTATCAATATATGAACTCACATGAATGATTTCATTTTCTTGAAAGATAGAACCCGATAATAGAATTAAATATTTTTTTGCCTTATCAATTTTGAGGATTTGAATTTTGCATTGGAATTGAGTTTGAATCATGTCATGAAAAATTAGGATAATTTGGGTTGTTTCAGTTTTCTCCTTCATTAGGAATATCCAAGTACTTTTAGAGTGCATTCGTTCCAACTTTTTAACCATATTTTTGAAAGGGAGTCCATCAAACGCGCGTTTGTTTCGCCCTTTCATCATATTTTCTTTAAAACCGCGACGTACTGCGGTACGTAATTTGCTTACAGCGTGACCGCACACAATCCCCCACGGTCGCTTGTTTCCGTCTGTAGTTTATGATGTTCTTCATGTCAAAAAAAAAATTCTCACTTTCTCTCTCTAGCGTGGACAACAAGGGAGCCGCGCCGTCTTCTCCCTCCCGTCGACGACTTTCAAAGTAAAATTCGATGAGTTATTGCCTTTTTGGGCGCACCTGATTGCTGGAAAAGGAAGCTCCTTTTGCATGTCCGGTAACCCTTCATTGTATTTTATGCTGGCAGGTTACAGTTCTGAATTGCTATCGAGAAGAATCTTAGGGGAGTTTTAAGATTTTTGTTTTTAATTTCATTTCCTATTTTAGTCTATGATATATATGCTTTGTTGGCTGTGAAAGGGTAATGCACCAAATTTTTCCATAAGCTCTTTTATGAGTATCTGTTGCCTTATGTTTATCATTGTCGGAAGTTTCTGGTTTCTTTTTCTTTTTGGATGGAATTATAATGAAGAGATGAATTTTAGATTAGTTTCTATTGTGCATGTGAGTTAAAATGTATATATGCGCATTATAGGCAATCTGTCATTATAATTACAAATAAACGGGCTATAACAAATTCATTAATATTAAAATTAATTAAAAGAATCTATTATTGACAGTGATAGTAATTGATAACACTAATTACAAATCAAATCAATTATCGTAAATCGCTAAAATCAGGAAACTAAATAAAGGAAGTTATTTTTGGCAACTACAATATTTTCTGAATTTGATGGAATATCATTTATTCACAGATAACTCTTTTAAAATTGAATTTTTCATACGGAACAATTTCTTCTGAAAAATCAGGTTTTAAACAACAGATTCTCCACAACAGCTTCTGAACTGAAATTTTATACAACCATAGCTGAAACAAACATACCCTTACAGTTGTTGTCATTAAATAAGACAAATCATCTAATCCCATTTAGGATTTTCATTTTTGAAGATCCCCAAATTTCATTGTGGATGATGAAAAAAAGGGTATAAGGGTTTGTACTGGGTCATAAGATAACTATTTCTAGTGTGTTTGTCAAGTTGACAAATCTCACATTGATAAGAACTAGGATTTTTATTGATAAACAAATGAAGATACAACTTTGCCACATAATTGAAATTAGGATGACTTAGGCAATAATGCAATAACATTACTTGTTTTTTTTTGATAGACACGGACTCAACAAACTAAAAAAATTGAGGTAAAAATAAATGTGAGTTCTTTTGTGTGTTTAGAGAAAGACTTTCTTTGAGCAGGTATAAGCCTTAATGCATTTCAACACACTATAAATAACCTTCCTCGACACCACAACCTGAAATTCATACAAGTTTGCAACGCATTTTGTTATACATTTCAAATCGTAGTAAGTTTATTGATTGAAATCAAATTGCAGTTAAATTGTGGAACATATAAAATAGAGAAAAAAGTAGTATCCTGATAGAGCACCACATCTCATTTTTCAGTGATTTTTGAATGTGATCCATCTGCAATTCTTATGTAAAAACCACTTGATAGTTGACCTCACTTGTCATATGATTAGAGGCTTCGAATCTATGATCCAAGTTCTAAATCTTTCATTACTAGCAATATGGGAGAAGAATATATTAGTGTCACCAAGTTGGTGTACTCTTTAGAATTGACCTTCGGACCTGAACTCAACATCTTCATCCCATACTTGGTTGTAAACCTTATGCGTATTTTGGATTGCTGCTTTTTTTAGGGAGAAAGTTGATGGTTACTGCCGCAAAGGAAGGATAAACAATTGCTTAAGGAATCTGGTGTTGTTGCTGCTATTTGAAGGAGAATCATCTATTGCGGCTGCTATAGGAGGATTCTGCCAGAGGAGAAAGGCCTAAATCAAGGAGATTTCAAGATGCGGGGAGAATTCCCAAGGAGGGCTTGCAACAGGGATACTTCCGATTGCAGGGAGAATCTAGCAACAATAACCAAACATAAGAGGTTTCTGTAGGAGGGCCCAGCGGAGGAAGGCCTGTAGTGTAAGAATTGACTACAATCATGCGATTCTTCTCTTTCCTTCTTCCTCAGCCTTTCGAATTTAGGCTCACGATTTCTTTCCTTTTCTCCCGATTTGTTGTGCCGCCTTCGTTTACTCTCTCGCCTTCTCCTACTGCCTCTCCTTTTTATAAGAATAGAGCATGGGCTAGGGCATCAAGACGCTGCCTCCTGCTCGTTCTTCTTCGCTTTATGTAGTCATTGAACCTTGTGGATCTCCCTGCTCCTTATCTCTCCAATTTCTCCCATATCACTTGCTTCGTCTCCGAAACCTTTGCGATATAACCACGCTGGAAGCTAGCTGGGAAGGCGATGACGAGATCTTGACATGGTAATGCCACCAAAGCTTCTACCTTTCTCCTTCTCCTTCCGACAGTGCTTACCGAAAACCGTCAAGGAAGGTAACCCTCTCTTTCCTCTTGTGCTCATCGGCCCTCCCGAATCCCGTAAGTCTATTCCCCAACAAGATTTACTAATTCGAGATTTAAGATAAACAAAGAATAAAAAGGATTTAAGAAACGTATAGATTAAAATATATTTTGATTTCGTTATTGTGTCACTCACATAATTTTCTCCTAATAAACTATTCAAAATGTTATTTTTCCTTCTCATCAAACTAAAATAAAAGAATATTACTATTTTAGGAATGGTAGTAGGTCAGCGTTCGTAATTTCTTTCTTTTAAAAAAATATAATAATAATGATAATAATAATAATAATAATAATGAAGTAATAACAATAATAATAGAAATGATAATCACAATCATGGATGTCGATTAGGTTCTACTTAAACAATAACCACATAATTAATTTTATTTTCCAAGTAGTGTATGATCGAAGATTGAACCATCAAATTCGTTAAAGTATCGTATTTGCAGTCTCGAGGTAAGAAAATGTTCTTTATTATGGAATAAATGTATCATTCTTATTTATGATTGTTATCCTTGCTAATTGTATTAGATTTATAACAAATTTTTGATTTGTCATTCATACCATTTAAATTTCATGAATATAATTACACCATATTTCATTTGTGTTCATAATGACTTTCATTAGCATTATTTTATTGTTGCGTAGGTTCATGTTTTTGCATGTCATGTTCAGTAATCATTATTTTTTTACAGCATGAATATGTAAAATTTCATGATTACAGTTCCACCATTAGTTATAAATACTAGCGAACATTTTATAGTTATATTTTTATGTTTGGATTGTGATATATGAAATATATCTAATATTATAGTATAATTATATTGGTATTAAACCCTTTTTGGGTATTGGCTACCTGGATCGACGGGTCCACAGAGTGATGACTCTATAGGAAATTATTGCTTTTCACTGGGATTAGTGTTTTTCCCAGTTTCAGGGTGTTGTAGTAAACTGACTATATAAATATAGTTATATATATGTGTGTGTGTAGCACTATAATATATGGCGTTGGGAGCGGGCGGCTTTGCTAGGGTTTAGCCTGATGGCGATTCCCCGCGCTAAATTATCGGCTCCACTCCAGTTTTTGTCGTATCCCACGACAACGATTCGCTTCTTTGATTTCGTCGTACCCGTCGACGAAGGTTTGCTCGCCCCGCCAGACGACGATCCTTTGTGTGCTCGCAGGTCGGCCTGATGACGTCTGTCTGCCTCGACGACGACATCTCTGTTTTCATCGGTCTCGTCGAGCACGACGACGAAGGTCTTCGTCCAATCCTTGGCTCGCTTCGTTTCGAGGTTTGGTACGTTGTCACTTTCTTCGTCTCCTTCATCGATTTCGTCGAGCTCGACGAGAAAGTTTCTCGTCAGATTCTTCGACATCAGGCGAGCTCAACTCCTTGGCTCGCAGGTTGACGACGAAGTTTCTCTAAATGATATTGTTCTGTCCGATAATCAGGAGAGTATCGACAAAGTTTCTCCAAAGGATATTGTTCGGTCCGATAATCAGGAGAGCATCGCAGCTTCACATCCTCAGAAAGCATCAGGTGCTGAGGAGACATTTCTACCAGCTATTCAGAATGAAAATGTTGTTTCTGTTAGTCAGGAGCAAAAGGCTCATCCTCTTTTGCATGTCCGACAATTTGTTGACCACACTGATTAAATGAGTCGTCTTCGGATGAGAAATGACAGCTTTACACATCTAGGAGGAAGAAGAGGAATGGAGGCACACCTTAGCTGGGGAACTTAATGGATGATACTTTGGTTACTTTGGGTAATGAATCGACACTTAGCAATTTGTTAGCTGGATCTGTTCCTAGGAACCAGATGCAGAGGCAGGACTAAGCTGGCTCACTCCTAGCAACTTGATTTCTGCAAGTCTTGAATTTTTGAGTTTCATCTGTTTCTTATCTTTTTTAGTTGTTAGTGTGTGTATCGCATGAGTAGGGTGTCTTTTTTTGGGTCATATCATACAACCTTTATTTATCTTTTCTATTTTAATATATATATATATATATATATACTTAAATGATACATTATCAGATTGTGTTGAATATTTGATGAGTCATATATGTGCAATAATACATGATATTGTCATATGTAAATATTTACATAAAAGTGCATGTGTTCCAATTACTCATATTCATAATCATAAGCATGTGATCGTCTTTGCAAATTACTTTATATAGATAATAAATCATCCATATTTATTGGTCATACTGCATGCCTTATTTTTGTTACAATTTATGTTTTAATAAATAGTAATTTACTGAGTTTGATTTTCAAACTCACCCGTTGATATTTTTGTATAACATATTCTATTCAACCACTAATAGGATCATCTCAATTGGAACAAACTTTCATTAGATTTTCTTTTGGTATTTTTCAGTTTATATGAGTTATTTTATCTTCTTTTTAGATTGGCCAGTTGTTTCTTTATTTTCATTTTAGTTTCTTTAAGTTTTATTGGTTGTATCTCTATTTATGGAATAAAAATTTAAGTTGTTATTTCTTTATATTATTACTTTCATATTCTTTCTTTCTTAAGAATACAAAATAGGTTCAATTCTTTTCATCATGCTCTGTGTTGCCATGATGTACTCTCTTCCGGACCCGGGGTGTGATAGAGTGGTATCAGAGTCTATATTTTGTATTCAATTTTCCTTGTATTCTGTACTTGATATCCTTTATCATGCATCCCACATCCCTTGCCTTTGTATTTCACAACCCTTGTCTTCATAGAATTAGGTAGGGGATAGTGTGTTCTTGTTTGTCGGTATTTAATTGATTTTGATTTTGCATATCTTTCAATAGTTTAGAATGGCTCCAAAGAAAAGTGGCGTTGCAGCTGCTCGTGGAAGAGGAGTCCAAAGAGCTACTACAAATGATTTGTCTGTTCCTAGTGGTTCGATCCTCTAGTCTCTGTTGTGTTGATCCTACTCAAACCACTGAGACTACTGGAGCACCGAATCTCAACATAGACAACTCTTGTGGAAGTGTTAACACAATACCCAAGTGTTAACACAATACCTAAGCGGTTCAAGCTATCCAGCAAATAGTTCAACCAGCAACACAAGCCACTCCAACTGTGGCACCAGTGATTGCCATGGACACATAACTCGATCAATCAATGGTGATGACCAACGGGAGTACTATGGATTAAGTGATGGACTAGTTTTTGAAAACACACCCTTTTATCTTCAAGGGCACGGTGGACCCAATTGAGGCAGGTGCATGACTTCATGATATCAAGAGGAGGCTTTGAGGAATAAAGTGCCCCGAAGATCGTTAGGTGGGCATTGTGACATTCTAATTGCATGAAGGAGTTGATGATTGGTGTGAAAGTCACTGTCGCAACAATTTTGGACCTGATGCGTGAGTATCTTGGGCTGATTTCAAAGATTATTTCTAGAACAATATTTCCCTATGACGGGCCAAGCCAAGCTCATGAATGACTTGAAGAAGTTGGAGCAAGGGACGAATATCGTTTGGGAGTACAAGATGCAATTTTCTAGGATTGTTCGTTTCATTCTTTTGATTAATCGGCATAACGATCTAAAGATCTACTGCCTGCATATTGGCCTGAGAGAAGACATTCGAAGGTGCATATCGTCTGTCAAGTGTGCTACTTACAGAGAGTTGGTGGACCGAGCCATACATGCCGAGATAGAGTTGAATGCGTGTGAAGAAAAGACTATTGCTAAACGAAAGGATATTGACTCTCTAGTGCAGGAAGAACCACAAAAGAAACACCTGAAAGATAAACCTAAGAAAAATTCTTGTTTCCCTCACCACGGGAAGAGTAAATCGGTCATATCTGTGCAAAAATACATGACATTGTCACATGTAAACATTTGCATAAAGGTGCGTGTGTTCAAATTACTTATATTTTTAAGCATAAGCATGTGATTGTCTTTGCAAATTCTTTCACGCACGTAATAAATCATTTTTATTTATTGGTCATACTGCATGCTTCTTTTTTTTACCATTTATGCTTTAATAATTAGTAGTTATTTACTGTGTTTGATTTTTAAACTCACCCGTTGATATTTTTATAGAACATGTTCTATTCAGTCACTAGTAGGATCATCTCCACCGGAGTAGACTTTCCAAATTTAGATTTTCTTTTGATATTTTTCAATTTCGTATGAGTTTTTTTTTTTTTTTTTGGGTTGGATAGTTGTTTCCTTAAATTTATTTTTGTCTCTTTTAATTTTATTGGTCGTATCTCTATTTATGGAATAAAAATTTGAGTTCTTATTTCTTTCTATTATTAATGGCATATTCTTTTTCTCTACAAAGTAGGTTTTTGGTGGGCCTGCAAGCCATCATAAGAGATTGGAGAGGTTCTGGGGCAGGTTAAGCTCGGGTTTGTTTCAGGGCTCTAACTGACACCGACGACACGATGAAATTGAAGGATGCTTTAAATGGTGCTGTGGAAGCTTCTGACAGTGCAGTTAGACGGAGTCGACGTGTGATTCTCATGAAGCAGCCCAGTGATATTGACAAGTGATTCAGAGGATGATACACAGATGACGCGTATGACACAAAAGAATGAATGATTGGAACAACCAATTTGAATGACGAGTGTAGAAAATGATGTCGATTATCATCATATGCGTTATCTGATGAACACAAATAGACGAAGGATGCAAACAAGCAATATAGTCAAAGTTGGTCAAAGAACCAATCTCGTCAAAATCTAACCTAGAGCTCTGATACCATGTTGAAAATAGGTATGGGGAGGAAAAATTACTTCATTCAAATTTTCACATGTAGGGTACCAATATACAAAGAAACTAATCCCTAGTAATTTACAAACTTACTGCATATATATAATCTAAATTAGAAATGAAAATAATTCTGAAATAAAAAATGAAGAAACATAAAAAAGGAATGGTATAAAACTAAGAAAGATATCTCTAAAGATATCCCCAATCAAATGTTTTAACTAGAAGAGCCGAACTTCTCAGCTTTCCACAATAATGATTGATCCAATCGTCATTATACTAGGTTCTAATGAAGTCCACTTCGTTGGAGGGGTCGGGCTTTTTTCATATATTAATAACATCAGCTCATACAAGCCCTTATTTATGATTGACATCAGATAAAGTTGTTGCAAACATCTTGGCCACGTGCCCTTCAAATGCTCTTTCAAATCTACTCATTGCCAGAAAGATGGGATGCTATATAAAGGAAGATTTACATGCATATCACTCAGTTCTTATGTATTAAGATTTGCAACGCTAAACTTCAATTTATATATATACCACCTTAAGAATGCATGAAAAGGTGTATTTAATTTTTTAAAAGTTAAAATGGTGATATTTCTTAGTGATATGAAAGATTTGGGTGGTATAAATGTATGAAGTAAAATTTAGGTGTCAGATGTGTCGAAACAAAAGAATTGGGTGGTACGTATGTAAATGCCCCAAAAAAGTTTCAACTATCATAATAACCTTAACCACAAATGGGAGAACTGTCCTCACCTTATGTGTTACTGGATTTTCTCTTGAAAGAATGCCTCCTAGAGGATTTTTAAATTTTAACAGGTTAGGACCCATAGAAAGGACCATATTATTTGCTGCATTTGTTAGGGAAAGTGGGAGTAGAAGCTTCTCAATAATAGAGTTTATGGAGTATTTAAGCTAATGAGGTAAATTAAACTTGTACTCATCCACCAAATATTATTTTTGCAAGAGAGAGTCTCACCCCCAGCTGCAATTCCTAATGATATTGTGTTGGTTAAACCATTAATAAATTGGTTTGAGATTCGTCAATCGCCATCAAATCAAGGGGCTTGATGGACAATCTCTTATGGCATGCTCTAAAAGGCTAGCCAACCAATCTAAGGGTCTATTTGAGGCTATTGCTAGCTTATCGAGATCAGCTGGCGATCGGCGACTTATCCGGATAGCTCAGTTGTTTGTTTGGTTTGTGCGATTTGAAAAACGAGTGATTCTACAACTGTTTCTAGATAAATGACTATTCTGCCCCTGATTGGCCTGTAACCTAATCTTTAATTCATTGTTCTGAGTTGCAAGCCCAGTCGAGTCTCCCTATAACACAATTACAAACATAAACTTCTTACTCCAAGAAAATAAAAAAAGTCGATCAAATTTGCATTTGTTGCAAAAATAAAAATATCAAAGAGTAAGAAATTGGAAGAGTCACCTGCAGGAAATTATTATATATTTCTATGTCAGATATATATCATGGAAGAGTCACGTGCATGAAATTAGTTGAGTTGATAATATTGTAGCTTCAGTCTGCAATGTCTGAACTTTGCTTTCCAGCTCTGAATATACTGCACCTTTCTTTCTATAGAACGAGCAACGGAGTGACTATTAGCCAATATCTTGAGATCAAAGAACCAGAAATCAATCTAAGATTGTGTATGAGAGCAAAAAACTTAATGGTACCTTTTGGCACATTTTGGACAGCCAGAGCGATCTCCTCTAACCTTTTATCCGCCATGATCTTCTTCAGCTCCGTCCCGCTGAAATCCCCCCTCTCAAACTCCAAGCTGAAGGTCGCGTCTATCAAACCGCATTCAGAGCTCATGCTTCTCTTTGACCCCGAAGAGGGGGAAGGCGAAACCCCAATCTATTTTTCGCAAAGTTAACCCTGCCTACCAATCCATCCAACGAGATACTTCTGGAATGCTGAGAAAACTTAGCAGCTGGAATTGATTCACCAACCAAGGCACAGTCAATCGCACAGCTCTCCGCCTCGCTCTCGCTGCTACAAGCGCCGCCTGTCTTGCTATTTCCGCTTCCCCTGCTTTCTATTTCATCTCGACGGTAATCTGAGGATTCTACCAAACCAAATCCATCAAAATTGAGAAAAGCGTCGAAAAGATCGCCGCCGACATTAGCTTCCAAATTGCTCTTCAAGGCACGCTCGACACTATCATCCATCGGCTCCGGCGAGATTGCTACGAGATCGACGGTGGATCTTGCGATTCTGAAGACTATCGCCGGAGGCTGCGGACAAGTCTGGGGAGTTAGAAATGAAGGAGATTGGGGAGGTTTTGCAGTAAGGGGAGGGGCTCAACGGCGGGAGTGAGTCAAGGGAGAAGAATGTTGGTTGAGAAAGGGATCGACTGTGAAAGCTAACAGGAACAGATGCAATGGAGTTGGTGGTGCCGCCTGCGAGGAGGCAATCATCGGAGTGCGAGATGTGAACGATAACCAGGGCAGGGGAGTAATAATGCGAATGAAAACAGGGTCCACAGGCGTCATCCCGCAGGCCTCTTGTTTCACAAATACAAAACCCCGTATTTGAATAAGCTGGCGAAACGTGTGAACCAAGTGATAAGGCGGCGTTTTCAAAACGCCGCCCGCACTTATAAGCTGCCCCAAACGGGCCCTAAATAATTATAACTAATAAGGAGAATAGGCTTCTTGAGGGAATTAATTATTATGTTGCGGGCCAATTAGAAATGCAATGCAAAGCAAATGCATTTCATAGTCCTTTGAATGTAATCATCATATAATTTTCATCTTTAACCAATACTTTCTTTATGCATTCAGAGCGATAGTTTTAACTACCCGCTTGTACACAAAATTCCCAATCAAGTTTATAATCACGTTTTTTATGGGGTCCTAGTGCAATGTAGGCTATACTACTTATCAAATTGAGCTCTAGCAGTAAGGGCATTTCTATTTGTCAGTGAATCATAAAGGCCTATAAATGAATGGAGGTACAAATTTAATTATAACATAAGAGGAAAGCCCCACTTGACATGTTAGATTGCCTCCCATTTAATAGTTAATTATCTAACAAAACTTAGCTATGAGAAAAATTTGATGTTTTTGCATGGGATTTGTTGAATGTGGTTGAATAGACATGAGCATGGCAAACCTCAGATTAAAAATTTTACCAAATTTTAAACCACTCACATAAAAGAAAAGATTCATGGTTGACAAAGTGAGCAAAATATCTGAGAGGAGGTCAATAAACTCCTAGAGACAATTCATCCCAAAGGTCTATTAGTTAGATTAGATCTCCAGTATTACGAGAGTTAAGAAACCAATAATAAATGGAGGGTATGGATCAATTTCTTCAATCTCAATCAGGAATGCCCTGAGAACATCTACCGTCTATTTATTATATAGATTCTCTTGGCAACTTGATAGTTGTTATTGATTTTGATGTTTTTATCTTTAAAACTGCCATATTCAAATGTAGTAGGATGATCATAGGAAACTAGGTTTATAACAGAAATGAAGGAACCTTATATTATAGAATTATGCCATTTATGCTGAGAAATATTAATAGTCACTCACAAGCATATTATGTATGATGTTTTCCACTTTCAAAGGGGGAAGAATTGTGGAGTGTATATTAATGACCTCTTGGTGAAAGGTTCTCGGGTGTTTTTTCACGGACTTCTTGAAAACTTCATTAGCATTAAGAGAATATAATATGTGCCTATACTCCAGCAAGTCTATCTTTTGAATACTCTAAAAATGTTCTTCATTTATGTCATCTAACTCAAAGGAGTTAAGCCTAGTCCCAAGAAAATTAGAACGTGTCTTGAGACTACCATTTAATGTAAAGCCAGGGAGATTCATCAACTTATTCATAGATTTATGAGTCTCAATCAATCCATCTCTCTATTGAGATAGAAGTGTGAACCTATTATCGAAGTCTTTAAAAAAAACTATCCTAGAGTTCCTCCTAAGGTGACATTATTCACGACAGGCACTAATAATGAAAAGACAGATGAAACTTCTAAACAAGTGGCAAAAAATTGCATATAATCTTTATAAGAGATTATTTATAAGAGTCATATTACAGATTGTGGATGTTGGCCAGGGAAGTATTAAAACAATTCAATCTGCATTCTTGTCTTTGTTTCTTGCAGAACTTTGATATAAAAGGTGAGAGATTTCCGGAGATTGGACTTCAATCAAAAGACTACTCGGAGTTGAATTGGATTAGAGCTGCACTATCTATTGCAGGTTACCCTCATGCCGTGCCTCTAAAGAAACTAATAGCCAGACTTCATCACACAGCTCAATCCTGACGTGCAGAATGAGGTGATTTTTAGATGGCTTCTGCAGGGAGAAGAATACCCTTTTCTAATAATAGATCCATTCGATGGAACAATGGAACAAATAAATAAAGCAGGAACTCCATTTCCACACAGAACTGGAAGTCTGTATAATAGACATTGTCATAAACTGGGAAGATCCAGAGTTGGAAACAATAAAGAAATATATTAATCAGATGAGAAAGTTTTATGAGTATATGATACCATATGTTTCTAAGAACCCTTGGGCTGCCTATTTGAACTACAAGGATCTTGATTTCAGGGGAGAAATTTGCATAATATTGTGAGTTATTTAGAGGCCTTTGCGTGGGGTGAGAAATATTTTAAGGGACATTTCAGGAAAGCTGACATATGTGAAGGCTAAAGTCGATCCTCAGAATTTACTTTTGAAAATTTGATGTGTTTAGAAAAATAAAACAAATTTAGACTTGCCAAAAAAAAGTTCCATCTCTACTCATACTAGATAGGTAAGTTTGTTTAATTCAGATTATGTGCTCAAGAAGTATTCTTTCTAAGTGCTTGAAGTCTTCTTCTATCATCCTTGTTAAGGAATAGTTCTGCATCTTTCTATTCAATCTCCTCTATCATCCTTGTTAAGGAATAGTTCTGCATCTTTCTATTCAATCTCCTCTATCATCCTTGTTAAGGTAAAGTTCTACATCTTTCTATCCATTCTCTTCTTCATGTTTCATTGCTCTTTTCTTGTTCTTCATCACATGGGGGCTATTTGGTTGTTGGAGTTGAAGTGTATTGTATTTTAAATGTACTGATTTTAAAATTGTTTAGTGTTTAGAAAATAAAACAAATTAAAAGTGTTATTTTGAAGAATTAGAGTTTGTCGCGTTCTAAGTAAACCTCATTTGAAAGAATTTTGAGGCTTCAACTTGAGAAAGAACTTTGTGACTACCATTGACCTTGCAACATCTTGCAATTCCACCTTCAACGGTGCAGCATCTCCTTATTGAAATTGCTAGTTCTGCTCGCCTTGAACTCCTGCAACCTCACCTAACACAGCAGTCGCTGCATTGTCGGTTTTCGCCTTAAGCCTTCACGACTCCTTCACCTACACTCTTCTCCCTTCTCGGTGACTATGACGGCCTCAACCCCCTTTTCAAAAAATGTGGCCCTAGCATAAAGGGAGGGAGAGAGGGGGAGAGGGGGAGGGAGAGAGAGAGAGAGAGAGAGAGAGAGAGAGAGAGAGAGAGAGATAGAGAGAGAGGGAGAATTTATGTGTTTTTTAATTTCATTGAAACAATAGAAAATTTCATGTCATTACATTTTGGATTCATTCAGCCAGACTTAAATGCTAAATTTTAAAATTGCGAGAATTTCTTACTCTTTTTATGGTTTTTTTTTTTTTTGGGTTGTGGGGGGGGGGGGGGGGGGACAGATCCAACCAAGTAACTCCCTTTGTTAATAGAATATAAACAGAGTTAAAGGTTATTTTAGCTATTTGATTAGACAAATGCAGAGTGCCCTCAACCCACTTGACTAAGGCTCAGCACCTCAAACCGAGCTCGCGATTAGTTTCGCCAGACGATTTCTTCTCTAAAATTAACCGACACCTGTTCATATTCTGAAATAGTTAATTTTAGCACTTTATTTTTATCCTATGTTAGATTTTTTTTAATTTAAATATTCTCGGCCTTTCTTATTATAATAAATTTTTTTGTCTCGTTTTGGAAGAAATATGATTGCATGTCTGGCATGAAACAAATATGTTGTAAAATGTCAGAACTCAAAATATCACCCCACCCATTTTCCTTCATGTTTTGGGCTGTTTTTAAACTAAGTACTAATACAGGGATCAATTTAGTTCATTAGCTATTTTAACTTTCTGATTTCCATCATTCTCTTGTATAAGGTTCTAAATTGCTTCTAGCTTTCTTTCTTCTTTAAGCGACTGCAACTTCGTCATTTTAGCTTTGGGGCAGTTACATACCCACCTAATTCCTATGAATATGCATTTAACTCCAATGTTTTATCTTTTACATTTATAATTGTAATACTCAAATCTTTCAGGTCACATAAAAAATATCACTATTTTAATTTTAAAAGGTGAAATGCAACTTTTTGTGCATAGGTAAGCCTCATAAATGTGAAAATTGAAGTTTATGTGTTAGATATGCAAATGCATAAAAATTGGGTAATACGTAAAGCTTCTTTGTATTTGTTTGAGAATTTCATAGCCTAATCTTTGCTTTTGTTTAAGGATGTTAAAAATTGACCTGACATGCGAACTCGAACTCAACTTTAAAAATTCGGGTTTGAGTTGATCTGATTAACGTTCGGGCCGAGTCTGGGCTCAAAATCCCAACTCGTTTAATTTTCAGAGTACACATCAACTTGAAATTAACCCCAAACTGGCCCGCAAACTCAAATTTGACTTGAAATTGACCGCAAATAACTTTATGCATATATTAAACAAGTTATGTGCATCGGGTTTGGGTTAAGACTTTCTGACCCATTTCATTTATTATTCAGTTTGATTCAGTTCAATCAATTTTGAGTTTAGTCAATTTCAGGTTATACACGGACATGACTCGTGAACCCGATTTGGTACTTCTGTGTTTGCGGAATAGTTTTGCAAGTTGAATTATCTTTTAGCTTATTTATTTACTTTTTCTGTTTTTTAACGTGTTTTGTTTCATGAAACCTAAGAATTTCTGAATGTTTGTTTATTTTACATTTTTTTAATGAATGTTTTAAAACAAATAAAAACATCTAGTGCGTCGTTTACAGAATTTTTTTAGAAGCGCAATAATTTATCTATAAACTGATCAGATGTCCTCCAGCATATTTACATACCACATTATCATGAATTTACATATCTAAAGAAATTTTGTATTTACATTTATTTACATTTATACCACCTTGTTACTGTAAACCTATGCATAAAAATGTACATTTGTTTTAAAAAAAAATAGTGAAGTGATATTTTTGATGTGATATTAAAGATTCGAGTGTTATGAATTTAAATATTAAAACTTTGGTGTTAGATATGTAAATGGATAAGCATTGTGTGGTATATATGTAAATGACCCCTTAAAAAAAGAACAAATAATACAGAATCAATCATGCCCTTTATATTCTTGATTTGTTAAGCTCCACCCTAATTAACGTGCTAATTAAAGATTGGTTTTTGTAAAATTTAGAGAAATATATTGAAGTTTTGCTTTGTGAACAAGATGGCATTGAATATAATTATATTTATAAAGTAGAATTAACCACCTTAATAATATTCGTAGCAGAGGGGGGACATATTTGAATAATCGCCAAATGGTCAGAATCAATAGTGGAAAGTCGTATGATACAAACAATGAGTAGAGACGCGAATGCAATTATTGGGTAGGTCCAATGTGATTTTGGCATCGTACACAATACTCTTCTGACGTGATTATATAAAAAATTAGCCCCAAAAAATTGATATCAATGTCAACTTAATTATTTTTTGAGTAACAAAAGACATTGTTTAGTTAGAAATTTAATTTAATGCTTTTTCAATAATGAGTTTAGATTTGTATACTAAGACTTGGTTGTCTCATGTGGATGTGTAATATTCATAAAGGTTGAAAAATCAGAGGGCTTAGTAGTTGAAATTATTGTATTAGTGCTAATCAATGATTGCCTTCATTTTTAATTAAGTATTGTGTTGCTAGAATTACATTGACATGAATTATTGAAGATATTTTTTATAGTGGCAGCGGAGCTTTGTGTGGCAGAATTATTACCGACCGATAGTGGGTGGTTGGCCTGGTCAAAGATCACGCTACAATATAAACATCACGTTACAACCATTCATTGGTGTTGAATGATAGTTAATGAGTGTTTAAAGTTGTATAATGCTGTGTAATAAACTTGGTTTTCTTTGGAGAAAAGGGCGTAATTGAGAAGACGAGCATCGAATTTTGATGATTGAAAGACATTTATTAGTCTGAATGATATGTCAACAAGGAGTATTGGGGGTAAAGCAGCCATGGATTTGATCGTTCTTATGATAGGAAGGGAGATTGAGCTATTGGGAAGACGGTGTTTGATGTTAGATATTAGTGGTTGATAGATTTCAAACATGGTGTCGGCCAACATTTTTTTGCTTTGAAAGAATTTAAAATTTAGTGATTTAGTTTAATATAAAAAAGGTATATAATTTTGGAAAGTAGTTTTGAAAATAGTAGTATTTTAATTTTCGAAAAACGAGACCGCTCGGATCTCATTTGTTCAAGTAATTCGCATAATCGTGTCCGATGTCACAAACGATACACTTTCTCGAAAGAAAGTAATGTATCTCGCGACGGTAGACCCAATCATACTGAACTAAAGGATTCGCGACATCCGTTCGATCTGTGAATCTTTATGCGTGATCGACAAGTTCCTCTACCTAATGAAAAAGCTAGATAGGGTTTATTTTACACGGTTCTAAGCTTCCCTATGAAGCAGTTCTCATAGTTAATTACATCTCGAACGCTCGGTGTCACTGAGAAAACTCTCGATAATGATCGGTGGTTCTGTCTTCGAGAATTCGAGGCTTAGGTTTTCACTGTAGGACGTGGAAAAACAAGTGGGAGTGGCTCGAATGGAACAATTATTTCCGGAGTCCAAAGAAGAAAAGGTAGGGGATGTCGCGGATTTGCGCAAAACCCCGGCTGACTTCCCAACTATCCTATGGCGTGGCTTCGTTTTGAGACAATATTAATTAAGTGTTTGATCCTGCCAATTTTATTATTTGGGACTTACATTTGCATAATACCCGATTATGCAAATAACCCGCAGAGATATGAGGGTTTACGTCGTACCGTACGACAACCTCGGAACCTAAAGAGGAGAGTGAGGGTTTACGCGCGCGGGCGAACTACCTCGAGTCCCATAGGTTCGTTGTTTAAACTAGGAAGAGTTTCTATGAAGAAGATCTCGTTGCTCGGTCCAAGCTCACTCATGTTGTCTTCATCGGGAGTCGGCTCCAAGCTTCTTCTTGGAGTAACAAATTCTAATGTCTAAAGTTCAAAAGCGTTTTATCGAGTGTGTTCCAATGCTTTAGTGTCGAAGTTTGATTTTGTTTTGGTTTCGGTTTAATTCGGGTTTTGCATGCAGAGTAGATATATTGCAAGTGTATAAAAGGTACGTGAAAAGTAACTTGCAGTAAAATAAATTGCAGTTGAGTAATTTACTGGAAATAAACTGTAAAAACGTACCTGGGCATCTGCTACCGTCGTATGATTTGTATTGCAAGTATAGTATGACTTGCAATGGATTTAAATAAACTTGTAGGAAAAGTAAACGAAGCGAAAACCGGACACGAAAGTCGAAAATAACGAGTCGTAGAAATCACAAACAAAACTCGTAGCCACATATGAAAGATCGAAGCCGGGTATAAGACATCGATAGAGGTGGGGCTCAGAGTTGGATCATGTGCTTATCCGACCTCGACAAGAAGTTACCGACCCGACGATCTAGGAGGATAATCTCTAACCCAATCCAAGTAACTAACTATGGACCTTTATATATTTTATAGGAAAAAATTCTATAATTTTCATGCAAAAGTTGTTTAAGATTTTATGCAGAGTTCTTTTTAACAAGCAAAAGAGATTTTTATTTTTATTTTTTTTTTCTTTGTAAAATATTTTGTAAAATAATAGAGTCCATAGGCTAGTCACTCTAATTGTGCTAGGACTACTAACGACCTAATATCACTGGGGGAAACAATCTAACCAAGAGTCGGCGAATAGTATCATCGATCCTTTCCTCTCCCCTATGGAGGGTCCTCGAGGTAGGAGATATTATTCTAATTATCCCTCGTATCCCTCGTATCCTTCGTGTAGCACACATAAGCATTATTATCATCGCCTCGCCACCTGCAGACCTCGGACTCACACCAGGTCCGATGA
Source organism: Papilionanthe hookeriana x Papilionanthe teres (assembly GCA_022702705.1). Taxonomy (NCBI): domain Eukaryota; kingdom Viridiplantae; phylum Streptophyta; class Magnoliopsida; order Asparagales; family Orchidaceae; genus Papilionanthe; species Papilionanthe hookeriana x Papilionanthe teres. The sequence continues at coordinate 64,572,835 of CM040427.1, read as the reverse complement.
TCCATATGTGGAAAACAAATGTCCCCGATCGCGGGAGGATCCGAGCGTAATGTTCAAACTCAAATCCCGTGCAGTCGGGTTTCGATATTGGTTAAGTCATTTTAGGGAATTCCACATTCGATTTAACTGAGGAAGGGTGAACCAGCCTCGGTGCATTCTCCAGTGCAGTGTCTTGATCGACTCGTGAATTAGGGTCGCGTACTTAGTTTCACTCGTGTATTCGAAGCTCAGATGGACGGGCTCTCACCTATGGTGTATCCCTAAGCGTCTGAGAGCTCTATCGTCGTGAATTAAGTGGGTGACTCTCACCTAGCGTGTGCTCCCAGGTATAGGAAGCTCTATCGTCGTGATTTAGTTGGATGAGCTCTCACCTAGGTATGCTCCTAAGGTCTAGGAAGCTTATCGCCGTGAATTAGGTGGATGGGCTCTCACACTGAGGTGTGCTCCTAAGATCTAGGAGGCTTACAGTGAAGGACTAAGAGGATGGGTTCTCACCTAGAGTGTGCACCTAGGGTCTAGGAAACCTATGCTGTGACATGTGCTTGGAGTGATTCAAGGTGTTCTACACTCACTTAAATGTTTTCTAACTAAACCTCAAATATCTCCTAAGTGTTTCCCAATTAAATCGGAAATTCCCCGTTTTGTGACTTAACCGTTTTAAACAACAATAAAATAAGAAAATAAAAAAAAGCGAAAAAAACAGAGAAGCCGGCTCACTTCCAAAACTAGCAAAAGCCAAAAGGGAAGAAAATGCAAGTAAACCGTGCCTAAATCACAATTTTAAAGCTTCCAACGACTCGGGGCAACAACTAGCAAGCCTATGCGGTGACTCTATGACCTCCTACGACTCGAGGCAGTGATTAGACACTCCAAACAACTGATTCTAAGGCTCCTACGACATTTAATTAGCTCCAAACAGACATTCGCGACAATTCTAAACCTCACACAGCTCGTAAGCAGCTCCAAACAACAATTATAAAGTTCAAACGAAGACTCTTATGCTTTTCTAGACTTCCAACAACAATTCTATCCTTCCCTTCAAGCACTTAACAGTTATTTTAAACCTCAAAACAGCAGCTTAACAGCTATCCAAACACCAAACAACACTTCTACAGCAATTCCAAGCCTAACAACACTTTCTACAGCAAATAACAGCTTCTCACAAAGAAGCAATCGCTTTCCCACAAACTTTCTGCAAAGCAACAATGACTATAGCCAAGCAGCTTTCCACAAGCACAAATGATATTTCTAATGCTTCCAAAAGAGCGATAAGATGCAACCCGAAATCAATATCAAAAGCCCTCGTAAAATCAAATGTTTCAAGTAAATTCACAAGGTTCGAAATAACACCTAATCAACCCAAAAAGAAACAAATGTGATCACTATCATCAAGGAAAACCAAACCATTTAAAAAAAAGGCCCAAGCAACTTATTTCATGCATAGGTAGAGTGACACACATGTAAACATTTTTTTTTCGTTAAGACGTGTAAACAAATAATAAAGAAAAATCGAGTAGTATTTGTGTAAAGCTCAAGCATAGATGGTGTGTATAAATCCATAAGAGTTGCAAGATGCATTTTGATTTCATTCCCTTTGTATCGTGTTGTGTGTAAGTACTGGTAGCATGCATGTAAATTTCTTAAAGTTTTAGGAAGAAATTATCAAAATAAATTATGATTCATATTTAAACACTCGCCGCAAAAATCAATTTAAATTCAAGCACTTCGATTCATGAAAGTAAAAGGATCTTCGCAAAAATAAAGCAAGCTCGAGAGAAACCGAAAGAAAATAAGTTGGAGAAATACGACTCGATCCGAAGAAACCCGTAAATCGCTACAAAATTGCGGCAGATTGCGGGTGGTCCGGCGTCCGAGGGAAACAAGCCGAGTAAGCTTCTGCGTGAGGAAGAAGAGGATACGAGCGGCTTCGGCCGAGCATGGAAGTCGAAGCTGTGCCAAGGGTTAGTGACGAGCGTATGGGAGGAGCCGAATGGTGTAGAGGAAAGCACGAGCTCGGTGCGGCAGAGCCGGGGGGTAGTGCGCGAGCGAGAGGGCGAGCGGGAGACCTTCGATGCGGGAGACGTTGAGCGGCGTCGAGTGCGCAGGCGGATCGGGAGGAAGATGGCGAGGCGGGTGAGCGGGGTTGGTTTCGAACCGAGAGGAGCGGGATCGAGGGTTAGCGGGCGAACGAGAGGAGATATGCGGGTCTCCGTGTCGAGGGGGAGAGATGGCGAGGCGAGCGGCTTACGGTCGGTGCGGAGGCGAGGTCGGGAGCGGGGGAGGTCGAGGCGGGCGAACGCGGTGCTTCTCTGTGAAGAAGGATCGGGAGAGGCGAGCTCGAGCGGCTCGTCTGTCGTGCGCGTCGCCGAGCGGGATGGAGCGGAAGGGTCTTCGAGCTAGCGTGGCTGAGGCGTCGAGCACGAGAATCAGGCGAGGGCGAGACGAGGCAGGCGACAGAGGTCGAGCGGGAGAGAGGAAGAGCAGGGCTAATGTCGAAGAGCAAATGCCAGCCAGCCAGCACGAGCGGGGGCAGCCGAATTCTATATCCGCGCTTTCAAAATGTCCGTTACGAGAGTGCATTCGGCGGCTATCGACTCCTTTCCGATCCGGGACGACTTCACCTAGGTAAGTAATAACCCCTAATTAAGTTTAATCGAGAGTGAATCAAGTGATTGATTTGAATTTTAAAATTTTAAAATTTGAAATAGCCCTGGCTCGTGTTCAACCTATGTCAGGCTCAAATTGAACCCGGGCTGAGTCTGAACCGGTGCCCCGCTAATTAAAAAAAAAGCGCATCGATTTTCGTGCTAATGGCTCGCGCGTGGAACCATATCAATATGGGTGTCCTTCCTAGCTAAAGTCGACGTTCCGGACGCATCTGTGTGGTCCGTTTTGTTATCCGGGGTCGTCCGAACAAGTTCGCAGACGGTCGGGCCAAAAAAGGTGTCAAATTGTGGTGTGTCGAGTGCTCGAGCATTAATGGTTCACCTAAGGCCGTCTGATCCTATGGGAACTCATTTTCGGGCCCTCTACATGTTAGTCCTTAGCCATCAGCAACTGAAGTCGAGTGCTTCGGACTACTCATGCGAGGACCTACAAAAATGGGTCTAGAAGTGGTTTGAAGCTCTCATGGGAGGTGGGCTCCATGACTAATCCGCTAGGATGGTCGATAGGAATTCCTAAAGCTAGATCCTAGGGTCTAACGTGAAGAAAGCTAAGACCTCACTAAAATGAGGTCAACAAAAGGACTCCAATATGTGTGGTGTGCTGAACAAACACACCGCGCGTATCGGCGCTGACCGAAGCGATCAACAAAACCAAAGAATCCGTTTAAGTATACATACTTAGAACGTACCGAACGTCGAACCGGGTTCGATAATCGAATTTGAGCTGAGGTTCCCACTGGGAAAGCCCGACTCAAAAGAAGCTTCAAGTGGAGAATTTGATGAGTATCCGCTGTGGATTAACGAGTGTGTTTTCAAATTGTGATTGTGAGTTCGACTTTTCAAGATTTGAATGTCGGTTTGGTTCGCTTTGATTTTAGTGGAGTCATGTCATGGAGGAAGGCACAAGGATGCATATGCGGCCCGAGGATCAATGTCGAAAATAATTGTTGTATTGGGAAGGAAGACACCGGGATTCACATCTAACCTAAGTGGGTGTCAAAGGAATGTCCGCTACAGATGGGGCGAAAAGCACGGGTCTCACATCCGGCCCTACAGATAGCGAAGGTATTGGAAAAGATGTTGTGGAAATTTGTGAAGTATTTGTGAAAAAATATTTGTAGAAATCGAGTTGAGCGAGGAAAGCACGAGGTGCGCATCCAACCCGAGAGCCGATCGAGAAATGTCCGTATCGTTGGGAAAGAAAGCACCGGGACTCGTATCCAACCCAACGAGTAGCGAAAATGTCCATCACAATAGGAAGGAATGCACTTGGACTAACATCCAATCTATGCGATGACGAAAAGATCGGGATGAGTAAGAAAGCACTGGACCGATATCCAACTCAAGAATCGAAGGTGTCTGCTACATTGGGGAGGAATGCGACGGGATTAATATCCAACCCTACAAGTAGCGAAAATGTCTATCACGATAGGAAGGAATGCACTGGGGCTAACATCCAACCTAAGAGCTGATTGAGGAGGAATGCGCTGGGACTGATATCCAACTCAAGAACCGAAGGTGTCTTCTACATTGGGGAGGAATGCGCTGGGACTAATATCCAACCCTACAAGTAGCGAAAATGTCTATCACGATAGGAAGGAATGCACTGGGACTAACATCCAACCTAAGCGGTGACAAAAAGATCGGGATGAGTAGGAAAGCACTGGGACTGATATCCAACTCAAGAACTGAAGATGTCTGCTACATTGGGGAGGAATGCGCTGGGACTAATATCCAACCCTACAAGTAGCGAAAATGTCTATCACGATAGGAAGGAATGCACTGGGACTAACATCCAACCTAAGCGGTGACAAAAAGATCGGGATGAGTAGGAAAGCACTGGGACTGATATCCAACTCAAGAACTGAAGATGTCTGCTACATTGGGGAGGAATGCACTGGGACTGACTTTCACTCATAGACTGATCAAGAGAAGATTTCTACTATTTCGGGGAGGATGCGCTGGGACTAATATCCAACCCCGAAGTAGCGAAAATATCACATTAGGAAGGAATGCACTGGGACTAACATCCAACCTAAACAATGACAAAATGATCGCGTATGAGGGAATGCACCTGGACCGACTTCCGACTCATGGATCGATCAGAGAAGATTTCTACTATTCCGGGAGGAATGCGTGCGGACTAATATCCAACCCTGGAAGTAGCGAAAATATCACATTATGGAGGAATGCACTGGGACTAACATCCAACCTAAACAGTGACAAAATCATCAGTATGAGGGAATGCACTGGGACTGACTTCCGACTCATAGGCTGATCAGGAGAAGAAAATATTCATATTGTAAGAAGTTTATGGATAGAAAGTGAAAAATTGTGGAAGATAGGAATGTAAATGCGAGAGATTTGCGAAGGTTTGTGAGTGCGGAGACTCAATGCTTCTATGGAAGAAGACTTTGTGCCGAGGAGATGACACTGCGATGGGTCGAGGAGGCTCAACCTAACCGAGTCGAAATTGGAACGTGGTTCCGGTTTTGAAATGTTTTGATTTGATTTGTATTGTGTTTGATCTTGTGTCGTGGAATTTGAAGGAGTCGGAATCCTCGCACCGACCCCGGAATTTAAATTTGAAGGATTCAGAAGCCTTAACATCCATTGAAGGGGATCTCATACCGATCCAAGAGGAAGATTTGAATTTATGAATTTGTGAGAAATTTGTGAAAATTTGATGAAACTTGTGGAATTAGGAGAGTTGTGTAAAAATGTCAACAGAAAGAAATCAGATTGAGAAGGAATGCCAAGGGACTCACATCCAACTCGATGGTCGATCGAAGAAATGTTCGTGATGAAAAGAGATGCGGTTCGATAGAACCAGCCGAATCTCATGCATACCGGACAAAAAGGCATGAAGAGCGTGGTTCTATGTAGATGGAGCCGACTAGCCTCTTCCGTACGTGAAAATAGGACCCAGAGTTCTTGTGGAAGGAAACTTCGGGCTGAGAGAAGTGACTCTAGGGATAGGTCGAGGAAACTCAACATATCCAGGTCGGAATTCGAAGTTTAAAATTTTGATTTTGAATTTTGAATTTTTTTTTTGTCGTTTTAATTTGATGCCGAGTTTATTTCTTTTGTTATGGTGGAATGTGATTTTCATTGATGTTTTGTGAGTTTTCTGTTGTTGCATTGTTGTTAGGATTTGGACCCAGTTCTAGACAAGCATGACATTGATGCTCTTAGAAACAAGAATGTCTTTAAAACACCATGATGCTGCGATGACTTCTTGAAGTACTTATCCATTGATCGAAGACATATGCAAAAATAACCCATTCTTTAGCGTACTTATCGAATCGTATTCTTTCAAGTACACATAAAGATGTGCTTGTTTATAGAGACATCACAGCTCGAAAGGTCGAGCTTTGTAGATCCGTTGTGCGATCGCCTTTTCTTTATCACCGATTTTGTAAAGATGTTCACACTATCTTTGGGCGGGAGACGTGTAAAAACAACCCATTCTTTATGAGTACTATCAAAATTGTATTTTTTCAAGTACACATAAAGATGTGCTTATTTCGAAGGACATCATAAACTTGAAGTACCGCACTTTGTAAACTTTGTTCATAGCGATCGTCGCTTCTTTATCATGCATTTTTTAAAGATGTTCACGAGTGTTTGAGAAACCATTTTGATACTCTTCGAATTGAAGTCGGAGTAGAATCTTCCGAGCATTGAAAGATATGACTTCGAGGTAGAATTTTCATTAATTTGCTAATAACATAAGCCTTTCTTTAGTTCTTTCTTTCTGGGCTTAAGCAAATTCAGAATTTAGTTCATGTGATTTAAATATTTTTCATCTCCCAAGGATATTTCTGAGACAATTAATAGTCGATCAAAAGACACAAGATCACTTAACTCTTTCCCGAGTATAATATCTGAAGAATTTCTTAAGAGACCTTTCAAGTTTTGCTAATTCAGGGAGAATTCAAACACCAATTTTTGATTGCTCACCTCAAGCTTCTTCCCAGGGAGCCCTTTTTTTCCTTTTTTTTTTTCGCGCCGCCTTCTTTATTGAGAATTACTATATCTGGTGGAGCACATGTCAGATTTTGAATGTCTGAATTGATACACCAATTTTTGATTTTATACCCACCTCAAGATTCTTCTCAGGAGATTTTCACACTTTTTTTTTTTTGCTCCTTTTGTTTTCCAGAATTACTATATCCGGTATAAGCATAATTTAAAGATTTTGAATGTCCGAACTCCCCGATTAACAATTCTCAAATATTTCTTAAGACAAATCCCGAGATATTATAACTCGTTCGAAGGTCGGGACCTGATCTACTTGCGGAGGATTAAAAGTCTCGTGATATCCTCGATCGATTACTCGTATTATAATCGCACCGACTTATTTTGAATTTTACTTGGGACCCCGTCCGAAATTTTTAAAGTGAAGGACCTGAGTCATTAAGGCATTAATTTTATTTTCCCCGAAATCATAATTTCATCACAATCGTCGAAATTTTTAGCTTTGATTACCCTTTCTCGGTTGTCTTCATTGTTGAGTTTTGGACATTTTGTCAATTGTGCTCTTCAAACATTAAACGAGTTCGAAAAACAACAAATTCTCTATTTATTTTATTGCGATGGGAGGAAGGACATACAAAACATTGATACCATTAACATTCATTTCAAAAACAAAGTAGAACAATAGTAATCGAGAGACGTTTCATCCTTTGTCAGCTGCATCAGAATCAATCGGAACACTAAGATCGACCGAAATTACATTGATGGAACCTTATTCAGGTTCTTTCAAATATTCTTTCGGGATCGTTATGTTCCCATTCTTGAAATTTTTCTCAAGCCATTCTTTGAAGATGAAGCAACCCTCTATGGTATGACCAAGCGATACGTGGTATGGGCGATAATTGGGTTGGTCATTCTTGTCGACTTCTTCCGGTCTTCTTGGCTCGCAGTAGCACGAACTCAGGCTTCTTGACTAAATTTCGGAACATCTTTCCTATTGCCTCATTCTTGAAAGAGTATGTTCTGTTCACCCGCTCAGCCATAAAAGGACCCTGTTTTCCATTACCTTGGTACGACCGCTCCTGGAACGACTGTTGCCCGTATTGTTGTGGATGCTGATAGGTTTGTTGAGGCTTCTCGACTTGAATCCGTCATCGTCGTTTTCCTTTATCGATCGTCGCCTATCGTTGTCGTCTTCTTTCAAATCTTTTTTTCGGCTTTGGCTTTTCGGTTTTCTCCAAAATCCAAGCCGATTGGCTTCTTCCCGTAGACTCCGGCCTTAGCAAGTAACTTTTCGAATGTCTTGATGGTGAATCCTCGAGTAAGAAACCCTCTTGGACCATGAATGCTCTTTTAAGTATTTCAACTGCATGTTGCTCCTGGAGTTGTGGTTCACATTTCATGCTCGAATTTCTCCATCGCAGAATATAGTCCGTCAATGTTTCGGTCGAGCCTCGCCGCTCCACCACGAGATCACCGATGGTGATATGGTGTTTAGCTCCAGCTGAACCGCTTAACAAAGAGGTCTTCCAATTCCGCAAATGTTTTCACGGAATCATTGGGTAGTTCGGCGTATCGAGTCAAAAGCAATTCCCGAAAGATCGCTCACAGACTAACGACACAACAATGCATCACTACCCCCGCATCGCGACGAACTTGCTCGGAAGTGTGCAACATGTTGTCGGGGGTTTCCCGTCCCATCAAATGCCTTGAACAGCGGTGGTACGAAGCCCTTTGGGTATTGCACAGCATCAAATTCTTCTGGGTAAGGTCCACCCTTAAAAACCAATGCTCCTCTTTTTGATTGAGTTAAGGCTTCTCTCACCTGCTGCTCAACTATCTGTCTGATATCCTTTTCCGGTATTGTGTTATGGGTTGACTCTTTGTTTTCATTTGTAACATGAATGATTTCTGGCTGGCCACGCTCATAGTGCCACTGCGGTGACCGAGGTCCGTTTTGTAGTTCGGTCATGACAACCCTCATTTCCTCCATTTCCTTTTCCATTTGCCCGATTTGTTCATCTCTTTGTTGAATGACACATTGCCACTCATCGAGCGGTGTTCTCCTCGGCGGGTGATGGAGCATCACGCGGTGATAATGAGGCTCGGTCTCAACAACGAGGATTTCTGCAAAATCTTCCATCACATAATCCGACGGATCGTAGGGTTCATCGTCCATATCTTTTCTTTGCTCTTCAGACAGTCGTGCAATGTCGGCTCGAAGCCTTTCCAACTTAGCCTCAATCGAGTTTCCTTTGATAACTTTAAGGTCAGTTGGAAATTTTTTATCAACATCATATTTTTCATCGACTACTGGAGTAGTTGTGTAGAAGTCATTTGAAACAATTGGCTCAATCGAAATCATATTGATGGAACCTTTTTGAGGTTCTCTCAAATATTCTTTCGGGACAGTTATCCTCCCATTCTTAAAGTTCTTCTCAAGCCATTCTTTGAAGTCGATACAGCTTTTCATAGTATGACCGAAGCGATCCATGGTAGGGGCGATAGTTGGGATGGTCTTTTTGTCAACTTCCTCCAGACTTCTTTGGCTCTCTTAATCCGAATTTAGGATTCTCGATTAAATCCCCGAACATCTTTGCTACTGCCTTCTTTTTAAAAGGATATACTTTGTTCAACTGCTTGGCTATAGATGAACCCCTGTCTTTCATCCATACCGGTCCGGCCTCTGCTGGAATGATTGTTGATCGTATTCTTGAGAAGGTTGGAAATCACCGCTCGACCGATTGTCTTTGTCAACTCCTGTCACTATATCAGATTGCTCTTGGAATGTCATCATTGACCTTGGACCATTATGGAGAGATGGTGGCAGTAACGTAGTGGCAACCTTATAGACTTCATCCTCTCCGTGAGTAGCAGGCAACTGGTGAAACCTACTCCCCCTGAGTAGAGGTGAGGCCTCACGTAATCCTGCCTCATCCAGTCGGAGGACGGTGTCGATAGTAGCCGGCTCTGTGGCTTTCACCTTCTCGGCCTTCAGAATCTTCCTGTTGTGCCTCTTTTCCTGCGTCTTACGTCGGTCGCACGGATTTTGAATCGGACCCAATCTCGAATACGGAAGACGGTGGGGCAAAAGCATTGATCGACACTTCTTCATATAGAATCTTCTTCCCTTTGTTTAGCGGAGCAACTAGTGCGATAGCGGTGAATCCGGTGGTAGAAGGAAAAACAATCCCGGAGCGAGTTCAACATTTATAGCGGCAGACTTTACAACGAATGATAGGGTTCTTTTCCATCAACACCCTCTTTGGAGCGGGAATTCCTTAGCAGATTTCGGTGGAATTCCACAACGAGCTCGACGGACTTATCTGTTTCGATTTCCTTCATCGCGACGGCGACATCCCCAAACTCGGCTTCAATATCTTCGAATCCTTCGTCCAAACTTTATGATCGCTGAGTCGAGCGGCTCGCTCTTGCTAATAACAAACTTCATTCCGGTGGCGAAAGAAAAGATCGAACTTTGGTGAACACATTGTTCACTGTCATTCGAAGAATTTCAAAAGGTCAGATGATGTCTCATGTTTTTTTTTTATTTCAATGGAGTACTCAAGTAAACATACTTGTCTTATGAAGCTGAGTAGCTCATGAATTTATTCATGTGAATTTTATCTCAAATTTTTGTGTTTTGTTTGGAGTTTAAATGGAGGATTGTGAAAGGGAAGTTTCAGTTTAACTTGTTAAGAACAAGTCAAACTCAAGGAGAGAAGAAGCGTAGGACCCGGTTCGAGATTTGGAGGAATTTAACATCGCATCGAACTCACTTCGATAAACCGCTCCTAACCTACCACACCTATCAGGGGTCCACCCCACTAAACCCTAAGGATTCTCGAACCACTCGTTTAATGGTGATTAAACGGATGGCTCCGGAATCCAAAAGAGCTGACTATACCTGGCTCGAGGAAGAAATGAGCACGAGATGTCAACGAAGAACAACAGTCTGACCCACGAGGGACATGGGCACACTGTCAGATGTATGAAGACAAAACCTCCCGATCAAAATGGAGAGAGGAACTAGTCTCAGTGAGTCGCTGAATTTGTCGGCCAACATTTTTTTGCTTTGAAAGAATTTAAAATTTAGTGATTTAGTTTAATATAAAAAAGGTATATAATTTTGGAAAGTAGTTTTGAAAATAGTGTATTTTAATTTTTGAAAAATGAGACCGCCTGGATCTCATTTGTCCAGTAATTTGCATAATCGTGTCTGATGTCACAAATGATACACTTCTCGAAAGAAGTAATGTATCTTGCGACGGTAGACCAATCATACGAACCAAAGGACTCGTGACATCCGTTTGATCTGCGAACCTTTATGTGTAATCGACAAGCTCCCTACCTATAGTAAAAACTAGATAGGGTTTATTTTACTCGGTTCAAGTTCCCTATAGAAGTGAGCCTCTATAGTTAATTACATCTCAAATGACTTGGTGTCACTCGAGAAAACTCTCGATAATGATCGGTGGTTCGTCTTCAAGATTCAGGGTTTAGGTTTTCACGGTAGGACGTGGAAAAGCAAGTGGGAGTGGCTCAAATGGGAACAGTTATTTCCGGGAGTCCAAAGAAAGAAAAGGTAGGGGATGTCACAGATTTGAGGCAAAACCCCAGTGACTTCCCAATTATCCTATGGTGTGGCTTCGTTTTGGAGACAATATTAATTAAGTGTTTGATCCTGCCAATTTTATTATTTGGGACTTACATTTGCATAATACCCGATTATGCAAATAACCCGCAGAGATATGAGGGTTTACGTCGTACCGTACGACAACCTCGGAACCTAAAGAGGAGAGTGAGGGTTTACGCCGCGCAGGGCGAACTACCTCGAAGTCCTATAGGTTTGTTGTTTAAACTAGGAAGAGTTTCTTGAAGAAGATCTTGCTGCTCGGTCCAAGCTCCTCGTCATGTCTTGTCCACGCGAGTCGGCTCCAAGCTTTTCATTGAAGTAATTGATCCTAATGTCTAAAGTTCAAAAAGGTTTTATCAAGTGTGTTCCAATGCTTTGGTGTCAAAGTTTGATTTTTGTTTTGGTTTCAGTTTCAATTCAGGTTTTGCATGCAGAGTAGATATATTGCAAGTGTATAAAAGGTACGTGAAAAGTAACTTGCAGTAAAATAAATTGCAGTTGAGTAATTTGCTGGAAATAAACTGTAAAAACGTACCTGGGCATCTGCTACCGTTGTATGATTTGTATTGCAAGTATAGTATGACTTGCAATGGATTTAAATAAACTTGTAGGAAAAGTAAACAGAGCGAGAAAACCGGACACGAAAGTCAGAAAATAACGAGTCGTAGAAATCACAAACAAAACTCGTAGCCACATATGAAAGATCGAAACTGGGTATAAGACATCAGTAGAGGTGGGGGCTTAGAGCTGGACTGTGTGCTATCCGACCTTGGACAAGAGTTACCGACCCGACGATCTAAGGAGAATAGTCCTTAACCCAATCCAAGTGACTAACCATGGACCTTTATATATTTTATAGGGAAAAAAATTCTATAATTTTCATGCAAAAGTTGTTTAAGATTTTATGCAGAGTTCTTTTTAACAAGCAAAAGAGATTTTTATTTTTATTATTTTTTTTTTCTTTGTAAAATATTTTGTAAAATAATAGAGTCCACGGCTAGTCACTCTAATCGTGCTGTAGACTACTAACGACCTAATATCACCTGGGAAACAATCTAACCAAGAGTCGGCGAATAGTATCATCGATCCTTTCCTCTCCCCTATGGAGGGTTCTCGAGGTAGGAGATATTATTCTATTTATCCCTCGTATCCTTCGTGTAGCACACATAAGCATTATTATCATCGCCCTCGCCACCTAGACCTCAGACTCACACCAGTCCGATGATCCATATGTGGCAAAACAAATGTCCCCGATCGCGGGAGGATCCGAGCGTAATGTTCAAACTCAAATCCCGTGCGTTGGGTTTCAATATTGGTTAAGTCATTTAGTGAATTCACATTTGATTTAACCCAGGAAGGGTGAACCAAGCCTCGGTGCATTCTCCGGTGCAGTGTCTTGATCGGCCTGTGAATTAGGGTCGGTACTTAGTTTCACCTGTGTATTCGAAGCTTAGATGGACTGAGCTCTCACCTATGGTGTATCCCTAAGGTCTAAGAAGCCTATGCTGTGAATTAAGTGGGTGACTCTCACCTAAGGTGTGCTCCTAAGGTATAGGAAGCCTATGCTGTGATTTAGTTGGATGAGCTCTCACCTAAGGTATGCTCCTAAGGTCTAGGAAGCCTATGCTGTGAATTAGGTGGATGGGCTCTCACCTAAGGTGTGCTCCTAAGATCTAGGAGGCTTACAGTGAAGGACTAAGAGGATGGGTTCTCACCCAGAGTGTGCACTCAGAGTCTAGAAACCTATGCTCGTGACATGTGCTTGGAGTGATTCGAGGTGTTCTACACTCACTTAAATGTTTTCTAACTAAACCTTAAATATCCCCTAAGTGTTTCCCGATTAAATCGGAATTCTCGTTTTGTGACTTAACCGTTTTAAACAACAATAAAATAAGAAAATAAAAAAGCGAAAAAAGACGAGCCGCTCACTTCCAAAACTAGCAAAAGCCAAAAGGGAAGAAAATGCAAGTGAACCGTGCCTAAATCACAATTTTAAAGCTTCCAACGACTCGGGGCAACAACTAGCAAGCCTATGCGGTGACTCTATGACCTCCTACGACTCGAGGCAGTGATTAGACACTCCAAACAACAGTCCTAAGGCTCCTACGACATTTAATTAGCTCCAAACAGCATTCTGCGACAATTCTAAACCTCACACAGCTCGTAAGCAGCTCCAAACAACAATTATAAAGTTCAAACAGCACTCTTATGCTTTTCTAGACTTCCAACAACAATTCTATCCTTCCCTTCAGCACTTAACAGTTATTTTAAACCTCAAAACAGCAGCTTAACAGCTATCCAAACACCAAACAACACTTCTACAGCAATTCCAAGCCTAACAACACTTTCTACAGCAAATAACAGCTTCTCACAGCAAGCAACTGCTTTCCCACAGCTTTCTGCAGCAAACAACAGCTATAGCCAGCAGCTTTCCACAAGCACAAATGATATTTCTAATGCTTCCAAAAGAGCGATAAGATGCAACCCGAAATCAATATCAAAAGCCCTCAGAAAATCAAATGTTTCAAGTAAATTCACAAGGTTCGAAATAACACCTAATCAACCCAAAAAGAAACAAATGTGATCACTATCATCAAGGAAAACTAAACCATTTAAAAAAAAGGCCCAAGCAACTTATTCCATGCATAGGTAGAGTGACACACATGTAAACATTTTTTTTTTTCGTTAAGACGTGTAAACAAATAATAAAGAAAAATCGAGTAGTATTTGTGTAAAGCTCAAGCATAGATGGTGTGTATAAATCCATAAGAGTTGCAAGATGCATTTTGATTTCATTCCCTTTGTATCGTGTTGTGTGTAAGTACTGGTAGCATGCATGTAAATTTCTTAAAGTTTTAGGAAGAAATCATCAAAATAAATTATGATTCATATTTAAACACCTACTGCAAAAATCAATTTAAATTCAAGCACTTCGATTCATGAAAGTAAAAGGATCTTCGCAAAAATAAAGCGAAGTCGAGAGAAACCGAAAGAAATTAAGTTGGAGAAATACGACCTTGATCCGAAGAAACCCGAAATCGCTACAAAATTGCGAGCGGTTGCGGGTGGTCGGCGTCTGAGGGAAACAAGCCGAGTAAGCTTCTCTGCGTGAAGAAGAAGAGGATACGAGCAGCTTCAGTCGAGCGTGGAAGTCGAAGCAGGCCAAGGGTTAGTGACGAGCGTATGGGAGGAGTCGAATGGTGTAGAGGAAAGCACGAGCTCGGTGCAGAGAGCCAGGGGGTAGTGCGCGAGCAGGAGGGCGAGCGGGAGACCTTCGATGCGGGAGACGTTGAGCGGCGTCGAGTGCGAGAGGCGGATCGGGAGGAAGATGGCGAGGCGAGTGAGCGGGGTTGGTTTCGAACGAGAGGAGCGGGATCGAGGGTTAGCGGGCGAACGAGAGGAGATATGCGGGTCTCTCGTGTCGAGGGGGAGAGATGGCGAGGCGAGCGGCCTACGTTCGGTGCGAGGCGAGGTCTGGAGCGGGGGAGGTCGAGGCGGGCGAACGCGGTGCTTCTCTGTGAAGAAGGATCGGGAGAGGCGGGCGAACGCGGTGCTTCTCTGTGAAGAAGGATCGGGAGAGGCGGGCGAACGCGGTGCTTCTCTGTGAAGAAGGATCGGGAGAGGCGAGCTCGTCTGTCGTGCGCGTCGCCGAGCGGGATGGAGCGGAAGGGTCTTCGAGCTAGCGTGGCTGAGGCGTCGAGCACGGGAAGCAGGCAAGGGCGAGACGAGGCAGGCGACAGAGGTCGAGCGGGAGAGAGGAAGAGCAGGGCTAGTGTCGAAGAGCAAATGCCAGCCAGCCAGCACGAGCGGGGGCAGCCGAATTCTATATCCGCGCTTTCAAAAATGTCCGTTACAGGAGTGCATTTGGCGGGCTATTGACTCCTTTCCGATCTGGGACAGCTTCACTAGGTAAGTAATAACCCCTAATTAAGTTTAATTGAGAGGGAATCAAGTGATTGATTTGAATTTTAAAATTTTAAAATTTGAAATAGCCCTGGCTCGTGTTCAACCTATGTCAGGATCAAATTGAACCCGGGCTGAGTCTGAACCGGTGCCCCGCTAATTTAAAAAAAAAGCGCATCGATTTTCGTGCTAATGGCTCGTGCGTGGAACCATATAAATATGGTTGTCCTTCCTAGCTAAAGTCGACGTTCCGGACGCATCTGTGTGGTCCGTTTTGTTATCCGGGGTCGTCCGAACAAGTTCGCCGGCGGTCGGGTCAAAAGGTGTCAAATTGTGGTGTGTCGAGTGCTCGAGTCATGAAGGGTTCACCTAAGATCGTCTGATCCTATGAGAACTCATTTTCGAGTCCTCTGCATGTTAGTCCTTAGCCCTTGCAACTAGAAGTCGAGTGCTTGGGACTACTCATGTGAGGACCTACAAAAATGGGTGCTGAAGTGGTTTGAAGCTCTCATGGGAGGTGGGCTCCATGACTAGTCCGCTAGGATGGTCAGTAAGGAATTCCTAAAGCTAGATCCTGGGGTCTAACGTGAAGAAAGCTAAGACCTCACTAAAATGAGGTCAACACATGGTTGACGGGGAAAGTCAAATTTTTGTTGACTATCAGTTTAGTCATTCTCTTGATAAGAAATGAATATGGGCAATAAAAAGTTGGGTGTCAAATACTAATGATTGATAATTAGAATGTGTTGGTCATTGGGACATGAATATCACAAGTCAAGTGAATCAATATGTACCTTAATATCTTTGGATTTGGTTGATGGATGTTAGACATTGGTTGTTAACAGGCGTTGTTGGATGATGATTGATGAAAATTCATATAATTGTATATAAAAGGCAATCTAGTTAACCATTCTCTTGGAGGAGGGGAGATCTTGAACTTATATAGAATGTTGATGGTTGATGAGTGTTGGACATCAATTGTTGGTAGTGTAAGGCAACTATCAATAAAGAATATCGGTGGCCCAGCAATAACGATGATATGCTTGGTCATTTTCCTTCTAAGATCAATCTTAAGCAGACAACTTCATCTTGTGTATTCACTATGATTCAGTAGGAGGTTTACTAAAATTTTGATTTTTTAACATACATTATTTTTATTTTTATTTTTATGCAACCAACCAGGTTTTTATTTGCATTGATATTATTCATTAATTTATATCATCTCGAATTCATATTTGCCAAAATATCATCTGCTTTGGCTTAATGATCTCATGATTTTGTCTCCTTGATATAACTTTAAATCTTATGAGTGTTTCTGTAGAGCATGCTTAATAAGAGTTTTTGATGAATTTCCAGACTTTCACCAAAACAAGCCTTGATATTGAAGAGTTCGACTTCATTTTAAGTAGTTTTACAATCTCCTCCATGTGAATAATTAATTTTCTTATTACTTAGAATTATTCATAAGGCAAATAAGATTCTTGAGGTGGTCACTACAAATTTAAGAGGTGACTTCCACCATATAATGATTTATCCAATGTAGGTATTCAAAAGGTGACTCATGGCATAACACTTTGCTCTATATAGTACTTGACACCAATCATTAAATTGATGTAATGCTTATAACAACTCAAAATTTTACTCACAAAATATTGTCTGCTTTAGCTTAATAGCCTCACAGTTTTGTCATTTCGATGTAATTTCCTAGGAGTTCGCCCATTCCAAGAGTGCTCTTGTACGAGCACACTAAACTTTGAATATTTTGATGAAATTTTAACTATTACACTAAAATGAGTCTCGAGTTTTAGGAGTTCAATTGAATTTTATTAAGTGGTTTTATACCATCAATGCCTTCTCATAGCAAGCTCTGAGGCTCCTTTCCTCCTTTATCCATTGTCGGTACCATTGTTGCTTTCCCCTTCACCTCTCAAGAGACAAACAAACGCTCACGAGAACATTGTTTCCGGTGAATGAACCTCCAGATTTGAATTAGGTTCAAGTTTGAGTTTTAAATCAAACTCAAACCAAATCTAATTCGAATTAGTTTGAATAAATTTCGAGATTTTGACTTTAAGCATGTAGTTTACAAAATACAAAAGAGGATTCCTCATTATGAAAAAGTTCATTTAAAAAAATTTTAAATATATTTCTTTCAGCGATGCATATTAGAGGCAGAGCAGGTCATATTTCTTTTTTATAAACTCATGGATGTATATTATAAGCTTGCTTTGTGAACAGGGTTGAATTAATTACAGTTACATTTTTAAATAGAATTATGTAACTAGATAATATTCGAAGGAAAACATCAGCATGTTTGAATGATCTCCAAACGGATCGTCCAGAATCAACTGTGGAAATTGCTATAATACAATTGTGCTATTTGCTTATAAAAAAGTTTGGAGGAGATAAATGAATGCAATTAGTTGGTAGGTCCAAATCATACATATTTCTCTAATGGCAAAATATTTTATGATCTAAACTTTAATATTTAAATGCATCACTCAATTTTTTTTATGTCATATAAAAAACAACAATATTTAAATGAGAATAAAACACACGTTTTTATGAATAGGTTTATGGCACTAAAGAATTATAATTATAAATATCAAATTTTAGGTGCTTGATATGTAATTACAAAAGAAATTCGTGGCATGTTTGTAAATTTTCCCGTTAGAATTTAGCCTAAAAAATTTGTTTTGTAGAAGGCATGATAATTAGGAAGGAAGGCATTGGGCATCATTTATTAAGAGTACCATCAAATGTCAAAGAATGAAGGATGTTGGTTGTTAGGTAGCATTGAGTGATTGACGTGGATTGTTTGACATCAAACAACAATCAACTTCGTTGCTTATGATTGGAAGGGAGATTGGACAACCAGGAAGGTCGATTTGGACGTGATGAATCGATGATTGACATGTATCAATTGATTACTGATGGGTAATGTTAAGTTTATTCATCTCATGAGAGGAGACTGATAACCATGGAGATGAATGTCAGATGCTAATGATTGATGAGTATCAATAGTTGGTTGTTGTTAGGATGCAAATTACTATAATTTCTCAAATAGGATGTGAGACCAAGCGATCAGGAAGAGTAGCTTGGGACGAAAGTTGTTTTTGAATTTTGAATGTTGATCATTAGCAGACATCAGATGATTATTGATTGAAAACATTAGAAGTGGAGTAATATTTTTTTCCTGACTCGGTTATTCTTTTGCAATGAGGGTTTTTTTTTTTTTTTTTTTAATAAAAAGTGGACATTATGATAATATTATGAGTCCACACCTTGGATTGAAGTAAATGAAATTGGACATATGGAAAGTAGCAATCGAGGGCCAGGATATATAATGGGTCCAAAACCAACTATGGAAAAATCTAGTGATTAAATTAGTCTCTTAATTGGAAGAAGATAAAGTGAATGAAAATTTGTGGATTGAAAGTGAGTTTTAATATTATCGAAGTTAACTATTATCTCTATGAATTCATCCTTTATACTCATTGAGCTTTTTAGACCAAATTATGGCAAACTCTAGTTATTAAAATAGATTTGTTTGAATCTCATAACTGGAAGAAGATAAAGTGAATGAAAATTTATGGATGCAAAATGAGTTTTGGCATAATCTAAACGTTATCTGTGTAAATACATCATTTATATTCATTGATATTTCTTAGACCAAATTACTTATCTGCAAGGAGGAATGAAGATCCATCTATCACTCCATTGTACTACTATTCTGATCTTTACCTTACAAACTCTCCCCCATGTTTTGTCCATCTCTATTTCTCAGCAAGAAACCTCCTTTCTTCTTTGCCTTCAACACACTCCTTTAACGTTCTTTTTGTTGGAATTCAGAATAATGCATATGTTTTTATTGATATGAAAATAAGTTATAAATAAACCTTGCATGAATCTTAGAATATGAAAGATAATAAAAAGAAAAAAATAGGAAAGGAAAGATGTAACACTTAATATCTTCAATTATTCAATTCATATTAATTATTTGAACAAAAAGAAAACAACTGAAATTAGAAAATCCTAAAATTGGAAAGGAAATAAATCCAATTCAAATAAAAAAATCTAAATTAAAAAGGAAATAAAATTTTATCAGGAAATAAATTTAATCCTCATAACTTCTAATAGAGCTCTTACAGGTAATGTTGCAGGGGAATTTGCAGAGAAGTAGACAACCCACAAGAAAAGCTGACTTCTAGTTGATTGTGGTTATCTTTGACTGCAGTTTCTGCAGCTTCTGTTGGTAGACAAAAGACTTCTACATGTAATAATGCAGGGGATTTTACAGGCAAGCAGACAACCTGCAGGAAAAATTGATTTCTAGTTGACTATGGTTATCTTTAACTGCAGCTTTTGCAGTGTCTGTAGGTAGGTGTAAGGCTCCTACATGCAATGTTGTAGGGGAGTTTTCAGGATCCAAGGTCTGACAAAATTATTTTCTGCAGGAAGGGGGCTTTGGCAGTAGGATGAAAGTTCAGAGGAGTTTCCTACGGTCACCTGAGAACTTGCAGGGATTAACACCTGGTGCAACAAGCAACGTGAAGGATCGACAAACTTGAGGCAACTCACCAAGCAGGAGATTCGATCAACAGAAGGGAGAAATCTTGGTGGCAGCTGACAACCTCTTGCAACATGCCTAGGATGAGGTAGAGTGGTAGTTAAACAGATTTTAGTTCATACGTCGACACGATAAAAGCGGTTGATTCTCCAAGTAATACATGTGAGACTGTGGATGATATAACTACTGCCAAATAATCATTGCAGTTGTGAACGGTGGTGAATGTTCTGCACGCAGTGGTCTCTGCATAGTTAGCGAAGAAGCATCCAACAACAACGACATTAAAACCTAATGCATTCCCAGCAGCCGCACCAGCAACAAAAAGAGTGATTCTCCTTTCTCTATTGTTCTCCATCATTTCAGAACATCCATTAGCACATGATTTACCAATGTCTACGCTAGAACCCTTGGGACCCATTGAACAACCTGTGCCTAAGGTAACAACAGCTTTGATAGCCTTGATCATTGGAAAGATTCTGGCCAACAAGTTTATGCATGGGTTTTGTGATCCAAATTGCTTTATCTGCTCAAATTTTTAAGTAGTCCATGCATCATCCGTACAACAGTCCCTCCAGTTACTGATATTAACAATATCCTATTCCACGTATCAGCTAGTCTTTGTATTTGAAGCCAAGCAACATCCTCATTTGGAGTACCAGCCCAAGCCCATTCATAAATCACATGCACCCTACAATTAAAGGCCACATCACATATTCCTGTACCAATGCCAAGCAAACAGTCGATGAGCAACAGTGCCCATTCTAGTGGTGCCATGAGTTCCTCACGCGGCCGATCATAATCCGGCATCGCATGAGTGATCCCGCTACTGGTCATAATTCCTGTAGAGGAATTTTAGCTCCAACAGGAAGGAGATCCGGATGCAACCGAAAGACTGGAGGAAGTTGCGTCTCCACTAAAGAAACCTGCAGGAATTTGCGGCTTGTAGGAAATTTTCCAGTCTGCAGAGATTATTTATGATTACTAGGGACTTGCAGGGAGAGAGTTCGACGACTAGTTCCGGCAGGAAGCAATTTCGGTGGCTAGAGCTTGCATGGAGAGAATTTTGATGACGGGAAAGGCTGTCGGAGGGAGTTCAAATGGCGGGAAAGGGTGCAGGAGGGAATTCCAGCTACAGAGAGAGCAATTTTCTAGCAGAAAAATTGAAAAGAAGAGGTAGAGTAAGGGATTGCAGCATGACACATATTGTCGGTTGCATGGAATATGAAGTTCCCCGCAACAGTAGACTTTATGGTTTGTTTCAAGGCTCTGATACTTTGTTTGAATTAAGCATAATGCAGAATGTTTTTGTTGATATGAAAATGGGTATAAATAACCCTTACATGAATCCCAGAAAATGAAAGATAATAAACAGAAAACAACAGGAAAGACAAGATATAACATTTAATATCTTCATTAATCAATTCATATTAATTATTTGAAGATAAAGAAAACAACATAAAATAGGAAAGCTTGAAATCGGGAGCAAATAAATACATTCTAAAAAAATAAATCTAAAATAGAGATGGAAAAAAAATTATATTAGAAAATAAATCTAATTCTCATAACTTATAATAGGAATAAATTATTTCCTAGTATAACTTCTAACACTTTTCACGTCGAAAAAATTAAAATACACAAACATATTTTTCTCTTCCATCCAAAACAATAGAACCCTTTTGAATTCTCCTAAACCTTTTTTCATCGTAACTCTAATACAAAAATCTCATGTCTTAGCTACAGTACTTTGCTCCAAGAAAATAAACATCTCATTGATGAAGGAGTCTCATAGACCGCTACAAGCTCTTCCTTTCTTCTCATCGAGCTTCGTAATTTACGCTCCATCAATACAAACCTAACCTTTGTCACAGTTTGGTAGAAGTAGGTGCAACTCTCGGGGAGCTTTATTATGCCATAGCCACCAAAAGCAAGACATTCATATTTTCCATTGGAATCTGCTCGATAGTAGGTGTAGGAGGGCATTCCAGCGGAGGAGGCTTAGGACCCATCATGAGGTCTTTCGGCCTCTCAATTGACAACATTGTGGATGCTTGGATTGTGATTGCCAATGTCGAAATCCTCAACCGGGAATCCATGTAAGAGAATCTCTTCTGGTCCATAAAAGATGGCGGCGGAGGCAGCTTTGGAATCAACCAAAGTACTCCAGCCACAATGACCTCATGGTCAAGATCAACCAATGTACGTAATTCCATCTCATGTATTTATTTATTGGAACATATATTATTTTTATTTTTAAGCAACAAACAAGTGTTTTACTTATATATGATCGCATGCCCTATTTCAATGACATTGACTTATTTGTAATCCAAGCTATCACTCACCAAAATTTTGCTTGCTTTATTTTAATGGTCTCACAATTGTTTCACATTCCTGTAATTATCCAGGAGGCCATTAATCTTAAAAGTGCTCCTGTAGGAGCTCGTTTAACTTTGAAATTTATGGTCAATTTTTTTACCTTAAAAAAAATATACATTGATATTTAAGAGTTCAACTTTATCCTATTTATGTTATTTTTTAATCTCGTCCACTTAATTGATATGCTCATCAGTTATCTTAGCCCAAAATCCTTTATTAGGCATATAGAGTTCTAAAGGTAGTCACTACAAATTCAAGAGGTGTCTCCCACCATGTAGCAATTTATCTCATGTAGGATTGAAAGGGAGGCTCCCATGACATATCACTTTATTTTGTATAGTATTTAATTCCCATCTTCATATTGAAGTAATGCTATAATGCTATTTCAAACAACTCAAACTCTCACTCATCAAAATATTGTTCTCTTTGACTTAATGACCTCGTAGTTTTGTTTCATTGGTATAACTTCCTAGGAGTTCACCCATCTTGAGTGTGCTTCAGTACAAGTACGCTTAACTTCAAAGTTTATGATTAAATTTCAACAGTTACTCCAAATGCGCCGCGATATTTAAAATTTCAGCTTTATTTTTTCTAAGAAGTTTTATATTATCAATACCATCCCTTAACGAGCTCTTAAGCTTGCATTCCACCTTCTCTCTTCCCCTAATAAGAAACGAACAAGTCTACACAAGAACATTGCTTCATGTGAACCAACTTTCGAACCCAAGAGTGAATTAGGTTCAAGTCTAATATTAAATAAGGATCAAACCTATTTGAATCAATTTCAAGGATTTTGAGTTCATTAAATAGTTCACAAATACAAAAGAGAAAAATACTTAATCAGGTTCAAACCTATTTGAATTAATTTCAAGGATTTTGAGTTAATTTCAAGGATTTTGAGTTCAATAAATAGTTAACAAATACAAAATAAAAAATCTCATTAAGAACCATTTCATCTAAAAAATAATGCTTTAATTTATAGCTTGCAGCCATTCATATTATGAGACAAAACTAGTTAAATTTCCTTTGGTAAGACTCGTGGATAAATATTATTGACTTGCTTTTTGAACAGGATTGAATTAATTATAATTATATTTTCAAGAATAGAATTATGCAACTTGATAACAGTTGGAGCACAGTGTCGCCATATTTGAAAGATTGCCAAATGGATCTTTCAAAATCAACTGTGGAAAAGTCCAATAATACACAGTATTATTTGCTTATAAAAAAATTGGAAGGAGATGAGTAAATGCAATTAATTGGTAGGTCGAAATCATCTATATTCTCTTTTGGAAAAATATTATAAGGATCTGGCATTTACATGCATACCACATAATTCATATAGATTTACATATTTAACACCTAAACTTTCATATTTGCATTCGAAATACTCAAATCTTTAATTTTACATCAGAAGTATCATTGTTACTTATTTTTTTTAAATTAAATACAGTTTTTTATATATAGTTTCATGACACCGAATTATTATAAATATAAATATTAAATCTTAGTTGTTTGATATGCAAATGCAAAAGAATTGTGTGGTGTGTATGTAAATTTTCCTATTAGAATTGTGTGGAATTGCAATCGACTCAGATCAATATTTTGATAGGTGTTTTTTATTATTTATTATTTATTTTTTATTTTTTTGAAATATAAAAGTGACTTTAATGATATTATTTTGAGTCCACAACTTGGACTAAAGGAAATAATCTAATAACATACAACCAGTAGCAATCGACGGCCAGCTATATAATGGGTCCAAAATGAACTATGGAATAGTGTTACAATTAAATAGGAATTTTTGAACCATACAGTTAGAAAGAAGATAAAAGTGAATAGAAATTTGTGGTTGCGTGGTGACTTATACCATAGTCTATGTTAACAATTATCTCTATAAATACATCGTTTATATCCATTGAGATTTCTCATAACAAATTAAATATCTACAAGGAGGGATGAAGATCCATCTATCACTTCATTGTATTACTCTTCTCTTGATCTTAGCCTTACAAACACCTCATGTCCTATCCATCTCCATCTCTCAACAAGAAACCTCTTTTCTTCTTTGCCTTCAAAACAATTCCTTACCCTCTAACATTCTTTTCACTCCCAAAAATCCACAATACACAAATCTATTCTTCTCCTCCATTCAAAACAATAGAACTCTTTTCAATTCTCCTAAACCTATTCTCATTGTAACTCCAACACAAGAATCTCATGTCTCATCTGCAGTCCTTTGCTCCAAGAAACTAAATATACCATTGAGAACCAGGAGCGGCGGACATGATTATGAAGGACTCTCATACACCACCACAAGCTCTTCCTTTGTCCTCATCGAGCTCCGTAACTTTCATTCCATCAATATGGACCTACACAATAACACAGTTTGGCTAGAAGCAGGAGCTACGCTTGGGGAGCTTTATTATGCCATCGCCACCAAAAACGAGACAATTGCATTTCCTGCCGGAGTCTGCCCCACAGTCGGTGTAGGAGGGCATTTCAGCGGAGGAGGCATAGGGACCATCATGAGGTCTTTCGGCTTGGCAATTGACAACATTGTGGATGCCAAGATCGTGACCGCCAATGGTGAAATCCTTAACCGGGAATCCATGGGAGAGGATCTCTTCTGGGCCATAAAAGGCGGTGGCGGAGCCAGCTTTGGAGTCATCCTATCCTACAAACTAAAGCTCGTAAAAGTTCCTCCTAAGGTCACCGTATTCAACATAAACAAAATAGTAATAACACGAAGAGACATGAAAATTTTTACGAAGTGGCAATCAATCGCATATAATATTGACAATCGTTTGTTCATAAGGGTGACAATACAAGTGGTGAATGTTGATGGAGAGAGTAATAAAAACATTCAAGCTACATTCCAATCCTTGTTCCTGGGAGAGATAAATGAGCTTCTTCCTATAATGGATGAGAGCTTCCCTGAGCTAGAGCTTCAATCAAGTGACTGCATTGAGCTAAGTTGGATTAGAGCTGTGCTATTCATTGCAGGTTATTCTCAGAACGAGCCTCTGAAAACGCTACTCAGCAGAGCTCTCCAATTCAACTACATTTTCAAAATCAAGTCGGATTTCCTCACAGAGCTCATCACTGATGAGCAATGGGAGGTGATTTTTAGTGAGCTTCTGATGGGAGAAGAGCACCCTTTTCTAATCATAGAACCATTTGGTGGAAGAATTGATGAAATAAATGAAGCAGAAACTCCATTTCCACACAGAAAAGGAAGTCTGTATAACATACAACATATTATAGCCTGGGAAGATCCTGGGATGGAAGTAGCAGAGAAATATATTGATAGGATGAGGAAATTTTATGAGTTCATGACACCATATGTTTCTAAAAACCCTAGAACTGCATATTTAAACTACAGGGACCTTGATTTGGGGAGAAATTTGCATAAAAATGCTAGTTATTTAGAGGCTAGGGTGTGGGGTGAAAAGTATTTTAAGCGAAATTTTAGGAGGCTGGCATATGTGAAGGCTAAAGTTGATCCTGAGAATTTATTCTGGAATGCACAGAGTATTCCTCCTTTTGCTTGATTTTAATGTCATGTTCTGATTATATAAATTGAGGTTTGGGTTTTTAGGAAGACGTGCATTGATATCACACAATTCTCATGTAACATTGATTTCTTACATTTATACCAATTTACCTATCCTTGAAATGGTGTGGTTAACTTTTTTTATGTTATTATTAGTGGTATTTTTGATGTGATCTAAATGTTTCAAGTGTTATAAATGTAAAAAATCAAGGTTTAGATGTTAGATATGTAAATACATAAGAATTGTGCGGTATATTTGTAAATGCTTTTTTTATTACTAGGCATGCATGTAGGAGATATTGGGGTGTGGTGACCAAGTTTTATCAAATTATGAATAATTGGACTAAAGGGGAAAAAAACAATATTAGCAGAATTATTCATATTATGGGGGGGGCGCCGCTGGTGGGGGTGGTGTTGTTTGGGTTGGGAATAGTATGCAGAACAATGTAATAAACAGATTCATTTATTTGTTTGGATGTGAGGAATTGAAATTTGATTATAAAAGCTACAGTTAAATATCATAAGAATCGAATATTTATAATGATTTATTTTCATACTTGAAAATAGTATTAATAAAATAATATTTTATTTACAAACAATTAAATACGACTGATGATTAAAAATTTTTATTATTTTTTAATTGTTTCTCCGTTAGGGCATTTTAAATAATCACAACTATACCAAAGTCTAACTTTTAGAATGGTTAATTTTCAAGGCGATGTATTTTGTCCTTTTCTTTGGAATTACAGGATATTTTAGATATTAATTTTAGAAAAAAAGTGGTATTCTGGCGACGATCTTGTCGCATGAAATGCATAGCGATGTAGCCGGATCATTGCCATTGTTTGGATGTACATTTCACCGGGCGTAATAATATTTCTTGTATTTGCCCAACTTTTATCTATTGACACAACTAACTATTAAACATTTATTTATGTCTTATCAATGCATAAAAAGTGTATTTCACTTTTAAAAATTTAAAGCAATGATACTTTTAATGTTACTTGTATTCGGACAGAAGAAGAATTGACCAATTATTTTCTTATTTCGGTTGATACATCAAGGATTGGCTTTAAGCCCACATCTTTTCGCTCAAGTAATGGATGCTCTTACTGGACATTTACAGGAGGATGTACCTTAGTGTATGCTTTTCGCTAATGATATCCTTTTCGTGGATATGACTAAAGAAAAAACTCAGAAAAAATTGAATTTTGGAGGTCTACTTTGGAGTATAAAAGTTTTGGTTTGAGTAGAACTAAAACTAAATATATGGTATGTAATTTTAATAGTAGTAGCTCTAGTGATAGAGTTGTAACTATGGTTGATCAAATTATTAAAAGGTGTGAACGTTTTAGAAATATTGGGTCCATTGCGCAAAATGATGGTGATATAGATGGGGATGTTAATAGTAGAATTCAAGTTGGTTGGTTGAAGTGGAGGAATGCTTCGGGCCTTTTTGTGTGATAGAAAAGTACCGCTTAGATTAGAAGGAAAATTTTATAAGATCGTAGTGAGATCTGCAATGCTCTATGGCGTTGAAAGTTGGTCTTTAAAAGAGAAGCATAAAACTAAGTTAGGTGTTGTTGAGATGAGAATGCTTAGGTGGATGAGTGGCTTTACACTTAGAGACAAAATGCAAAATGAATATATCCATGATAGGGTTGGTGTAGCTCCTGCAACATACAAAATTAGAGAGAGTCTTCTTAGATGGTTTGATCACATTAAACGTTGACCATATGATGATCCAATTAGGAGAGTGGATATTTTAAATTTGACCTATGCTAAGAAAGCAAAGGTGGACCTAGAAAGACTTGATCTTAATTTTTTAGAATTAAATGAAAATATGACACTCAATAGTACGCAAGGGAGAAAAATGATTGATGTAGCCGACCTCATTTAGTGGGATAAAGGTTGGTTTTTGTTGTTGTTTGTAGTTTTATATTATCAATACCATCCCCTAGCGAGCTCTGAAGCTTGCCTTTCCCCTTCTCTCTTCGCCCAGTAGGAGACAAACAAGTCCACACGAGAACATTGGTTCATGTGAACCAACTTTCGAACCCAAGATTGAATTAGGTTCAAGTCTAATTTTAAATCAGGATCAAATCCAGTTGAATCAATTTCAAGGATTTTGAGTTCATTAAATAGTTCACATATACAAAAGAGAAGAATACTTAATCAGGTTCAAACCTATTTGAATCAATTTCAAGGATTTTGTGTTCAATAAATAGTTCACAAATACAAAAGAAAAAAATCTCATTAAGAACCATTTGATCTTAAAAATAATTTTTTAATATATCTTGCAGCCATACATATTATGAGACAAAACCGGTCGAATTTCCTTTTCTAAAACTCGTGGATACATATTATTGTCTTGCTTTTTTATCATATTTGAAGCACAGTGTCAGCATATTTGAAAGATTGCCAAATGGATCTTTCAGAATCAACTGTGGAAAAGTCTCATCATACAGAGTATTATTTGCTTATAGAAAAATTGGAAGGAGACGAGTTAATGCAATTAATTGGTAGGTCCAAATCATCTATATTACTTTTTTGGAAAATTAGTAGAAGATTATGGCATTTACATGCATACCACATAATTCTTATATATTTACATATTTAACCCCTAAACTTTCATATTTGCATTCGTAATAGTCAAATCTTTCATGATACTTCAGAAGTATCATTGTTACTTTTTTTTTTTAATGACATGCACTTTTTATATATATAGTTTCATGACACCGAAACTGGTATAAATATAAAGATCAAACTTTAGGTGTTTGATATACAAATGCAAAAGAATTATTTGGTATGTTTGTAAATTTCCCTATAAGAATTGTGTGGAATTGCAATTGACTTTGATAGGAGTTTTTTATTTTTTATTATTTATTTTTTTTTAAATATGAAAGTAACTTTAATGATAATATTTTGAGCCTACACCTTGGACTAAAGCAAATGATCTATAACATATAACCAGTAGCAACCGATGGCCAGCATACATAATGGGTCCAAAATGAGCTATGAAATAGTCTTACAATTAAATAGGAATTTTTTAATCTTACAATTAGAAGATGATACCATAATCTATGTTAACAATTCATCTCTATAAATACATCCTTTATATTCATTGAGATTTCTCATAACAAATTAATTATCTACAAGGAGGGATGAAGATCCATCTATCACTTCATTGTATTACTCTTCTCCTGATCTTAGCCTTACAAACACCTCATGTCCTATCCATCTCCAATTCTCAACAAGAAACCTCTTTTCTTCTTTGCCTTCAAAACAAGTCCTTACCCTCTAACATTCTTTTCATGCCCAAAAATCCACAATACATAAATCTATTCTTCTCCTCCATTCAAAACAATAGAACTCTTTTCAATTCTCCTAAACCTCTTCTCATCGTAACTCCAACACAAGAATCTCATGTCTCATCTGCAGTCCTTTGCTCCAAGAAACTAAATATCCCATTGAGAACCAGGAGCGGCGGACACGATTATGAAGGACTCTCATACACCACCACAAGCGCTTCCTTTGTTCTGATTGAGCTCCGTAACTTTCGTGCCATCAATATGGACCTACCCAATAACACAGTTTGGGTAGAAGCAGGAGCAACGCTCGGGGAGCTTTATTATGCAATCGCCACCAAAAACAAGACGATCGCATTTCCCGCCGGAGTCTGCCCCACAGTCGGTGTAGGAGGGCATTTCAGCGGAGGAGGCTTAGGGACCATCATGAGGTCTTTCGGCTTGGCAATTGACAACATTGTGGATGCCAAGATCGTGACCGCCAATGGTGAAATCCTCAACCGGGAATCAATGGGAGAGGATCTCTTCTGGGCCATAAAAGGAGGCGGCGGAGCCAGCTTTGGAGTCATCCTATCCTACAAACTAAAGCTCGTAAAAGTTCCTCCTAAGGTCACCGTATTCAACATTGACAAAATAGTAATAACACGAAGAGACATAAAACTTCTGACCAAGTGGCAATCAATCGCATATAATATCGACAATCGTTTGTTCATAAGGGTGATATTACAAGTGGTGAATAAAAACATTCAAGCTACATTCCAATCCTTGTTCTTGGGAGAGATTAGTGAGCTTCTTCCTATAATGGGTGAGAGCTTCCCTGAGCTGGAGCTTCAATCAAATGACTGCATGGAGCTAAGTTGGATTAGGGCTGTGCTATACATTGCAGGTTACTCTCAGAATGACCCTCTGAAGAAACTACTCAGCAGAGCTCCCCAATTCAACAACTTATTCAAAACTAAGTCGGATTTCCTCACAGAGCTCATCACTGATGAGCAATGGGAGGCGATTTTTAGTGGGCTTCTCATGGGAGAAGAGCACCCTTTTCTAATAATAGATCCATTTGGTGGAAGAATGGATGAAATAAATGAAGCAGAAACTCCATTTCCACACAGAAAAGGAAGTCTGTATAACATACAACATATTATAACCTGGGAAGATCCAGGGATGGAAGTAGCAGAGAAATACATCGATAGGATGAGGAAATTTTATGAGTTTATGACACCATATGTTTCTAAAAACCCTAGAGCTGCATATTTAAACTACAGGGACCTTGATTTGGGGAGAAATTTGCATAAAAATGCTAGTTATTTAGAGGCTAGGGTGTGGGGTGAAAAGTATTTCAAGGGAAATTTTAGGAGGCTGGCATATGTGAAGGCTAAAGTTGATCCTGAGAATTTATTCTGGAATGTGCAGAGCATTCCTCCTTTTGCTTGATTTTAATGTGATATTCTGATTATATAAATTGAGGTTTGGGTCTAGGAAGATGTGCATTCTTATCAAAATTCTCATGTAACTTTGATTTCTTACATTTATACCAAGCAATCCTTGAAATGGTGTGGTTTTCTTTTTTTATGTAATTATTAGTGGTATTTTTTATGTGATTTAAGCGTTATAAATGCAAAAATTTTAGATATGTAAATACATAAGAATTGTGTGGTATGTTTGTAATGTTTTTTTTGTTTATTAGTAGGCAAGCATGTAAGAGATATTGGGTTGTGGTGACCAAATTTTATCAAATTATAAATAATTGTACTAAGGAAAAAAAAACAAGATTAGCAGATTTATTGCTTATTATAGGGGTTAGGGCTGTGAAAATAGCTCGTTGATCGCGAACAGCGCCTCGTTCCTTAAGTAAACGAGCCAAACGCGAATAAATTTTTTAACCAAAAACAAAAAAACTCTACTTGTTTTAGCTCGAAATAAAAAAAAATCATATAATTATTTATATAATAATTTATTATATATATTATTTATATATTAATATACTATATATATATTTATATTTAAGTTTGATCATAATTGTTTGTGTTAACGTGGTTATGCGTCTTATTTCCAATCATTTGATCCAGGTTCGAATCTGGCACTATGCATATATTTTTCCCAATTAATTTTAACGAGCCAATTTCGAGCCGAACACGAATAAGAATATTTAATTCGAGCTGAACACATGCACACCTTTCACGAGGCATTTCGAACACGAGCCGATTTCGAGTTCGAGCCAGTATCGAACGAGCCAAACATGAGCCGACCCTGAGCTCGCTCAGGCTCAGCTCGTTTACAGACCGAATAGGGGTATTGAGAATAATGTAATAAATAGATTCATTTATTTGTTTGGATGTGTGGAATTTAAATTTGCTTATAAACTCTGCAATTAAATATCATAAGAATCCAATATTTGTGATGATTTATTTTCATACTTTGAAAATAGTATAAATAAAATAATATTTTATTTACAAGCAACTAAATAAGACCGATCAGGAAAAAAATTAATTGTTTTTTAGTATTCTCTTTTGGGCATTTTAAATAATCACTACTATTGACTAGTGTTAAAACAAAGCCGCCCAAGTCTAATTTTAGAATGATTAATTTCCAAAAATAAATAAAAAATACCTTAAAATTTACCCTCAAGGCAATGCCTTTTGTCCTTTTATTTTGAATTATAGGATATTTTAGACATTCATTTTAGGAAAAAATGAGTTATTATATTCGTGTCCCCACGTTCGAATTCCGGCGACGATCCGATCGCACGAAAAGCATAGCGATGTGGATGTGCAGTTTACCGGATGTAATAATTTTTCATCTATTAAATTCTACTTAGGTTTTAGGATGTTTTACCTCTCAACTTTCGTCTATTTACAGAATTAACTATTAAACATTAATTTTATATGTGTCATCATATCAATGCATAATGAGTGTACTTCATTTTTTTTAATCTAAAACAATGATAAATTTAGGGCCCGTTTGGGGCGGTTTATTTGGTGCGGTGGCGTTTTGAAAACTCACTTTAACTTATTTGACTAAATTGTGTTTTGGCAGATTATGCATTTTCAAAGTGCTAAAAACAATTTTTTTTCACACCGCATATATCTAGGTGCGGTGGCAACTTTCTGTCTGCGGTCTGACTTTTCAAAAAATAAAAATTTGTAATAGTCACCGCACCTAGCTTATTGGTAAATTATTTTTAATCAGCTTATCAGAAAATTATTGAATAAACTACAACTGCCCCAAACAAATATTAAATTTTGAGGTGGTATATAAGTTGAAAAAAAAAAAAGATTGGAGGAGATCTGAATAATTATATATGCAATGCTGAATAAAATAAAATCTAGTGTACCACGAGATGATTTTGAGTTGAAGCAGATCCAAATGTGAGCCAACTCATTTTAACTCATGGAATGAATTTAAATAACTCGTTTGTTCGATCATGATTCAAAGATTATTCAATCATTATTCCATCATAATTTGAAGATGTTTTAATCATATTTTTAATATAATTCAATAATGAATATGAAACCAGCTGATCAAAAATATTTTCAAACATAATAATTTATTTTTAAAACCAAAAAAAGTCTAATTAAAAAAATAATATATCATGAGAATGGGCCTTCCTCATAATTAACATAATAATTAACAATCTGAGCTTGTAGAAATAAATATTTTTCTTTCTTAAAATACAAAATTAAGTAATTATGCAATATAATAAAATTCAAATTGGGAGGGTTGGGATATTTGAATTAGCACCAAATGGAACTTCCATAGTATATATTTTTTAAAAGTTTTATAAACAATACTATCCATATCAAATACTTTGGAAGTATAAAGAAGATAAAAATAAAATAAAATAAAATAAAAAAACTTTTCATATAACAAGCTTGTGTAATTAATATATATATTAAATATTTATTTTATACTAAATCATAAAATAAAAAAATATATATATATATTTACAATTTTCAACATTTTATTTGATTTTATACCAAAGAGGTAATTTTATAAATGCAGATCACACACAAGAGAGACCAATGGAGCTCCTTGTAACCGGAGTTCAACCAAACAATGATGGGAAAATAATATTATTCGTGAATTCAAAAAGGAAAGTACAACCAAATGCGAAAATAGAAAATTTCAACAAACACGACACACAACACATGACTAAGATGAATTTGGGGTAGTGGTAGCGGTGGAGGTTGGGGCGTAGAAGGGTTGAATGGTGTGACGGTTGTTGGTAGCAACAAGGGGAAGGTGCAAAACTACAGGAAAGAACAAGTGTGGTTGTTGTCCTGGGTGGTGGCAACAAGGAGTTCGGGCGGTAGAGGAAGGATAATCACCACCCTGAAAGCGAGATATAGCTAAAGCACCACTTAAACCCTCAGATAAAGCCTTAAAAGGAAAAAGGGAGATGCTGACAGCTATCCCGAACAAACACACGCAAATACTAACCCTAAAACATCACAAAAACAAGTATATAAAACGAGAGTGACAAGGAGTGCGCTGCTCTACTTGAAAGAGACGATAATCCCTTTAGAAGAGCTGGTTGGCTCTCTAAAAGCCTGGAAGATTTGCACCCCAACGTTCGTGGACTCCTGCCCTCAGACGCCCATGTCACTCCTATTCCTCGAGTTTACTATTCTCGTAATCCTAATATTACGGTGACCATCTCATTCCTTGTTTACTAACCCATCCATCTCCTTCATTGCTTGCAAAGAAGCGTCGTACGGCCCAATATCCACTTCACACCTCATAACCCAAATTAGACAAGACTATTCTCCATCTTTCAAATAATAGAAGCCCCTTCTACTTGCCAAAACCTCTTCTCATAACTCCAACACAAGAATCTCATATCTCAACTATAGTCCTTTGCTCAAAGTAATAAAATATTTCATTGAGAACCCAAAGTAGTGAACATGATTATGAAGGACTTTTTTATAACACCACAAGCTCCTCTTTCATTCTGGTAGATCTCCAATACTTTCGATCTATATGCATTTGATCTGGTTGATGGCACTGTATGGGCGGAAGCAAGTGCAATGCTCGAAGAGCTCTACTATGGATTAGGATATCGTCTCAATAATGGCTTAGGTGGTCATATCTGTAGGGCCGTCAAAAAAACCTCGTTGTTCAGGAACAGCTCGTGTTTGATTAGTTAAGTAGCTTGTGACGAATTGTTGGTTAAGTAAATGAATCGAACACAATCAAATTTTTTAAGCTCAAATTATAAATGAGCCGAACACGAAGAACCATTTCTTCAGTTGTGTTAAGCTTGTTTTAGTTTGAAACAAGGAAATTATATATATTATTGATATAATAATATTATGTATATATTTATATCTAAATTTAAATCATAGTGGTAAATGTGATCATGCTGTTTTACACCTATTACATAAATTTGGTACAAGTTTGAATCTAACAACCTACATTTATTTTTCTAATTAATTTTAACGAGCCAATTTCGAGTCGAACGCGAACAAAAATATATAAATCAAGCCAAATATGAATATACTGTTCATGAGCAATTTCGAACATGAACCAATTTCAAACGAGCTGAATATGAGACAAGCCTTAGCTCACTCAAGCACAACTCGTTTACAACCTTACATATCAATGGACGACAGATGCATGGAGTGCATGATAAGATTGGATAGCCTCAACATCGACAACATAGTGAAAGCAAATATTGTGAACCCTTACGTTTAACAAAGAACCCATGGGAGATGACCTCTTCCAAGCCATGAGAGGCCATGGTAGGAGAAGTTACAGGGACATTGACTTGGTATAGAAATTTGAGTAGGAATGTGAGCTATTTAGAGGCTAGAGTGTATGGGGTGAGAAATATTTCAAGATAAATTTCAGGAGGCTAGCATATGTGAAGGCCATGGTTGATCCTCACCACTTATTTTGAAGCATTCTTCCTTAGCTTGATTTCATGCCAACTATTATTTGGAATTTGCCAAATTGTAATATTTCTTTGATATAAGAAATATGTATGCAGTGTTTGGGTCTAGAAAGCCTTTGAACAGAGATTGACACTTGGAATTGCTTTGGGAGATCATGGAAAAATATTGAATCTAATAAAAATATTTAATGTCCCATATTCCTATCCCATCAATCCTATTTGTAATTATAAAGAGAATTTTTAACCATAAGGAAAGCAATGTATTATTATATTAGCTAAACTCTATAATGTCTAGTCTTCAATTGGATTCTAGAGGAGAAATAAAGGTCAATTACATAAATAGCATTCAAAACATTGGTATTTACAAATTAGCACTCTTCATTCATTTTTAAAACTCACTCAAATTTCAAAATTCACAACAAAATCCCAACTCGTAATTCTCATTCTTATCAAATTCCCAATGGCTTGATCTCGGCGGTGGCTCAAAATAATCATTTTGACGCTAATTTGTCGATAGCAATATTTCGAGTGATATGCGTGTAATTATTGTCATACCAATGGTTAAAAAAAGAAAGAAATTTTGATATAAAATATTATATTTTGAAAGAGTTTTTATTCCTAATAAGGCTCTTTTCACAAGATTTGAATTCATTCCCACCCTCCCCAAATGTTACCTACCTCTCTTTAACTATAGTGATTGGTGAAATTTATGGTGGATTTTCTCATGTCCATACTGTTAATCCAAAATTTCATTTCTGTTAACAACCACATCCATAATTATTTTATTATATTATATTATAGGGATAATTACATGCATACCACCCAAAACATTAATATGCAATGAGACTACATGTCCAAAATTAATGTTCATTTGTCGACTTGATTTTCTGCAGGCAAGAAAAGGTAAAAGCTTTTCATACTATTGAAAATTTTAAAAAAATTATAAATAAAATTAATTAAAAAACAGATTTATTAATAATTTGTTAAAAACTTTATATATGACAGGATCGACTCGAAATATCAAATGATTGAAGATGGGATGACGGAAAGTTTATGCGAGGTCGATCGCGACCAATCAGCCACCAGTGGCGACCACGACCAGACAACCAACAGAGAGACCCCTCGTGGCTAGACAGCCACCTGGGTCGATCATCACAGAACATCCATCAGAAGCCAACCCAAAAGGCCGACCACTGAACATTACGAGAGGCCCGATACGAGAAGTCTATCACTTTAACTAAACGGTTGGCAAGAAGAGGAAACCCCCAATGATCCCAATCCTAATGCGGAAAAATGACGAAATTAGACACTTATAAATCAAAATGTCTAGCAATGATACCAGCCTAAATATGATATGTTGTTAGAGCCAACCCCTATAAATAGGGGATATTAAACATGAATAGGATCTGAACCCTCCCTTTTGGAGAGTGTGTAAACTCCTCCTAACACTTTTTCATCCTGCTCATTCTAATGTCAGCTCGATTGTCCTACCAGTCTCTCTCTTCATTGTTCTCTTCTTCTATACGCACTATTCCCTAAGTGTGATTCAAGAACAAATCCGAGATCAACAACATTTTGATTCTATCTTTCTGCATGTTGAATATGATCGTCTTGGAACAAACTTCTACAAGCTTTTACTAATAGATACCACGATACAAAATCTTAATCAATCATAATATTACCATCCAAGATGTTCTAATGGCGAGATCACGAGACCTCATCATGGTCCCTAGACACCACCACCGACATAATTGTGAGGGGTATTTACATACATAATACGCAAATTTTATGTATTTACGTATCTTTCGCCTAAATTTTCATATTTACACACATACTGCTTAGGTATTCAATATCGTATCAAAAATAACACATTTGTCACTGTTTAAAAGTGAAACTCGCATTTTTAGACATAAGTTTAAAACACCAAA
Organism: Papilionanthe hookeriana x Papilionanthe teres; assembly: GCA_022702705.1. NCBI lineage: Eukaryota > Viridiplantae > Streptophyta > Magnoliopsida > Asparagales > Orchidaceae > Papilionanthe > Papilionanthe hookeriana x Papilionanthe teres. The sequence continues at coordinate 64,536,024 of CM040427.1, read as the reverse complement.
GTGTTTTGCATGTAAATATGAAAATTTAGGCGTGTGATACGTAAATACATAAGAATTGTGGTTGAATATGTAAATTTCCCTAATTGCAAATGCTGACACCTTATAGAGCAAATACCTATAGGGAAAGCAAACAACTTATTCTCGGTGGCATTTGATGCATTTGCCTTAGTTTTGGGGATTACCATATACATGTTTGTTACAATAAATAAAGTTATTGGCCATATCTCATCAGGATCTTGAGTTAGTTTTGACTACCACCAAAATTAGTAAAGAAAATTAAACACAGCAAATACATATCTATGTATTGTAAATTAAAAGTTCCACCTTAATTACTCAGGGACTAGTCTTCTCTGCCCACTTATTTTTATTGTTCATGTGCTTTTTTAAGGAAAAGAATATTGGATAAATACCACCCAATTCCTATGTATTTACATATCTAACACCTAAACTTCAATTTTTACGTACTTGCCACATTGACCTATGAATGAAAAGGTCTATTTCACTTTTTAAAAATTAAAATAGTGGTATTTTTGGCGCGATACAAAAGATTTGGATGGAATAAATATAAAAGTCAAAATTGGTGCTAGTTTTGTAAATATATAGGAATTTAGTGGCATGTATGTAAATGGCCCCAAAATTATTTGTTTTTCCATCAGCTCCCTTGTAGAATACACCTCTCATTAGTCAGTTTTCTTACCAATTTCCTAAAGTAACAGCCTTCAAGGCAATTAGAGAAGCCTTCCCCTGCATTTCAGTTTTTTTTTTTTTTTCAATTTGCAGATAAAATTAGGTCCTTTTACCATAATACCATTAATTAACAGAGTTACTTCACACCAACTTGCTACAATGAAGAGGTAGAGTCTATATAATCCTAATCTCTTTAAGCCAAGTTGTATGGAGTGGACAAGGGTCATCTTTTCCAAGAGCAAGTGCCTTCTCAGTCAGAGAATAAAACCAGCCATTTCTCCACTTGAACTGGACATGGTCTCAGTTGTTAATACAAAGCTAAGATTTTAGAGGATTGGTCTGTAAAAAACATTAAAAGGAAATTTGCATACATACCACACAATTCTTATGTATTTACATATCTAACACCCAAAGTTTGATTTTACACTTAAAACAACTTGGTGTCATAATCTCATGCATGAAAAAGGTGTATTTCACTTCTGAAAAGATGGTGATTGAGAAGAAAGAATTGTTCAAAACCAAATATGTTCATTCAGAACACGGGCTTAAATAGGATATTACAATGTTTTACAAATAAACCTCTAGACTTCTTCAATATACCCCTTTTACCAATAGGACCCTAAGTAAGGTTCAATTCTCATTAAGATGAGCAAAAAGATATCCACTAAGCCCATCTTGTCACATAACCTAGAAATATCTAATGAACTAAGACCTTTAGTGAAGCAGTCAATCAGTTGCTCTCCAGTGGCTACATGACTTAGCTCTAGTAGCATGTTATTCAGCTTTTCCTTGATGAAGAATCTATTAATCTCCATATGTTTGGTTCTACCGTGTTGTGTGGGGTTGTTGGCAATGCTGATTGCTCATTTGTTGCCACACCACAACTTCATTTGAGCTCCTTGGTCCACCTTTGAGCTCGACCAAAAAAACTCTCAGCTACATCATCTTGGCAACTCCTAAGACCATGTCATGTGCCATGCCTCTGTTGTGGGCCTCGCTACTATAGACAATTTCTTGCTCTTCCAAGAGAGCAAGTTGCCTCCTATGAACATGTAGTATCCTGAGGTGTATCTTTTGTCATCTGCACAACTCACCTAATCAGCATCACAAAAGCCCTCAACGTCTACATGCTCATTTTTCTTGAAGATCAACTCCTTCTCTGGTACACTATTTAGATAACTCGGAATTTGATACATTGCATCCATATGGTCCTTCCTTGGATCATGCATGTAGCAGCTCACCATGCTCACTGCAAAAAAAACGTTGGATTGAATGGCCCACCGATCTCTGGTACCTCCCACGATCAATCGGTTCTCCTATCTCTGCACTCAAATTGATCTTCTGATCAATTGAAGAGACTCAAGATTTGCACCCCAACATACATGTTTCCATGAGAAGATCTAGTGCATATTTTCTTTGGGACAAGACCATGCCCTCAGGTCCACGAGCCACTTTAATTCCAAAAAGGTATCTGAGTTATGCAAGATCCTTCACCTCAAATTCATTGCCCAATCTTACCTTTGGTTGGACAATCTCTGTCTTATCATCACCGGTGACAATGATGCAATCAACACACACAAGTATAGTGGTGTGACCATAATGTTGTTGAAAGAACACTGTATGGTCTACACTGATATGTTGATATCCTATGCTCATCATAGCATTTCTAAACTTGTCAAATAAGGCTCGAAAAAACTACTTCAAATCATACAATGACTACTTGAGCCTATACATTTGCCCACAGTCTAGATTGTACTGAATCCTGGTGATATCTTCATATATATATCTCCTCCAATAACTCACCATGACGAAATGCATTCTTTACATTAAGTTAGTGTAACCTCCATCGTTATTTACTGCAAGAGAAACCAGTTTCTTCACTGTGCTCATCTTTGCTACTGGTGCAAATATTTCGTCATAGTCAATATCTTATGTATAATGTATCCTTTCTAAAGTTTATTTTACTGTAAAGATCCACTTGCACCCAACTGTTTTCTTCCCTGCTAGCAGTGGCACTATCTCCCAAGTTCGGTTTTTATCAAGAGTCTCAAGCTCTTCAAACATAGTCGCTTTCCACTTGGGATCCTCCTTAGCAACCTGCTAACACTTAGGTATTGAGATAGTGTCTAAAAATGCAATGAATACTCCATGTAAAGGTGATATGTAGAATATGAAACAAAGTTTGCCATGTCATGTTTCCACCCAAAACGATCAAGAGGATGTACCGCATTACTACTAGAGGTCCTCCTTAAAGTTAGGTTAGGAGAAGGAGAAATTATATCACCAGAGAATTCTTAGTCGAAGCTGAACGGTGTAGGTGTCTCAAGAGTCGAAGAAGATTGGGACAAGTGACTTGATGGCACATGTAGCACTGCAGTCATTGTTCCCTCATTTTACTTCCTTTTTCGTGCATACACCCTTACCTCACCTTCAGGTTGAATCCCACCACTTCTAGGTTCACTCACCTCATTTTTCGATTCAACTGATTCAACCCACATCACAGAAAAAGGCATTGCTCTCATGTGTACCACTCTCTCACCATTACTACTCACCCCTCTTGCCTCATATCCCCGATATCTAGCAAGTCACCGAAGGGTGAGATTACCTATCGCGTATAATATGGTTCAAATTCTCTAATTGACACATTCTTGCTCACAAGCAATCTCTTCTTTATCAGGCTTCAGCAGAAATACGACTTCTGGGTAGCAAAATAAATACGAACACACATTTCACGTTTTTGGGTTCTAGTCTCCGTATTGATAGCCTGTTATCCTTCACAAAACATTCACAGTCAGACACATTCAATGGGAGGATCCCGTTATTATCTCTTTTTAACATGTGACAAGGAAATTTTCAATCCAACACCCTCAAGGGCATCTTGTTAATCAATTAAGCAGCTATCAAAACTGCTTGCCCCCATAAATTTTTTGGGGCATTCATTGTGACCATCATACTTCGGCCTACCTCTAAAAGGTGTATATTATTCCTCTATAATATCCTGTTTTGTGCTAATGTGCATAAACATATGGTTTGATGTTGTATCCCTTGGGCTGACAAGTATTCCTCAAATGTTTTATTAGTATACTATGTCTCATTATCAAACCTCTATATATTCACTATTGCACCATATTGAGTCTTGATTGTCATGTGAAAGTTCTTAAAGTAAGCAAACACATCACCCTTATTCTCATCAAATACAACCCAAACACGAGAAAGCAATCAATAAAGGTAACAAAATATCGAAAATCATTCACAAAATTTGTAGGACAAGATCCTCAAACATTAAAATGTATTGAGTCAAAAACATCAGAACTCATATTCTCAGAACTAAAATAAGAGTTCTTGTATTAGTTCTTATATGTTAAGAGTAGGGTGAGATTTATAAATATAATTTAATATATTTTTATTTTATTTTTTAAAATTAATAATTTTTATTAATTACATATCTTTGTAGCCTTGTAGATAATTAAATTATTTAAAAATATTACTCATCAATTATATGAATATATATATATATATAATAATTATTTCGACATTTGTATATCCAACGTAAAAAAAAATGTTTAGCTTAGTAAACAAATCAAATATGAGCTTCCTAGCGAGCTGAACACTATTTGTTCGAGAACAACGAGCCGTTTTGATAGCCCTACACCTATCATACTTGAGATTGAGGCAACCAAAGCTGATTGCGCACTCGGAAGTTCGCTCAACTCAAAGTGTAGCTTCATGCGACTCTCCTCATCTATTATCGTAGCAATGGCCTCATCCAAAAAATCGCCTAAGCTAGGACGACCAATCTCATCTGATCAAAGCCCGGGTTCAGAATGGCCAGAAAATGCATCGTCCTCAATCTTGTAAGATATATCCTTTCTTGCACTCTGAATCGCCATAGTTTGACATCAATGAGAAGTGATCAAAATCTACCCACAACCTCTCTAGATCTATGGCATATTCCTGAATTGATCTATCACCATGTACCATTACTTTTATCTCACGCTAAATATGAAACACCCTCATGTGGTTCTCAGTCCCAACATAAATTCTCTTCAGCTTTGCCCGGATGTCCTTCACATTTCGAATGTCATCTACTGAGGATGCAATTCACAGAACCATCGAGTTGAATAGTCAGATGTAGATTAAGACGTGTGTGGTTCTCCACTTACCCCTCAGCACTGTCACCCTTTCCCTAGTCCTAGGTCAGATATCCCCGTAGTCTTTTTCAAACTAGAGCCGCCTCAATCCGACATGACCAACTCATATACATGGTCGAACCATCAAGCTTAGATCCACAGGAGGGAGATCTATCTTCACCTACGTCAAAGCATGTGTTGAGGTAGTGGCTCCCGTCGATACAATAGCTCTATTTATGAGCCCGATCAAGACCTTCAAAACTTCAGGATCTATCTTTCCCATAAACTCCTTTACCTCTGGTACTATCCAGTCTCCTGACATCGTCAATAACAAGGTTCCAAGATTAGATCACAAAGATCACATGTGAATTTGATCATTTAGTTTGTACGATGAGATCATGTCTGTGAGAACGTCGTCGCCTCCTTTCCAGGTCTGCGATCAAGTCGTGGCCTCCCCGGTTTGCTCTAATCGTGACTGTATAGCGATGCATCGCGTCTTCATGTCGAGATCTAGTCGTTTCCTTCTTAGTTAGCTCTAATCGTAACAATATAACGATACATCATGTCATGATCCCATCGTTGTCGTTCAAGTTAGCACGATTATCACAATGCGATCCTGTCGTTTTCATCCCAGTCAGCTCTAGTCGTGGCTGCTTCGTGAGAACAAAGTGGGAGGAAGAGGAAAATGAGAGTTTTGGGTCTCAATACGCCATCAATCATGATTCTTTTAATCAAGCAGCACTAGAGGTGGCTAGGTTTAAGGTTGTGATACCAAGAAGAAGAATTGTTCAAAACCTAATTTGTTCATTCATAACATAGGCTTAAATAGTGTGTATGACAATATTTTACAAATAAACCCCTAAACTTCTTCAATATTCCCTTTTTCGGATAGGATCCTAAATAAGGACCAATTCTCGACACATTGTGATATTTTTTATGTGATGTTAGTGATTTAAGTGGTATGACTTTAAATATGAATGTTTAGGTGTTAGTTATGTAAATGCATAAGAATTAAGTGGTATGTATGTAAAAGCCCCTAAAATTAAAAAGCTGTACTAACCTCTTTCACAGCAGTGGGGAAATGTGCAACAGCCCTGGAATATGCACACAGCCTCTCCACCATGCCGTCATCAAATGTTATTCCCCTCTCAGCAGCAGCAGCAGATTCCAATTCTGCAATGAGGCTTGTGACCTGGGAATAAAATTAAGAGGAAGGGATCAGAACTTGTAGAGATATCATATAACATGATATGGCAACTTGAGAGAGATCTCAAGACCAATATAAGCCTCAATTAAGCCCGATAATGCCCATAAAGGGCAGCAAGCAAACCGAGCGCTCGATAAAGTACTCGTAGCTTAGCTTGATAAGAGCTTTTTCATATTTGATTGATTAACTAATTGATCAAGTTTGAACGCATCTATAAATACTCGATTGTTAAATCAACTAGAATGAACAACTCTTTGTTCTATTCACTTACGTTTACGAATATTATTATTTAAAGCTGTCCAAGCTCATTAAGAAGCTCGACTAATAATTTCATTTAAAGTTCATGAACAAGCTCTCAAATGACTTCAAATAAAGCTCAATTTAATGCTTTTTGAATAAAATCAATTAAAGCTTAATTTAATAATTGTGAATAATCTCAATTAAAACTTAATTTAAAACTCATTTATATTAAATTAAATTAAAATCTTAATTCATAATGCATAAAACAAAATAAATATTTGTTTATTTAGTTGTGTTAGTGACTCAAGGGCAGAAGCTATTGTCCAATGACAGATTTAATCTCTGCAGTCCCTTCCAAACACTGTGGACCACAAAGATTAGCCTTCTCTCACTATTCCACAATCACCTCCCCTCTAAATTCACTTCTAAAATATCTTCTAGAAACTCTAAAATGGTATCGTACTATTTTTGTCGTCCAACTTGCTGATTTTAGCCAGGACAGCCACTGAAGACGTCAAAATTGCTGTCCAACAGCAAACTTATCTCTGCAGCCCCTTCCAAACATAGTCGACCACACAGATTAACCTTCCCTTGCTATACCACAACCAAGTGCCCTTTAAATCCACTTCTAAAATACTAGCTAGGAACCCTAGAACAATATCATAGAGGGCAAAGCGATTATGTGTGGACCTGTAGAGGTGAAGATATTGACATAATGGTTTCAACAAAAACTATAAGAGGCAAAAAGGATTTATTGAAAAAGGCGTTGAGAACAATGACGAGAGAACCTGTGCAAAGCAACATCTGTTGAGGTATAAACATGTCTCGTGGTAAGGCAATAACAATGATAGCCTTCTAGGAATAAGAGTATCCCAAAAAGATAGATTGAATAGTCCAAGGAAAAGGTTTGTCGCCAATGCCAAAAAAAAAAGGATAAGAAGAAGCAAGATAGCCAAAAACTCCAGGCGCAAAAGGGCATAGGACTAAGAAAAGGGTGGCATTATCAAGAACGGTGGATAGAATCGACTAAAAATATAACAGACAAAATTATATCACCACAAATTTAACATGAAATATCATACAAAACATCAATGTTTGGGCTATATCAAGCAAATGATTCTGCTGGTTTTTAGCAACCACTGATATGTCTAAGGATATATATCCTAATATATGATCACATAATCATCATAGAATGAGTAAAATCGAGACTGCATAATTCCAAACTATTATTAATATGAAGTCTTACTAAGAGTAAAAAAAATGAACTTTGATTTCCCGATAATTTCAGATAGGAGACTAAGAAAATACACCCCATATAGCATGAGAATCATCATCAATAAAGGTAACAAGATCTTTTAAACCTGAGTAGGTAAGGATAGGACTTGAATCCCAAATATTTGAATAAAATAAACTCAAAAGGGACATTACTAAGACTTGATGAGAAAGAAATAAAAGGCACTTTATGACAATTATTGAACTAACAAGCATTAAATTCAAACATAAAGGAGGAAATAGGAATAAAATACTGATGACACTTGATGATAATGTCATTAATATTTAGTAAAGGTGGAAAAATGACAAATTGGATATCAAGAGTTAGGTAGGAGATTCCACCAATAAAAGCACATTCACCAATTTTCTTCCTCGTACTAAAATCCAAAAACACACAATAAGAAAGATAAAAATTTATAAAATAATTATAAAAACAAGGATGGATAACAAATTTATAGGAAATTTGGGAGCGCAAAAACATTGGAAAGAGATAATCTCTTAAAAGTATAAAGCCTTTGCTCGACACAGAAGAGTGGAACACCATCAACAATAATGTTAAGGGGGAAAAGTACATGTCAATAGACAAAAATAAGTTGTGATTACCTATCATATGTGACAAGGGACTAGATTATAGATCCAAGATGTACTAGAAGAAGCAATGAAACTAGAGGAAATGGAATGAGATCGACATGAATGTTTGTTAGTGTTGAATGAGACAACCATATTACTTATAGACAAAATGATCGATTTAGAGGAGGTCAAATACGTGGAAATGCAAAAAATAGTTGGAAATGAGCTAAAGGCATCTTAAACAGCGAAGATATCGAAACTTGGCCCATAGCATCTGAGGGATGATTACTGCAGTCCAGGAGAAAGCACTTTTCCTTATAGCCATGACCATCACCGATCCGACTACCAATACCACCTAACTGCACCGTATTAAGGGTGGACTGGTTGTAAAAAAGCAGAGTTGAAAGCTCACAACCCAAACAACTCGTGAGAGAGCATCGCCAATGATGGATATGACAGAATAGGCACTCATCTAAAGATTGAACATATATTATAGTGAAGAATAAAAACCAGAAAGAAATTTAATAATAAAAAAATCCCTCATTCTATTTTTTTGTGTGACGATCAAATCAACAATAAATAGTTATAATAGAAGTTAATCCTACTCTCCTAAATAAGCATAACATATTGTTGGAGAGGAAGATCTCACAATATAGGGCATAAATATGAGATGTTATTATTCTGGAAATAGTTGGAACAAAAAAAAATTTAACACCTTAGCACCGTCTTGAAATATGACAATTGAATATACGGCCTAGGCTATTTGATAACCAAATGAGGACAGCATTGCCTGATGATTCTCATTTAGAAGAATGCATAGATTGCATGTTAGTGAAGATGAATGTAGATGTTGAAAATTGTTATGAGAACCAATGGGTAAACAAAAAAACTTAACCATATGGGAGTTGGAATTGTTGAATTTTGATGGTGAAATTGATGATAACGGAGGGAATTGACTCATACAAAGTAGACGAAGCCATGAAACCATTACTAGAGAGGTAAATTAGGAACTCCAATTACTGAAAACTGGTTGAGGTTAGAAAGATCAAGGCCTAAGTAGAACATGAGTGACAAAAGAATGCATGGAGGATATAAGCTGTCGGTCAGCGATGAGGGTCCATTATAAGTGAGGTCCAAAGAAGGTTAGTGGTGTAGGCTGCGAGCAATGAAGGACACCACACACGTAAACTAGGCTGAGTGAGGGAACATGTAAGAGGATGTTGGGAGATAGATCGTATGCAAGGTTATCTCAATCAATTGCAGCAGATTTTGGGTTGGTTTAGGTTTGTATGGGTTGTGGAGATATGAATGAAGATTTATTAAGTTCTTGAAAGAGTTTTATTTGATAGTGAAAATGGTCGCACAATAATTTGAAGATGGAAAAACTGAATTTAGTTTTTAGATCTTTTGGTGGCATCATGATGTGGATGACGTGGGCGATGAGGCTGCAGAGAGAGAGTGTGTGTGTGTGTGTGTGCGCGAGTGTGTGTGAGTGTGTGTGTTGAGAAGAGAAAAAAAAAAGACGGAATCAGATAAATCAAAGGGTAAAAAGATGTATGTTAAGTAAGAAGCGGGATGTAAAATTGCACTATCTTTGTACTTATCAAATGCTGTTCATAAGGAAACCAAAGTTATCCTTATATAGGAAGGTCTTAGGGTCATAAAAACAATAATGCCATTGCTACTTGAAAGATTAATAAACCTAAGAAAGAAAAAAGATAAAGTCCTAACACATCAACAAATCAAACAGCGCAGTGAGAAATTGAAAACTTTTGATCAAGCCAAAGATCATGCCACACTATGATGCCGGCATATGTCAAGTCATAAAGGTCCTTGGATATCATCACAATGAAGTCATCATTTTTTTACATGATCAACATTGGATATAAATTCATGTTCATTTAACTGAAGAATCTCAGTTAATTGGAAATTGACAATAGAACACCCTTAAATAATTTTTGTCGTGAATATCAGGTGAAAAGTTCTGAATCCGTTATCTTTTGGCATGTACCGTTCTTTTAAATAATTACCAAAGCATCATGGCAATGTGGTCATTTAAAATCTTATTACAACAGAGCTTGACAAAAAGAACCTAGCTCGGGATTTCTACACTTCAAGGACATAGTTGGAGGGTTCTGTGAAATGGGAAGCCTATCTGTGGACACTGCATAAGGGTTCCATCAGTTGTGCATGTTTAAAACATGAGACCTGTTGTCTGAACTATATCACCTTCAAGATGTTTATACATCTGATTGCAATGTTAATTTGCAGTCTATGAAAATAAAACTTTTTAAACAAAATAATGCCTGATGGGCAGGAAATTAAATGTTACTGGCGCGCTATATACAGATAGAAAGCAAGATAAGCCATAACCTCGAAAAAAACCTCAGCAATACCCTTTATTCAACACTGAAATAATCTAAATTTCTAAATATGCAGCAATAAAGATGAACGTATGCTTCATTCGTACATTTATCTTTAAATATTGCAATCCATACCCTTTGGGCTCAAGACCAAACCATAATTTTTCAGAGTCCAGTGTTGGATGTTGTAAGCAATCATTTTTATTTGCTCCCCAGTTTATATAGAACTACTTACCTCAGATCGATAATCCTTCTCCACAACCCCAACTGTAGCTCCCAGATGACGCGCTCCAACAAGCATGAACGCTGAAATCCATATCAATTTCTCCAACATTTGTTTTTGAAAAGATTCCTTTTGGAGGACCTGAATCCAATAAAATACAATGTAATATCTACATACCAGTTATAGTTTTGAATGATTAAACGAACTTTATCCTGCCAAAATTAAAAATGAGCTGGTAAGTTCCAAAAACAAATCAAAGGCATGCGAGCATGAATAACTTGTTATAATCACAATATTAGCACATATCAATCGAACTGGCTGTATCCATCAAATATATGGGCATTTGAGCCGTAGTGGAGGATCCAGGAGTTTTTGTATTGGTTTTGGATGACCATGAAGATGATCCTAAAGAATGTGACTCTTATGATAAAAGCATGAAACTAGAAATGCCAATGAAGAATTGGATGGCTCACACTTAGGTGTTGTGCGATAATTTCTAGCTAACCCCAAAATTCGATACTGACTGGAAGCATGCAGCTATCTTCCAACTATACTTGAAGAGTAGTAATAAAGTATCCAAATTGATCATTGTAAGGATAGTTGCATAAATTTTATTGTTACCTCTGCCTTGGCTAGAATGAACCATACTAACAAGCTGCATTCCTAGCCCTACAAGGTCAATTGGGTTGGCAAGGCCACCATCTCAATCACCCAATGATGTGTTGTTCAGTTATAGCTAGCTACCTCCTCCAACTATATTTCGTGCAATGTCCTTATAGTCGTGCCCATGTACATCTGGGAAATACATGATTATGTGATTAGGATGTTATCAGCTTTGACTAATCCAATACTCGCGACTACAAATTTGAAGGGATAAAGATTGTTCAAAATCTAACTTTCTAAAATGATTTCATATGCCTAATTAGACATTTGCCATAACTAAAAGAACAATTCATATCTTTTGTGATGAGAGTCTGAGCAAAGCAATGAAGAGAATGACCTTTATCATTGAAAGGCAGATCTCTAAATAATCTTCCGAGTCCTCTATCTTCCCACTTGATACTATTCAACATATGTCAGAGTTCTAGGATACGCCCTAATAAACACCACGATAAGCCCCCACCTCTTAGGAGAATCCAGCATACAATTGACTCTCAAACAAACTTGACTTGCCGCATCAAAGGATTTGTCACGACTCATGCACGTACTAATTAATTGACATCGAGGTAAGTACTCGTATTTTTAATCTATGGTAATGTTATTCACGACCCATGCACGTACAAGATTTATTTTGATTTATATTTTATTTCCTTTATTGGCCATATTGTTATGAATATTTATAGCTACTTACTATCATAGATTGATGTATGTTATGTATTATATATTGAATTGAAAGTGATGAGCATGTGAATGATATGTTTACATCGACTACTTACATATGTAAGTTAACTGTGATAGAGTCACTCATTTATGGTATTAGTGGTGGAACACTAATATACACGTGTAAACTATATACTCATAAATAATGAAACTTTAAAATCATCTTGAATTATTATATTATAAAATACAAACTGTCAATGACGTGGGAGCAGGCTTTTTCCGCAGCAGGATGCTGGAACGGGTTCTCCCGCAGCGAACACTGGAGCGAGAAATCACGTAGCAGGAACACGGGAGTGAAGCCTCCTACAGCAAACCGACCAGTTTATTGAAGACCGATTCACGAGAATCCCGAGCTGAGAGGCCTAGGCAAGAATTCTGATGAGGCAAGAGGCCTCCTGCGCCTCGTTCTTTGTCATTTTTGCTACTTCTCCAGGGGGAAAGATTTTAATGGCTCTTTTGGAGTATTCCCACCCCTTCCTTTTGTAGGAGTTTCCTTTTCTTCCTCTTTCCTTTCTCCTCTTCTTGCCATTCTTGTTTCCTGCCTAGCTAGGGCTATATGTATGTTGGTTTGCTAAGAGTAGTTTTTGTTGTGTGCTGATTCAAATTCCCGTGTGTAGTCCTTTTTCCCCTTTGTGAGTTATATCGAAGGAGGTGATAGTGCTCCGGTCATATCCTACTCCGATGTAGTGATTGTATATTCCTCTTTTATCTTCACAACTTCTTCTCCTTCACTTCCCTTCACCGTCGGCCATCCCCACAGCTTCCCCCTGCACTGCCAACCCCTTTCTGCTACAGCAACCTACTGTCCACCCTTTTCAGTCCCCTCCCGACATCTCGACGGCACCCCCACAGCAACTGCCTTGCTGTCTGGAGTCTTCCCCACCACTATCCTTGTTGTCCAGCACCTTCCAGCCACCAATCCGCTGCCGCTAGCCACCTACGACCCGCCATACTTGCTGTCCTCGCAATTTTGCACCTTCCCCTTGTTGCAGTCAACACTCCATTGCTGCAACTACACTTGCCAACCATTCTGATCCACCTAACTAAACTCCGCTGCTCTTGGGATATACTTTAGAGGTATTTGTTTGTATCGTTTTAATGTTTTGGTGATGTTACTTTCAGTTTCTGTGTGTTGTAACCCTATTTTTATTAATAAAAATTACTTTTGTGGTTTGGGGTTTCTCCTCCGGTAGCATTTAACATCAGAGCTAGCCCAACCCTAGTCTTATCCTAAGGTTTCTAGCATCAGCCCTTACCTAATTCGCTACAACGAAAAAAAAGTTCTTTTCTTTTTTTCGTATTACTTTCTTTCTTTGTTCCTTCTTTCTTTTCCTCCCACAGATCTCGAACCCTAACAACACCAAGAAGATCTATGCCTGAGCCTACCCGGGAAGAGATATGGCAAGAGCTCTGACGTCTTCAGTGAAGGCTTGTGAAAATTGAAGAGGAAATCCAGTGGGAGGATACCCTCGACCGCGAACAGGAAGGTCGAAGGGAAGAATGCGAAAATATAGAAATGAAGTGAGAAATACAGCACCAATTCCTACCAAATTACTACCGCAAAAAGTGGCAGACTGTAGCTTCAAAAGTGGAGAGATCGTATCACCAAGCAACCCCTATTGCTACTATCCAACAAAATCAATATGCAAGCCTGTCACAATCAAAAGATGTTGCAAGTATCACGGACTTGAACATTTTGAAGCAGAATACACAACTAGGGGAGTTATCTACTTCACTGAGTAGGAAATCATCGAAAAGTTGGGTAAAGACGCTGCATACCCTAAAGAGCAGTTCGAACGAAAATTTTCACCTGATGACGACTTCCCCCGTGGAACCCCCTTGCGCGTGGATACATCTAATTCCTTTCCTCCATGTGATAAAAAGAAACATGCGACTTTTTATGAGATTGTGGTTCTTGCTCTCCTAGAAGATGACAAACTTTTTGTTGAGACATGTAAAAATCACGCACACCAGAAGATGACAGAATTTAAAAAATTTCAGTTGATGGTCTTAATAACGACCAATTGATAGTATCACGGGTGGCTACACTTCTAACCCTTAACCCCAGTGTTCCATATGAAGGGACAAAAGGCCAGAGTGAAACACTTATTATTGGAACATAGCAGAAGATGTCAGTTCTCCAAAACTTTAATAGTCGGGGAGAAGACCCAGAAGATAATAAGAACCACACATCAACAAAACTCTTGAAAATCTTCAACCTCATTGAGGCCCAACTTGTCATAGATGAGAAGCATATGAGATATTTACTTGTTCGGAATTTGGCTCGGGAGAACCAACATAGTGGTGAATCTCTAGCTTAGACCCAACCAAATGGATCTTCAGTGAGGTATGCTCACAAGTGGGAAAATCTTCTCAGATGTGTTGGAAGCCAGCGCAATCGCCAGTGGGATCCAGAAACGTCGGAGAAAACCAGAAGCTTCTACAGATGAAGTCAAAACTCTCCCAACACAGGGAGATTGATGCGGGAGCGTGCTTTCTCCAGCAATGAGACACCGGAACGGGTTTTCTCTTGCAAAGGGATATGAGAGCAAGAAATCTACAGCAAGAACACAGGAGCAAAGCCTCCTACAGCAAAACAACCAGTTTATTAAAGGTCGGTCCAGGGGAACCCCGAGCAGAGCGGCCCGAGCGAGAATCTTGATGGGCCGAGCGGCCTCTAATGCCATGTCCCCATTTTTGCTTTTCCTTAGGGAAAGATTTTAATCATTATTTTGGAGTATTTCAACCCCTTTCTTTTGTAGGAGTTTCATTTTCTTCTTCTTTCCATTCTCCTCTTCTTGCCTTTCTTGTTTCCAGCCTAACTAGGGCTATATGTATGCTAGTTTGCTAAGAGTCTATGGAGTTTTTACTGTGTGTTGATTTCAGATTCCTATGTGGAGTCCATTCTCCCCTTTGTGGGTTGTATCTAAAGAGGTGGTGGTGCTCCAGCTATATCCTACTCTGAGGTGGTGATTGTATCTTCTTTTTTAATCTTCCTAAATTCTCCTCCACTTCCCTTGGCTACCCCCACAGCTTCCCCCCTTGCACTGTCGACCCCTATCTATTGCAGCAACTGTTGTCTGCCCCTTTCAGGTCTCTCCCGACATCCTACTTGCACCCCTCTAGAAGATATCTTATTGTCCTGGGTCTTCCCCACCATTGCTCTTGCTGTCCAGCACCTTCCAGCCACCAATTTGCATTTCGTCGAGCACCTACGACCCGCTATACTTGTTGTCTTTGTAGTTTTGCACCTTTGCCTCGCTTCCATCAACACTCCTTTGCTGCCACCACCCTAAACAACCATCCTGATCCACCCAACCAACCTCAACCACCCTTGGGATACACTTCTGAAGTGTTTGTTTGTGTTGTTTAATATTTTTGTGATGTTACTTTCAGTTTGTGTGTGTTGTAACCATATTTTCATATTAATTAAAATTGCTTTTGTTGTTTGAGATTTCTCCTCTGACCCTTATATTTTTTATACATTTTAATTGACGTGCATGTTGTCTCTCTTCTCATTAAATTACTATAGTTTATGTGTATAAGTATTCACTAACTTTTTTTAGCTTACTGTTATTTAAACTAATGTTTCAAGTTTAATTAATTGATTAAAAGATGGGTGATAGAAGAGAAAATATTTATAGAAGACTCGGAATACCAAAAATGTGACAAAATTTAATTGTATTGCTTTAATTCATTTTTATTGGCTTTTTCATATATTAAAATGTTAATTATAGAATATTTTTAATTTTCACTGTCCGACAGTATGTTCTCGCCTTGGTTAATTCCAAACTCCGGGTCGGGTCGTAACAGGATTAACGCAATTGAACACAGTAAACTCAAGTAAGAGAGACATGAGGGTATCATCTATGAGAGTCTTCGCTCATGTGTTATTTAAGTTTTTTGTTCTTTAAGTTTTCTTATCTTGAAGAAGAATGAGACTTAGACAATGTAAACATACAGTTGCACCATTAATAAAATTAATATTACATATAGATGCCATGTCTCTCGGTTGAGTGACATGCTGGAAATGTTGAATTTTAATTATCTTCTCAGAGATTGAACTTTGTAACAAATATAACATGATTTATACGAGAGAACTTGATAAGTAGAAGATTGTCAATAAGATAAAGGAGCCACTCTATGTGTAGCTAGTTATACCCTTTCAGCTTAATGATATTTTCGAGTAATGAATCATGAATCTGTGCTTTGGTCCTTTATTGGAGTTTTCCTTGTCATCTACTTTGATAATGTTCTAATCTTTAACTAATCCCAAAGTGTTCACTTTGATGATACCAAATGAATTTATGGAGTGTTCTCGCAAATTTTCTGATTTTCATAGGTTTCATCCCAATAAAAGTGACTTTAAACGGAGCCCAATGACATGTCAATCCTTTAAAAAAATCAATGAGCAATTGACCAAACAGCATGTATTGAAGTAACAAACTTTAATAAAAAAATTAGAAATATAATGGTATTGGTTAAGTCCTTAAGAAAAAAGGGCAACTCTTAAACTATCATTAACAAGAAGTAAATTTTACCCTAAGAGATATTCCACAAATGGTTGAAAATTCTATGTTGTTGTGCAAGCTCCATGCTATTGGTGGTATTGCATTCTCTTCTAAGAATTAATGCAATTCGGACAATCGAGCTCTCAATGACCGTAAACCCAAAAAAACTAACCTCAAAACACATCAAATTGGTGCAAATTCTTCAGAATACAACTTAATTCTCAAATATACAGATCATGCAAAGACAAGGACATAGATGCACTTAGCAGATGTGCAGATGTCACCAATGCAACAAACAATACGTGTAAAAGTTGTTAAAGTGGACAAATAAATCTCCAGTTCTCCTGCCTATTGATTTCGGTCAGATTTATGCATCATTAATTTAGGAAAAAATAGATTCCCGACCAAGATTATCAAAAGGAAGATAATTATCTCATTCGAGGTACTTGTTTATTTATCATTTTTTCATTGAAAAGCTATTCTTTAGGGGACCATATTGACATTTTAGATAAGATAAAATCATTATTACAATTGAGGGTCATTTATTTTGGTCTAGTCTCAAGTAAGACATGCCTCATGTCGTCATCTGCAGCGACACCTACTCCTATATGCTCTAATTTCTATACTATATTTGTCCCATAAACTCTAAGAGTTAACTATGGATTTCTTCCTCAGATTTCCTTGTACTATTTGAATGTATGATTCAACCTTCTTAGAGCAGAGCACTACTTTAAGATGGTCATTTCATCCACAGCTATAAAACCTATGATGCATTTCACATTCTCTTTGATCTTCAACAAAGTCGTGAAACTGCATGGCACGCCAAAATCCAAAATTTCAGATCAATATGCTCAATTTAGAAGCTATTTTGAAAGACTTTATGCACTAAGTTAGAGAGTGAACTTCCATTCTCAACCGCCTGTCTCCATAAAATTGGTGGTCAAAAGGGATAAGTCAATAAAATTCCATAGGACCATCATAAATTATCAATCCATTTTTTAATAAACGACCACATAGTTTATTGTGAACTTATTCTGCCCATTGTCAAATCTATCAGCAATTGATAAGACAATAGATCAACCGACAGTAGCCATTTTCATGTAGTTCTAGGAAATAAGCCTTGTTATAAGATATGTCAAGTTTGGAGTTTTTTAATGCAACTAACAAAATAAGTAACATACTTTCATGTAAGAAAATTTTTAAAAATCACATATCACATGATATCAATCAATCCAAGCAATACATTTTAGAACTTACAAGAAAAACTAGTAGTCTTAAAGCCCAATTAATGAAAAGCAACATGAATGTTTAAGAATTTGAGCTAGAATTTAAAATATTAAAAATAAATAAGCAAACAAATTAGGCTCTGTTTGCATAGGCTGCAGCTACTGAACTTTTCGACTACTAGCTATACTGCTTGCTGGAAGTTCGATGTGGTGAAGCTCGCTGCAGGAAGGTTCTGATTGTTTGTTTGTTGCAGTTGTATGAAAACAGCTGTGGGATAACTGTTTCTAAAAAAATGATCATTCTGCCTCTGTTTAATAAAATTGTTTAAAACATATTATATAAATGGGGTATTTTCATACATATTATATAAAATTTTTATGTATTTGTACATCTAACACTTAAAGTTTATTTTTTTATATTTATACCACTCAAATTTTTTAATCACCTAAAAAATATCACTATTTCATTTTAAAAAAAGTGAAATATATATTTTTCATGTGTTAAGTGGCTTATGCGTAAAAAAAGGTTAAATATGAGATATGTATATTCGTTGAAATTAGGTGGTATGGATGTAAATCTTAGATTAAATTTATTAACTTCATTAAATTAATTAACTTCTCCAAAATGACATCGAATTAAACTACTCCCCTTTATTCCTTATCGCCTAGCCATGGCTCCCGTCTTTATTCCCCTGAAGCCGTGGTCGGTGGAAGAGAAGCTCTCCTACAACTAAACCGGAACCCTATACTTACCGAAAGGCATCAATATATTCATCTCCGTTCTCTCGAAGCATAGTGATCCCAACATTTGGGGCTCCGAAGCTATCAAATTTCGCCCCGAGAGATTCGAACACGGCGTCCTCAGTGCAGGGCGCTTCGCGAGATGATCGAGATCAGCGGGCAGAGTGGTTTCGCGAGATGTAGGGCAGAGAGGTTCGATCGATCGCCAGGGGCAAAGGAGGTAAAAAGCCCTCGAGAAAGCCGGGCCGCGGGTTTGGTCCCGCGTCCGGCTTTCCTCCTTTTTAGCGGCGAGAGGCCGCCAACGTGAAATCCAAACGATAAAATTCGGGCGCAGATTCGCAACTTGGGGTAGCGCCGCGAGTAAAAAGCGGCGCCAAACGGACCCTTAATCTCCATAAAATCACGTTTCTAGCATATCACTTTTTAAGAAAAATTAAAAGCATTATACTAGTTCATATGAAATTATGCAGAAGAAAATTATAAGAAAATAATTTTTTCTAAATTAAAAAATAGGTCCTACACATGTACGATGAGATGGTTGACTTCATAATTAAATAGTTGCACTTGAACTACATTTAAGGAACAAACACCTAACAAATGTTGAATATTAAAAGAGAAAATGTATTAAGTCATGAGAACCATATGCTTCATGCAATTACGTATAAACTCCACATAACCTAGACAAGCAAATGTTGGCACGAGAGCAATCCAAATTTAAGTTCAAATAAATAATATCTATTTAGATTCTCACAAAATAACCCATTGGCAACAAAAGTTTGGGCAGTTTTGAAAATTAATGCTCTGACTTCCCTTAGAAATTATAGTTTCGAATAACGTTTCATAAAATATATTATTTTAAATTAGACACTCAGAAATTTCTCCCTCATTTTGCAAAAACTTTTAGACATGATTCCATATTTGTATAGGTGTGATTACCCGTGATTAACTATAACTCGAGATAGTAAGAAAGAACTTTTACATGTTAAATACTAAGCATGTAGTAGCAATAACTTAGTACTTACCACTATTAGTTGAATGGATGATGGGGGAAATGGAAACAAAGTCAATCAAAGTCCTATGGTTCCATCATCACAGGTTGTTGTAGACTTTAATCTACTTAATTAGACTAAATAGATAACCAAACCTGACCAAAGGATATTTATCAACGACCATGAATTATATCGTTCAAAAGGACCTTGTAGAATTGAGATATATATTTGCAACAATTTTAAATCGATAGTAGCCAACATGTGGTTTTGTGTCCATCTACAATTCACCATGAGTTATATCAACGCATATCCTTTTGATTAAAGCTAAGTGTTAAATGTTAAATGCTAAGCATATTGTAGCAACAACTTAGTACTTACTACTATTAGCTTGAAATGGATGTTAGCAGGAATGAAAACAAACTCAATCAAAATCCTATGGTTTCATTATCTCTAGTTGTTGTGCACTTTAATCTACTTAATTAGAATAAATAAATAACCAAACAGGAGTGAAGGAGCTTTATCAACAACCATGAGCTATATAGTTGAAAAGAACCTTACTGACTTGAGATAGAAGTTTATCTAATAGAATAATTTAAAATCAATATTACCTAACATGAGATGTTTCGTCTTATCTACAATTCACCACTTAAAGAATTTGGGCCATTGGAGCATTTAATGGGCTATAATCGTGATTAAAATTAATAATTTTATTTTACGACAAATTACTCAAATAGAATCAGCCACACATATAAAGTTTGGATCAATTTGGCACTAATAAATTTAATATTTGATACTTATCAAATGTATGTAAATATATATTCTCAACCTCTGAAAAGTAATTATGAATTATCACGGAGAAAATGGCATCTTTGATGAATATAAAATCTAAAATAACAATAAAAAAAATCTTGTAATCTAGAATAGACTCGAGAATAAATTATATAGAAGTATCTAATAAATAATTAAACTTGGACTTACAAGAAGAGGTGAAAAAGAGTATAACCCAAAGAATTAGCAGTAGGGTAATGAAATAAGGTCAAATTAGACAAATTGGATTTAAAAAATACTTATTTGTTATTTAATCTGTAACCCACATAACCAATATGTTACGCAATTTTCAAAGAACTTGGTAAAGGTTTAAGATAAATCTTTCTGAATTTAAAAGCATCATGATCATATAGGCAGCATTAAATTCCAGGTCGCTGATTTACATTAGAAAAAAACTTGTAATCACAATGATAAGTAGCAAATTCTCCATCAATATCCATATGAGAATCTTGCATATATTATGCAAGTAATTATCAAAATTCACTAGATGTATATTATATACTAGATCAACAAGATCCCTAAACTTCATAGGTTGGTATCTTTTGACAATCTAAAAAGAAATAAGGTTTAATAACTGAATTGCAAGAAAAAACAATCGTATTAAATATAAAAACTAATCCATTTTTGTAGTATTTTATCAGACAACGTATTAGCTTTTTTATGCCTATAATAAGCATATTAATTTAACCATCAAATTTTGAATGATAAATAGTTGAAAACTTAAATTTTATTCCCATATATTTTTTTTTTCAGAATAGTTTTAGAAAAATAGCTCATGAAATTTACATCCAACAATATTTTAATTAAACTGTAATTTGATTACATCATTAAAATATAGTATGAAATATGATTTTTTTAAATGACCTACCCCAACTAAAATCAGTATCGTACTTTTTAAGTTTTCAAAATAACCTGATACAAACTTCATACTAACATCTTCCTAAAATTTATATGAAATTCATAAACATATATCTAACCATGTCTTATGTTTCCTAGTTTAGTGAGCAAACAAGTGTCATACCCTAACCAAAAACTAGAACAAATAATAAAAATAGACATTAAATGTTTTAATTACATATTTTATATGAATAACTTACATTAAAATATAATGCCCATGGGATGTTGTCGGCCAACATTCTTTTGCTTTGAAAGAATTTAAAATTTAGTGATTTAGTTTAATATAAAAATGTATATGATTTTGAAAGTAGTTTTGAAAATAGTGTGTTTTAAGTTTGAAAAATAAGACCGCCTGAATCTCATTTGTCCAGTAATTTGCATAATTGTGTCTGGTGTCACAAATGATACACCTTCTCAAAAAAGCAATGTATCTTGCGACGGTAGACCCAATCATATGAACTAAAGGACTCGTGACATCCGTTCTGATCCGCGAACCTTTATATGCGACCGACAAGCTTCCCCTACCTAATAGAAAGACTAGGTAGGGTTTATTTTACCTGGGTTCCAAGTTCCCTATAGAGGCAAGCTCCTATAGTTAATTACATCTCAAATGACTGGTGTCACTTGAGAAAACTCTCGATAATGATCGGTGGTTCTGTCTTCAAGAATTCGAGGGTTTAGGTTTTCACGATAGGACGTGGAAAAGCAAGTGGGAGTGGCTCAAATGGGAACAGTTATTTCCGGGAGTCCAAAGAAAGAAAAGGTAGGGAATGTCACAGATCTGAGGCAAACCCCAGTGACTTCCCAACTATCCTATGGTGCGGTCGTTGCTGGAGAAGATATTATTTAATTGTTTAATCCTGCCAATTTTATTATTCGGACTTACACTCGCATAATACCCAATCATACGAATAATCCGCAGAGATATGAGGGTTTACGTCGTACCAGTACGACAACCTCGAACCTAAAGCGAGTTAGGACTTACGCTGCAGCAACACGGTTGCACGAAGCCTCAAGAGAAGAGTGAGGGTTTACGCCGCGAGGAGCGAACTCCACTCGAAGTCCTATATGTTGTTATTTAAACTAGAGAGAGTTTTCGTTGAAGATCCTCTCGCTTCTCGATCCAAGCTCCTCGTTGTCGTTGCCACGTGAGTCACTTCCAAGCTTTCATTGAGTAATAATCCTAATCGTCCTAGGTTCGAGTGGTTTTGTCAAGTGTGTTCAACGTTTCGGGTTTTGTTGTTGTTTCGGCTTTGCATGCAGGGTAAAGTAAATTGCAAGTTGCTAGAAAGTAAAGCGCGGTAAAGTGAATTGCAGTAAAGTAAATTGCAGTAAATAAATTGTAAAAGCGTACCTGGGCATCTGTTACCGTTATATAATTTGTATTGCAAGCGTGTATAATTTGCAGTGGATTTAAATAAACTTGCAGACGAAGTAAGCAGAGCAAGAAAAACCGGCACGAAAGTCGAAAATAAAGAAACAAGTCGTAGAAATCGCAAAGCAAAACTCAGTAGATCACATATGGAAGATCAAGACCGAGTATAAGACATCGGAAAAGGTAGGGCTCAGAAGTTGATCATGTCTATCCTACCTTGGATAAGAGCTTACCAACCCGACGATCTAAGGAGGTAATCCTTAACCCAATCCAAGTGATTAACAAATGGACCTTTATATATTTTATAAGGTAAAAATTCTTTTATTTTCTACGCAAAGTTGTTTAAGATTTTATGCAAAGTTACTTTTTAATGAAAAGAGATTTTTATTTTGTTTTTATGAATATTTTGTAAAATGATAGAAGTCACATTGCGTTATCACTCTAATCGTGTTAGACTATCGACGACCCAAGATTGTCGTGAAACAATCTAACCAAAAGTCGGCGAATAGTATCATCGGTCCTTTCCTCTCCCTTATGGAGGGTCCTCGAGTAGAGAGATACTATTCTAATTATCCCCCGTATCCCTCGTATAAGACACATAAAGATTATCATCATCGCCTCGCCACCTGCACTCTCGTACTTACACTGTACCCGATGATCCATATGCGGCAAAACAAATGTCCCCGATTGCTGGGAGGATCTCGAAGCATAATGTTCAAACTCAAATCCCGGTCAGATCGGGTTTGATATTGGTTAAGTCATTTTAGGGAATTCACAGATTGATTTAATTAAGGAAGGGTGAACCAAGCTTCGATGCATTCTACGGTCGATGTCTCGATCGACTCGTGAGTTAGGGTCAGTACTTGGTTTCACTGTACGTTTGAGGTTAGGTGGATGGGCTCTCACTTAGTGTGTACTCACTAGGTATATGAGTCTACTAGTGAAGATTAGGTGGGTGACTCTCACCTAGGGTGTGCTCACCAGGCCTAGGAGGCGCTATGCGTAGGTTAGGTGGATGGGCTCTCACCTAGCGTCGTGCTTCTAAAATCTAGGAGCTCTA
This sequence comes from Papilionanthe hookeriana x Papilionanthe teres, assembly GCA_022702705.1. NCBI lineage: Eukaryota > Viridiplantae > Streptophyta > Magnoliopsida > Asparagales > Orchidaceae > Papilionanthe > Papilionanthe hookeriana x Papilionanthe teres. The sequence goes on along the minus strand of CM040427.1, from coordinate 64,512,325 downwards.
TGCCGAGGATTAGGTGGATGGGCTCTCACTGCGGTGTGCTCCTAAAATCTGGAAGCTCTATGCGGATTGAGGTGGATGGAGCTCTCACCTGGGGTGTGCTCCTGAGCTGCATGGAGTCATGCGCTGAGGATTAGGTGGACGGGCTCTCACCTGTGGTGTGCTCCTGGCGTCTGGGAAGCCTATATCGAGGATTAGGTGGATGGGCTCTCACACAGGTGTGCTCCCAGGCTCAGTGAGCATATGCCGTGAATCGTGTTTGCAGTGATTAAGAATGTTTTACCCTTCCTAAGTTAAATCGAAATTCTCCTTTTTTGTGACTTAACCGTTTTAAACAACAATAAAAAAATAAAATAAAAAAACGAAGAAAAAGGAGAAGGCGCCTATCACTTCCAACACAAGCAAAAAACAAAAGAGAGGAAAATACAAGTGAACCGGGCCTAAATCACAATTTTAAGGCTTCCAACTGACCTGAGCTGCAACTAGCAGGCCTATGCAGCGACTCCAAGATCTCCTATGACTTGGGGTAGTGATTAGACGCTCCAAACAGCGAGTCCTAAGACTTTCGATGGCTCGGGGCAGCAAGTTTAAAGCTTCAAACAACGAATAAAAAGGTTTCGGACAGCAACTATAAGCACTCCTAAACTTCCGACAGTAATTATGTGGCTTCCAAACATTCCAAACAGCAATTTCAAGCTTCTCCCAACTCCAAACAGCAATTTCAAGCTTCTCCCAACTCCAAACAGCAATTTTAAGGTTCAAACAACACTTATAAGACTCCAAATAACAACCGTGAAGCTCCAAACAAGCACTCATATAGCTTCCAAACACTTCAAACAACAACTCTACCCTTCCCCGACTCTCTACAACGACTAGGCAGAGACTTAATTACACCAAACAAAGACTTTTACTCTTCCAAACAAGCACTTTTACTCTTCCAAACAACAATTAAAAAGTCCAAACAGTAATTATATTCTTCCAAACATCACTTTTTTAAGCCACCTACATCTTCCAAATAATCCAAACAAGCACTCAAACGGCTTTTCTAAGTCTCCAACAGCTCCAAACAACGAATAAGAAACATTACACAGCGAGTTTTAAAGTCACCAACAGCTCCAAACAAAGCAATTAAATCACTCCGGACAGTCCCAAGAAATCCAAACAAGCAATCTAAAAGCCCCAGACAACCGCTGTGAAGCCTAGACAGCTCTCTAAAAGCCCCGGACAGCCACTACGAAGCCCAGGCGGTGGATCTAAAGCCTCGAAAAAAAAAACACTGGATGAAATGACATTTAAATGATTCATAAAGCCCTTAAAAAAAAATTTGATGAATTGAGCAAGGGCAACCCCCGAAATGATGTTTAAAACACTTCTAAAATCATGCGTGTGTTGTTTCAAATCAACCCATCAAGCTTTCTAGTATTTAAGAGTAACATGTAAAACTTTCAGGTTTTAAGAGATAGTGTACTAAAGCTTTAAAACATTTGCAAATAATCACATGAAACATTCGGATTTAAAAGCTATGTTACCAAAACTTCTTCGAGACAGGTGCCCAGATCAGTGTATAAATCCTTGAGCATGCAAAGACATCATTCTCATTAAGAAATAGAGGTGCTTTAATTGTAAAACCAAAGTTTTAGGTGTTACATATGTAAATATGCAAGAGTTGAGGGGCATGCAAGTAGATTTCATAAAGTTTTGAGAAGAAATTGTCAAAGCAAATTAAGATTCATATTCAAGCACCTGCTGCAAAAATCAACTTAAACTCATGCACTTTAATTCATGAAAGTAAAAGGATCTTCACAAAAATAAAGCAAGTTGAGAGAAACTGAAAGAAAATAAGTTGGAGAAATACGACATTGATCTGAGAAAGCTCAGAAATCGCTACAAAATTGAAGCAGTGCAGGTGGTCCGGCGTCTGAGGGAAACAAGCCGAGTAAGGTTCTCTGCGTGAGGAAGAAGCGTTCGGGCTTTGGTCTCGAGAAGAAGAAGCGAGCGGGAAAGGGGCTTTAGGTCACGCGCGAGAAGCAGGCGAGGGAGGCGAGTGGACTTCTGTCGCGTGTGAGAGGGGAGGTTGAGCGGGCTCCTATCGAGCTAGGAAGGGGCGAGCGGGAGAGCAGCTTGTCGAGCGAGTCAGGGCGAGTGGAAGCGAGCTGAGGCGGTTCGTGCGGTGAAGGAGGAGACGAGTCGTGTGTGCGGTGGAGATTTCTGGTTCGCAGAGGGGAGCGGGAGGAGGAGCGAGCGGAAAGCAGCTCTGTCGAGGAGGCGAGCGGCTCAGTGCAGGGGAGAAGGCGAGCAGATTTCTTGTCGCGGGGAACAGGGAGGCGAGCGACTCGAGCAGGCGGGATAGAGAGCAGGCGGAGGTGAGCGACTTAGTGCAGGGGAGAAGATGCGAGCCAAAGATCGTCCCCCTCTCTCCCGGAGCTAACTATAGCCGCGCCTTCAAAAATGTCCGTTACAGAAATTAGGCGGGCTATTGAATGCTTTCCATGTGTGGTGGGGTTTATTAGGTAAATAATAAACTCAAATTTAATTCAATTAATGTCAATTTAAGTGATTTGTTTCATATTTGAAATTTAAAATTCGAAATCGGAGAGTCGATGTGATTAGCCCAAATTCAGCCCGGCTCGAACCAAATTGAACATGGGTTAAGTCTGAACTGAAGCCTCGCTAAATAAATAAAAACGTGCATCGATTTTCGTGCTGATCGCTCCGGCGCGGAACCATAGCAATATGGGTATCCTTCCTAGCTAAAGTCAACGTCCCGGACGCATCCGTGTGCTTTGTTTCGTCATCCGGGGTCGTCTGGACAAGTTCGCCGACGATCGGGCCAAAAAAGTGTCAAATCGTGGTGTGTCGAGTGCTCGAGTCACTGGGCGGTTCACCTAATAAGGTCGTTCGCCTTTATGGAACTCATTTTCGGGCCTCTACATGTTAGTCCTCTACCTCGCAACCGTGAGTTGAGATGCTTGGGACTACTCATGCGAGGCCTCACAAAATGGGTCAAGAAGTGGTTCGAAGCTCTACTGGAGGTGGGTTCCGTGACTAATCCGCTGTGATGGTCAATAAGGAACTCCTGAGCTAGATCCTAGGGTCTAAGAGGAATATCCTAAGACCTCACTAAAATGAGGTCAACAAAAGAACCCCCAATAGGTGTGGTGTGCAGGACATGCACACCGCGCGTATTGGTGTTGACCGAAGCGATCAACGAAACGTCGAATCGGGTCCGAAAAAGGAATTTGAGTTGAGGTTCTCACTTGGGAAAACCCAACTCAAGGAAGGACTCGAGTGGTAGAACTTAAGAGTTTCGTCGGGGATGAAAGGATTGCATGATATGATGTGTTGTTTGGTTGAATCGTTGTCTCACAGAGATTATCGTGATCAGTAAGGAGTGTCGTGGTTGTAATCGAAATGATTAGAATCGAACATATCATAAATGTGCAAATATGCCGAGAAAGGATGAGGTTAAACCTCTCCCAAATGTGCTCGAGAAGGAATAGGCACGAGCATATTCCCAAATGTACCGAGAAAGAATAGTGAATGAGCCTATTCCCAAATGTGCCGAGAAAGAATAGGGTTGAACCTTATCCCAAATGTGCTGAGTGCCGAGTGTCGGGCTTTCAAATTCGAATGTCGTTTTGACTTCGTTTTGTGTTGATATTGTTTTATGGAATTTGAATGAGTCGGAATCCCTGCACCGACCCTGAAATTTGAATTTGAAAGATTCGAAAGCCTTAACATCCATACGGGGGGCCTTACACCGATCTTCAGAGGTTTGAATTTGAGGGACCAGAAGCCTTAACATCCGTATAGGGGGCCTCACACTGATCCTCGAAGATTTGAATTTGTTGAAATAAAAAAGATTTGAATTTGAAGGAATCAGATGCCTTAACATCCGTATGAGGGACTCACACCGATCCTCGAAGATTTGAGCTCAAGAAATAAAAAATGATTCGAATTTATTACATTAGGAAGGAAAGCCTTAACAACCATTCAAGGTGGGACTACCATCCAACCTAAGAGGTAACGAAGGAGTCGAAGCCTTAACGTCCATCAAGGGGGTCTTATACCGATCCAAGAGGAAGATTTGAATTTGTTACATTAGGAAAGAAAGCCTTAACATCCGCCGAAGGGGACTCACATCCAACCTAAGAGGTAACGAAAGAATCGAAGCCTTAACATCCATTGGAGAGGGACTTATACCGATCCAAGATGAAATTTGAATTTATGAAAGACCACATTAGGAAGGAAAACCTTAACATCCACTTCGGAGGTTTTACATCCATCCTAAGAGGCAAGGAGTCGGAAGCCTTAACATCCATCAAGGGGTCTTACTCCACGCCACAAAGATTTGAAAAGCACCACATTAGGAAGGAAAACCTTAACATCCACTTGTGGGTTTTACATTCATCCTAAGAGGCAGAAGGAGTTGGAAGCCTTAACATCCATTTAAGGGGTCTTACTCCACTCCACAAAGATTTGAAAAGCACTACATTGAAAGCGAAAACCTTAACATCCACTGGGGGTTTTACATCCATCCTAAGAGCAAGAAGGAGTTAGCTGAAGCCTTAGCATCCATTTAAGGGGTCTTACTCCACTCCACAAAGATTTGAAAATACCACATTAGGAAGGAAAACCTTAACATCCACTTGGGGTTTTACATCCATCCTAAGAGGCAAGAAGGAGTTGGAAGCCTTAACATCCATTTAAGGGGCTCTTACTCCACTCCACAAAGATTTGAAATTATGAATTTGTGAGAAATTTGTGGAAATCTTATGAAACTTGTGGAATTTAGTGAGAGTTCAGTAAAAATGTCAACTCGAAAGAAATCGAGTTGAGGAGAAATGTCGAGGACTCACATCCAACTCAAGATTCGATCAAAGAAAATGTCCTTCCGAAAGAGGTGCGAGTTCCATATCAACGGAACCGACTAACCTCATTCACACCGGACAAAAGACAAGGAAGAGTGTGGTTCTATGTAAATAGAGCGCCTAACCTCCTCCGCGCGAGGAGAGGACCCGCAGTTCTCGTGGAAGGAAACTTCGGGCCGAGAGAAGCGACGCTAGTGGATGGGTCGAGGAAACTCAACATATCCAGCGTCGGAATTCGAAGTTTGAAATTTTGATTTTGATTTTGAATTTTTTGATTGTTTTGATTTGATGCCGAGTTCATTTTTTTTCATTACGGTGTGATGTGATTTTCATCGAAGTTTTGTAAGTTTTATGTTATCAGTATTGTTGTTAGGATTTGGACCAGCTTCTGAGACAAGTATGTCATTGGTGCTTCTAAAGACAAGATTTTTGTCTTTGAAACCCCATGTCAGCATGAAGACTTCGTGCGTACCATCCATCGGTTGGTGACATGTACAAAAGTAACTCCATTCTTTAAAGTACTATCTGAATCGTATTCTTTCAAGACACATAAAGATGTGCTATTTATAAGGACATCATAACTCAAAGGTTGTAGCTTTGTAGATCCGTTAGTGCGCATCGTCGTTTCCTTATCACCGCTTTGTAGAGATTAGTCACATCGATTCGGAGATTGTTTTAATATCCTTTAAATTGAGGATGGAGTCGTATCATCTAGGCATTGAGAGATATTCTTTCGGGATCGAATTTCATTAATCGCTAACAATACGTGTCTTTTCTTTAGTTCTTTCTTCTTGGCCAAGTTAGATTTCAAAATTCAATTCATGTGATTTAAATATTTTTCATCTCCCGATGATATTTCGAGCTAATTAATAGCCGACTAAACGACACAGCGTCACTTAACTATTTTCAGTAGTATAATATCGTGAGAATTTTCTTAAGAGACCTTTCAAGTTTTATTAATTCGGGGAGAATTCAAACACCAATTTTTTATTGCTCACCTCAAGCTTCTTCCCAGGGAGTCATTTTTTTTTTTTTTTTTTTTTGAGAATTACTATATCTGGTGTATCACATGTTAAAGATTTTGAATGTCTGAATTGAGACACCAATTTTTTTTGATTTCATGTCCACCTCAAGCTTTTTCTCAGGAGATCTTCACACTTTTTTTTATTTTCTATTTTCTTTGCTCCTTTGTTTTTCCTAATTACTATATCCTGGTATAAAGATAATTTAAAGATTTTGAATGTCCGAACTCCCCGATTAACAATTCTCAAATATTCTTAAGACAAATCCCGAGATATTATAACTCGTTCGAAGTGTCGGACCCGACTACTGCGTAGAGGATTAAAAGTCTCGTGATATCCACAATCGATTACTCGTATTATAATCGCACTCGACTTATTTTGAATTTTACTTAGGACCTCGTCCGAAATTTTTTAAAGTGAAGGACCCAGTCTATTAGTGGCATTAATTTTATTTTCCCCGAAATCATAATTTCATCACAACGCCGAAATTTTTATCTTTGATCACCCCTTCTCGGTTATCTTCTTGAAGCTTTGAACATTTTCGTTAACCATGCTTTTCAAACATCGAACGTTTTGAAAAAAAACAAGTTCTTTATTTATTTTATTGCGGTGATGAGGCGAATGTACGATAAACATCGATACCATTAATATTCATTTCAAAACAAAAGTAGACAATAAGTAATCAAGAGATGTTTCATCCTTTTGTCACCAGCATCGGAGTCAATCGAATCATCTGGGATCGACCGAAATCATATCGATGAACCTTTTTCGAGTTATTTTCAAATATTCTTCCGCATCGTTATGCTCCCATTCTTGACGTTCTCCTCAAGCCAATCTTTGAAGTTGAAACAATCTTTTATGATGTGTCCGATCGACTCGTGATATGGGCAATATCTTGGATGATCTTTTTCATCAACTTCGTCCGGTTTCTTCGGCTCGTGGAGCTTGAAGTCGGGTTTCTTTATCGGACTGCGAACATTTGTTTCTATCGCTTCATCCTCGAAAGGATATATTTTGTTCAAACGATTCTTTATGTTCGAGGGTCTCCCCCATCCGTTGGATAAGACTTCGCCGAAATGATTGCCGACCATTCCGTCGAGGACGTTGGTAGATTCGGAGATTGTTCTGGCTTAGTATATCGCAACTCGTCGCTCGCCTTTACCAACCATCACGTCATCGTCCCAAATTTCTTCTCGGATATCTTCGATGGTTCTAACTTCTGCCTTCTCAAGAAAACCAAGTTCTTGAGCTTCTTCGGAGATTCCGACCTTGTTAGCGAACTTCCTCAAATGTTTTGATGGTAAATCCTCGAGCAAGAAAACCCACTGCGACTATGAATGCTTCTTTGAAGTATTTCAACCGCATCGTCGCCTTGGAGTCGCGGCTCACATTTCATACTTGCGATTCCTCCACCGTAGAATGTACTCCACTAGAGTTTCGTCGGCCACGTCTTTCTACTACAAGATCACCCACGTGTGATATGATCGTCGAGCTCCAGAGAAACCTCTTAACGAACATGTTCTCAAGCTTACGTGAATGTCTTTATCGACCCATTCGTGCACTCCGCATACCAATCGAATGCAACCCCGAGAGACCGCTCACAACCGGCGAAATAATACGTCTTCACTATCACCGCGTCGCAGAAGAACCTTACCCGAAGTGTGCAACATACGCCGACGAGGGCTTCTGTTCCATCAAAAGTTTTGAAGGTAGGTGGCACGAAGCCCTTCGGGTAGGCACCTGCATCAAATTCCTCCGGATATGGTCTACCCTTCGGAATCAACGCTCCTCCTTCGGATTGGGCTAAGGCTTCCTTTACTTGTTGCTCAACTATCTGTTTGATGTCCTTTTCCAGATATAGTGCTTTGGGTCGAACCATTCATTTCATCCGCGATACGAATGATCTCTCGTACGGCTTATTTCCGGAGAGTGCTGCTCTCGGAGATTGAGGTTGACTGCGAAATGAGGCTATAACGGCCGCCATCTCCTCCATCCTTTTTTCCATGCGAATGATAAGCTCATCCCTCCGTCGGATGGCCCCTCGCGACTCATCCCCGCGTTCTCCTCGGTAGGCGAAAGGAGCATCGCGCGATGACGCAGAGGCTCTAGTCTCAACCATAAGGATCTCTCTCGCGAAATCTTCATCCGTATGATATGACAAATCATGTTCTTCATCATCGATGTTTCCACTTTGTTCTTTCGACATTTCGACGATGTCCGCCCGAGCTTCTCAATCTTTCCTCGATTGACTTCCCTTTAATGATCTCGAGATCGACCGAGGATCGTTGTTGTACACCTTCCATCGACATTGGCTTCCGGCGTGGTCGGAACACTAATGATTGGAGCATCGTACTTAGAATCCTTTTGCGGGAGACGTCTTTTCGATCTCCGGTCGAGGCACTCGGCCCAAAGAACCTCAGACTCCGCAACTTCTCCTTCGGAACCAAGGTCCGGAGACTAGACGTCTCTTCGAGGGCCTCGGCTCTCCCGGATAAATCGCGGTCTCTAATGCGCGGTCCGGATGCAAGAACTAGTGGATCTTTTGTCATTGTTCATCTTGTGGGGATCTCCCCTCGTGGTGGCAAGCCGTGTTCTCGACCTGTGCAAGACCGAATCGGCTCGGCGTACGTAGGTTTTCGAGAGGCGGCGAGACAGCCTTATGAATACTCTCTTCTCCGAGAGCGCAAACAATGGGTGAAACCCCGCTTCCTCCAAGGAAAGGTGCGGTCTCGTACCATCCAATTTCATCCCGTCGAGGAATTTCGCGGCTGCAACTGTCTCCAAAGCTTTTGCCCTTTTCGCTTTTAAAATCTTTCGTTCTTATTTCGTGTCGTATTCTCGGTAAGTTGACCGAACTTTGAGCTAGATCCAATCTCGATGACAGACAACAGTGGGGCAAGGGCATCGACTGATTCTTCCTCATTAAAAATCTGTTTTCCTTTGACTGACGGTGTAACTGGTGTAGTGACTGTGAATCCAGTAGTTGTGGCAGTGACAACCCTCTTTTCCACGGGGCTGACAGGCTTGACGGGATCGAAGCAACGGTCTTAGCAAAGTCTTCCCGTCCTCGGGGCTTCCCGAGTACGAGGAACTCTCGTCGTAGCTCCGAGTCGAAACTCGGTCGTAGGCTCTTTTATTGTCGAGGCAGTTGTCTCGAAGAAGACATAAGGCACTCCGTCGAGAATGACTTCGACCTTGTCGAAGCCGGCTCCAAACTCGATCAACGATCCTCGGTAGCGAGCAGCCTTGTCGCAGGGCAGGTTTCCGTCGAACGAGAAGATCAACTTCGGTGACGACATCATCTCTGTCATTTGAAGAATTTCCAAAGGTTAGTGATGTCCCATGCTTTTTGATTTCAGTGGAGGTACTCAAGTTGACCCACATGTCTTATGAACTGGGCATCCTGTGAATTTATTCATGTGAATTTTGTCTTAAACTTTTGTGTTTTGTTTGGAGTTTAAAGGGAGGATTGTGATAGAGAAGTTTCAGTTTTAACTTGTTAAGAACAAGCTCAAACTCAAAGAGGAATCGAAACGTAGGACCGGTCCGAGATCGGAAGGAGTTTAACATCTCATCAAACTCGCTTCGATAAACCGCTCCTAACCTACCACACCTATCGGGGGTCCACCCCACTAACCCTAAGGATTCTCGAACCACTCGTTTAATGGTGGTTAAACAGATGGCTCCTGCATCCAAAAGAGTTAGCAACACGGCTCAAGGAAGAAATGAGCTACGTATTTCAACAAAAGAACAACGTCCTGCCCGACGAGGGACATGGACACACCGCTCGATGTACGAAGACAAAACCTCTCGATCAAAATGGAGAGAGAAACTGTCCCTACGTGAATCGCCAGAATTTGTCCACAAGCATTTTTGTTTAATCAAAGAATTTAAAATTTAGCGATTTAGTTTAATATAAAAAGGTATACTGCATTTTCGAAAGTAGCTGAAAGAAGTGTATTTTAATCTCAAAAACGAGACCGCTCTGATCTCATTCGTCCGCACTCAGCATAATCGCGTCCTGTGTCACAAGCTGATACACCTTCCGAAAGAAGTAACGTATCTCGCGACTCGCAAACCCAATCGTACGAACTCAGACGACTCGCGACATCCGTTCTGGTCTCGCGAACCGTTATATGCGGTCGATAGCTCCCCTTCCTAATGTAAATACTAGGTGAGCCTATTTTACCCGGGTTCCAAGCTTCCTCATGTGGCAAGTCCTCATAAGTCATCACATCTCAAATGACGTGTCACTGAGAAAACCTCGATAACGACGGTGGCTCTGTCTTCAAGACTCATGGCGTATGGCTTACTCAGTAGACGCGTAAAGCAAATTTGAGTGGCTCAAACGGAATGACTATTTCCATGAGTCCAAAAAAGAAAAGCGTAGAGGATGTCACAGATTTGCGCGAGCCTCAAAGGATTTCCTACTATCCTATGGTGTCATGCGTTTCGGAGACTTACGTTAATTAAACGTTTAACTCCGTCAATTTTATTATTTCGGACTTACACTCGCATAATACCCGATTACGCAACAAATTCCAGAGATACGATGATTTATGTCATACCGTACGACAACCTCTAACCTAAAACGTATTAGACTTACGCCGCAAGACGACCGACACGTGTCTCAAAGAGGAAAGTGAGGGTTGATACGCCACGGGCGAAATTCACTCGAGTCCTATGCTTCGTTATTTAAACTAAAAAGATTTCATCGAAGAAGATCCTCTTGTTGCTTCAATCCAAGCCTCTCGTCGTCGTCACTGTAGCGTTGACCAAGCTGTTTATAGTCGTATCTCTAAGGTTTGGCTGTTCAAATCGGTTGTGGATGTGTTCCACTGCTTTCGTGTCAAGCTTGATTTTGTTGTTTCGTTTTGCTTTTGCTTCGGTCTCGCTTGTGTTTGACATGCAGACAAACAATCACGTATATGAAAAATACTGAAAGTAAATTGCAGAGAGATGAGATCAAGAAGTAAATCAGAAAGTAACAACCGTAAAAGCGTACTCGCATCTGCTATCGTCGCATGATTTGTATTGCAAAGCATGATATCATTCCTGCGAATTTTAAATAAACTTGCGTGAAAAGAAACGAGAGCGAGTAAAACCTGACACGAAAGTCGTAAAATAAAAAACGAGTCGTATAAATCACAAATAAAAACTCGTAGCTCACATATGGACACGGAACCCAGGTATAAGACATCGCAGAGGTGGGGGGCTCGTAGCTGGATCGTGGCTTCCCGACCTCGAATAAGAAGTTACCGACCCGACGCTCTGAGGCGAGGTAGTCCTTAACCCAATCCAAGCTGATTAACCACGGACCTTTATATATTTTATAAGAAATAAATTCTTCGATTTTCTACGCAAAATCGTTGTTTAATTTTTTTACGTGTAGCCTTTTTTAACAAGAAAAGAGATTTTTATTTTATTATTATTTTCTTTTTATAAATATTTTGTAAAATTATATAGCCACATGCTAGCTACTTTAATCGCGTTATGACTACTAACGACTCTAAGATCGTCTGGGAAACGATCTCACTAGAGGTCTGGCGAATAAGTATCACTGGCCCTTTCCTCTCCCTTATCGAGGTCCTCGATGTAGTGGGATACTATCCTAATTATCCCACATCGTATCCCTCGTATAAGACACATAAGCATTATCAACATCGCCCTCGCCACCTAGAACCTCGGACTTACACCTGATCCGATGATCCATACTGCGCAAAACAAACGTCCCCGATCAGCGGTGAGGATTTGAGCGTAAGGTTCAAGCTTCAAATCCCGGCAGATCGGGTTTCATTATCGTTAAGCTCATTTTGGAATTCCACGATCGATTTAATTGAGGGCAGTGCGAACCATGCCTAGTGCGTCCCCGCGTTCAATGTCTTAATCGGCTCGTGACCAGGCCGGTGCTGGTTTAACCGTGCATTCGAAGGTTAGATGGATGGGCTCTCACCTGTGATGTGCTCCAAAATCTAGTGAAGTCTTACGCCGAGGATTAGCGTGGATGGGTCTCACCTGACGGTGTCGCTCCTAACTCTGTGAAGTTCTACGCTCGAGGATAGAGTGGACAGCTCTCACTCTAGGCGTGTGCTCCTAACTCTGCAGTGCTTATCGCCGAGGATTAGTGGATGGGTTCTCACCTGAGGTGCTGCTCCTAACTCTGTGAAACCTATGCTCGAGGATTAGGCGGATGGGCTCTCACCTGAGGTGTGCTCCTAACTCTGTGAAACCTACGTCATGACTTGTGCTCGGAGTGATTTAAGCGTGTTCTACACTCACTCAAGCTGTTTTCTAACTAAACCTCAAATATCTCCTAAGTGTTTCCCAATTAAATCGAAAATTCCCCGTTTTGTGACTTAACCGTTTAACAAGGAAAATGAAACAAAAGAAAGGGAAAGGTCGGCCACTTTCAAAAAAATAGCAAAACCAAAGGGGAAAACAGCAAGTGTGCCGGCCTTAAAAAAAATATTGAAATGGTAATCAGATGAAACCCATAACAGTAAATAAGGCTCTCCAAATCCGGTCCCAAAACAATAAATATAATCATCAAACTCAACCCCAAAACAGTAGGCAACACTCTTGAAATCATCCCTGAAACAGTGCTAAAAATGACCCGAAAACAGTGTTTAAAGGGTTCAAAATCTGCATGTAAATCTTTTCGAAAAGGCAATGAATAACCAGTAACAAATACATTTAAAACCCCCAAATAAGTATAAATCCGAGCAAACAATTCTGCATGTAAATCCCTTCCAAAAACAACCACATTTGAATCAAAAGAAGATTCACATACATACCACTCGACTCTTATGTAACTACATATCTCGCACATTAAGTTTGATATTTACACTTATAACATTTCAGCATTTAGAATCAATGTATGCAAAGTTATGTTTCATTTTTTTTTTTGAGAAGTCGGTGATAGTAGCATTTTTGTGTAACATCAAAGGTTTAAATGTTATGTGTGTAAATATGAAAGTTTAAGTGCTAAATATGTGAATACATGAAAATTGTGTGGTACATATGTAAATCTTTCTAAAAAAAAGCAAGCACTCTCATCCACTTGACATTTTCCAAGATGTTAAAAGCAACAGAAGCAAATAAATCAACTTCATCTTAACCAAGTGATGTCTGAAATGTCATTCACGCCAATTTCAAACTTAAAATGTATTAAAAAAAAGCCAAGCATGTAAACAGACATGTAGAGAAAGAACATGAAAAAAAAATCAGATGAGAAATAGCATGAAAATCATCACATAATTAAATGTTAGCAGATAGCAAGTATAAGAGAAACGATTCACAATTAAATAACTTAAGCAGCAAAATACCAATCAATTATATTTGGCAAATCTCAAGGCACATCTAAGTAAATCGTTCATAGCATGTGAGTTTTGCAGGTAAGCAATAAAGCAATATAGATTATCATTTGTAGCAGACTGAAGCAAAGAACATGAGTGACATGACAAGCATCATTTTAAATTGAGTTCGGACCAAGAAATACGACAAAGCTCATGAATGAAATCTATAAATCAGACAACCAAGATCTAAAATCCTGAAACCGTACTGCAGATTCGATAAGCAGAGAAAGAAAACTAAATCAATCTGAATTGACAGTACTCAAATTCAAACATTTCAATTCATAAAAGGAGCAGTAAAAATTTTGCAGGAAGAAAGAAAGCTGATAGAAGCAGATGAAATCAGGGAGTTAGAGAGATACGACCTCAATCGGAGGAAGCCCAGAAAACGCTACAAAATTGCAGCAGTTGCAGGTGGTCCGGCGTCTGAGGGAAACAAGGCGAGTAAGGTTCTCTGCATGAGGAAGAAGCACCCGGGTTTTGGTATCGAGAAGAAGAAGCGAGCGGGAAAGGGGCTTCAGGTCACGCGCGAGGAGCAGGCGAGGGCTGCGGTCGAGGTGAAGCAGGCGAGGGAGGCGAGTGTATGGGAGGAGCCGAATGGTGTAGAGGAAAGCACGAGCTCGGTGCAGAGAGCCAGGGGGTAGTGCGCGAGCAGGAGGGCGAGCGGGAGACCTTCGATGCGGGAGACGTTGAGCGGCGTCGAGTGCAGAGGCGGATCGAGAGGAAGATGGCGAGGCAGGTGAGCGGGGTTGGTTTCGAACAGAGGAGCGGGATCGAGGGTTAGCAGGCAAACGAGAGGAGATATGCGGGTCTCTGTGTCGAGGGGGAGAGATGGCGAGGCGAGCAGCTTCCCGTTCGGTGCGCAGGCGAGGTCGGGAGCGGGGGAGGTCGAGGCGGGCGAACGCGGTGCTTTTCGCGAAGAAGGATGGGAGAGGCGAGCTCGAGCGGCTCGTCTGTCGTGCGCGTCGCCTAGCGGGATGGAGCGGAAGGGTCTTCGAGCGAGCGTGGCTGAGGCGTCGAGCACGGGAAGCAGGCGAGGGCGAGACGAGGCAGGCGACAGAGGTCGAGCGGGAGAGAGGAAGAGCGATGGCTAATCGTCGAAGAGCAAATGCCACCGACCAAGACGAGCGGGGCACCGAATCCTATATCCGCGCTTTCAAAATGTCCGATTACAGGAGTGCATTTGGCGGCTCATCGACTCCTTTCCGATCTCGGGATGACTTCACTAGGTAAGTAATAACCCCTAATTGTTTTTAATCGAGAGGAATCGAGTGATTGATTTGAATTTTAAAATTTGAAATCCGAAATGGCCCCGGCCCGTGTTCGACTTATGTCGTCTCTAATCGAACCCGGCTGAGTCCGAACCCGTGCCCTGCTAATTAAAAAAATATGCATCAATTTCCGTGTCGTTCGCGCGTGGGCGGAACCATAGTAATATGGGTATCCTTCCTAGCTAAATTCGACATCCCGGGCGCATCCGTGTGGTCCGTTTCATCATCCGGGGTCGTCCGGACAAGTTTGCTGACCGGTCGGGTCAAAAGGTCAAATGTGGTGTGTGTGAATTCGAGCATCATTGGGGTTCACCTAAGGTCGTCCGATCCTATGGAACTCATTTTTCGAGCCCTCTACATGGTAGTCCCTAGCTTACGCAACCGTGAGTCGAGTGCTTGGGACTACTCATGCGAGGTTTCACAAAACGAGTTTGAAGTGGCTCGACGTTCTATGGGAGGTGGGTTCCGTGACTAGTCCGCTAGGATGGTCAATAAGGAACTTCTAAAGCTAGATCTTAGGGTCTAAGAGGAATATCCTAAGACCTCACTAAAATGAGGTCAACAGATGTCATATCTTAACTTTTTACGATCATGTTGTTTCCTGTGATTGTGTCTGGTTACGTTGTGTTCATGTCTCGTTTTCATGCTTTAAAGTTATATCATTTGCCCAACTTGCAACTCCATATCATGCAAAACATTAGAGACGCATACTTCAGTGTTATATGTGCATATAAGAATTGACATTGTCTGCTTAAACCTATCCTTTGTCATAATTTGTGGTGTTTTGTGAAGCTCGATTCTATAGTAACCCAACCCATAATTTGTGGTGTTTTGTGATGCTCTATTCTATAGTAACCCAACCCACACTCGAGTTAACTGATACATCTTGATGCATGCATGGAGTTTTATGAGGATCCAATTTTATGTATATAAATTTGCGATTAATGTAATGCCCTTATATACAAGTCACAACATTTCCTTAAATGTTTTGCTTATTGAAGGATCATACACATTATCATCAATTGCATGCACAATTAGCCCGAGTAGCAATATACATTCTATTAAATCGTGATACAACATTATCGATACCTAAATGTACAATTGGACTTTCTAGAACAATTTACTGTCCACTTATAATTTATCTCTACCATATCAATGTTCACTCCAATAAATTAATTATTCATAATCATTTATTTTTTTATGGATATTGCACCACAATAATAAAAACTTGATTATCGTACTTTTCTTCTATCTCCTTTTCCTCACCCCTCATTAATTCCAAAAAGGCGTATCCTCAGCCACTTCCCTTATCATAATTTTGATCAGCAACTAAACAAATTTCCCAGGGTTAAAATAGAGAGAGAGAACAAGGGAAACATATTGTTCCATCCGAAAATAAATTTTTCTAGAACTTTTCTTCGTGGAGATATATGCCACCATGTTCCTATAATAGAATTCAATGCTTTCCATTGCCCAAATAGTTTCTTGTATGAATTTCATGAATCAAACAATGATATGTGATTTTGATAGATTCCACCAGATTTCACAAATGAAACCTGGATTAACATTCGTGTGCATTCTTACACATTCTCAACCAGATTTGGCGAAGAAATTATGTGGTTGGAGTGCTTTGAGCTCTCTTTTTCCATTTGGAAGGATGTGTATGCTGATGAAATGATGGTATTGGTCATCATTCATATGATTCCATATGTGACCAACACAATATCTAGCTTACATCATGTTGGATTCAGACTTTTGATCTACAAGTTTTGCTACACATTCTGAGATATTCGTTAGGTAATACTACATATTTTCCGTGACTATATATGTGATACTACATGATTGCATGCATGTTTCTTGTGTGTCTCTCTATGATGATCACAAACTCATGGTGAACACATGATCTACATACATTTGTGGCATGGTATGTCATTGATATGTTATATGTATGGACTGAAGAAATTATTTCTAAAAATATGAATGAAAATTAGCCAATAAATGTATTGAAAAGAAATAACAAAACAAAATATCCACGAGTTGTTTGATATATTAAATAGATCCCTGCATAAGGGCATTTGGTGAACTTGCCTTGTTGATAAAGAGAGAGCAAATATTCACTTTGATGTTAAAAGGAGGCATAAATGCATTTAAGATTATATGCGTGTAGTTATGGGTAGCCATGCATGTATGCTCTTGTCGACAGGTAAAAGGTAACAACATTGATTAGATTAGGGGAGGCCATCTATGTGAATGAAGTTATAATGATATTTTTAATAATTAGGCGATGAGTTGACAATGGATATAAATTAATGTCATAGTAAATTCTTTACCGATATGAAATGAAAATGACAGGTTATGTTATTATTATATTGACTACTATTATTGAAGCATTTATTGCTTACCTGGTCTAATATGTATACCGATTTCTAGTGACATATATGTTACTCCTATTTATCAGCATGCTTGGAATACAACTGCTACACATGATATGTACACCAATAAAAATTATCATGCATATTGCATATGCCATCATATTGATTTGTTTTATTGATAAAACTGCAGACATATATGTGTATTTAATTTTCTGGTGGGTTTATTGCGACTTATTGGGCTTATTGATCATCATATTATACGTGCATATGTATTTGGTTTCATATATGGTAAGAAGCTTAAGAAGTAAAAGCTAAGCTATTGTAAATAGTTCTTTGAAAATATTTTTTAACATTTTTTTAGTCATGATTATCGTATGCTTTGATATTATGTATGAATAAATGATCATAATCAATTCTTGTGAATATAAATAACATAATCAATTCATATAAAAGCTTATGTTTCCTTTAATTTTGCAGTTAATTTCATGTAATAATTTAGATGACTTTGTTGTTATATAAATGGAACTAAAATTTTCTATCCAATAAATCATGAATTTTAAGGGGAACATGTTATAAAAAAGATATGCAATCAAATATCTAGAGAATTATCAACTTCAAGCTCTAATATGTCACACCTCAACTCAATGTGATTTAATACGAAGTAGATTTCCTCCGACGGGTCGTTATTTACACATAAAGCACCTTAAAATTTTAAAGTGTCACCAGGCTTTGGGAACCATGATTACTCCAGGCACAAATTGAAAATTAAAGACCAGGAAAAAGGAAAATGGTAGCAAAGTAAACAATACTTCATTAAATGCAAAAGGAGAAAAAGTGGCTTCGAGTATAGCAAGCCTATAGAGCGTGATTACATGAGCCTTGAATAAAGAATAGTTCCGACAACAACAATTACAAAATGTCGGATTTCTTCAAGTACGACTGAATCAAGAATGTCTAAATAACGAGCATCATGGCATACAATTAGGTGTAAAAATACTAAGCAATTAAAGTTTGATCACATTGACATGCCAAAAATTAACTGATTGTTTGTAGAACTTCATTTAATGTGTTGGGCGGGTCTTGGGTAAAATGGATGAAGCATAAACTCATTTCAAATCTATGAGTATGAGTAGGGCTGTAAACGAGCCGAGCTTGAGCGAGCTCAGGGTCGGCTCGTGTTCTGCTCGTGTTCGGCTCGTTCGATACTAGCTCAAGCTTGAAATCGGCTCGTGTTCAAAATGACTCGTGGAAGGTGTGTTCGTTTTCGGCTCGAATGAAGTATTCGGCTCTTGTTCGGCTCAAAATTGGCTCGTTAAAATTAATTGGAAGAAATATATGCATAGTGTCGGATTCGAACCTGGACCAAATTAATGAAAACAAAACGCGTAACCACGCTACCACACAAGCAATTATAATATAAACTTAAATATAAATATATATAATATATTAATATATAAATAATATATATAATAAATTATTATATAAATAATTATATGATTATTTTTTTATTTCGAGCTAAAACGAGCCGAACACGAGCGAACAAAGAGCTGTTTGTGTTCGGCTCGTTTGTAATTTGAGCTTCAAAAATATGTTCGTGTTCAGCTCTTTTACTTAACGAACGAGCCGAACACAAGCTAATTCAAGAGCCGAACACGAGATGTTTGAGAACAACGAGCATTTTTGACAGCCCAAAGTATGAGCACAGTCAATTAGCACCCAACACCACCTAATCACCGGCATTGCATCCATTTCTACTATAATTGCTCAGAAATGCAGCTAAATTCAGGATTACAATACCTTGCAAGAGAGACCGCCACTATGCAACCGTGCTGCCACCGCAGAAGCCCATTTTCCAAAAGCAGCGGTCAACCCTTCAGGATTCGTATCAGTCTTGCCATCCGTGGGAGACTCCCCAAGCTTGGACACCGCAAAATAAGCCAAAACTTGATTCGCATCCCCAAGGCCTCTACTCTCGAACCAAGGATCAAGCATTCCATTCTGGAAAAACACCATATCTGCTAGAGAATTACACACACGACATTAAAGTCCAGCTCGTAATTAAAGAAGAAGTTAGAGTTCAGATAGGATTGGGATAACCGCTCCATCGAGAAGAAGGAGTGGCCTCGAGCACGGCGTCGAGGTCGTCGTTCCGGGTGCAGACGAAGATGGGACCATCGAAGTCGGCAGGAACCTGCTGTCCACGACTGATAAGGACATCGCTGCCATCTCCCATACCCTGGAGAGCCCTACCAACCCTCCCGCCGCCAACTATGATCGCCGGAATGATGGTGGCAGTTGTGATCGCCATGGTGGTGGAAGACCTAGCACAGATCCTACGTCCGGGGATGGAGGACGGAGTGGAGTAGCGACGGAAGTATCGAGCGGGAAAGAGGATAACAGAGCTAGCCATGTCGAGCGGGAGGAGCCATTGGAGCAAGATAGCGCTCGGCGGTCCTCATTATCCCGTAAAACTTGAGCCACCCCTTCAGCGCGGGCTTTATCCCCGGCTAAGATTTAAGAAATATTTTCATGCATACGATCTAGCTCTTATAATTTTTCTATTCTCTTAAAAAGATTGGGTTGATGGGCTGAACATCAAATCAATTCCTTGTGAGGATTGGATCCTGTGAGTCAGACTAATGTGACTACAATCTCCATATAATAGACAATTCGTTTTGAGGAGATTTGAATCCCCGATCTGAGGTGACTTACACTAAGGTCCCGTTTGGTGGGGCTTTTTTAGGCGCAGCGCGGCATAGTGCAGCGCATTCGAACGAAAAGTTTCGTTTGGCATGCAGCGTCTTGGCCAAAGGAAGAGGAAGCCAGCGAAAAGCTGGTCGCGGGATCAACCCCGCGGCCCCAGCTTTCGCCTCTCATATATGCAAAATTACCATTGGGTCACGCGCATTCTTTCTCCCCGCGCTTTCTACTTCCCGCTCCTTCTTCTCGCCCGACGTCCAGGATTCGATCCCGACCCGCAGCCTCGCATTCCCTCCCACACGGTCTCGCCATCTCGCTTGTTGTTCCCGACCTCGATCGCGCTCTCCCTCTGCCCTAGACGCGATGCCGACTTGCTCCTTCCTTGACTCTTCTGCACTCCCTCGATGCTTCTGATGTGCATCCCACGAAGCCGAACGAAGCATCCCAAGCATCAGACGGGTCCTTCCTCGGTCTCCCTTGACTCTTCCGCCCCTAATTGATCACTCTCTTGCGCTTCTTATACCTATAAAGCATTCATGTTCGAACAAAGGAGTACCTACGAACCAGAAATTCATTTGCGAACAGAGAAGAAGGAATCACCTCCGAACAACTTCATGATTTCCGCTAATTAGAATGCTAAAAAATGAATTTGCCTAAAGTCATTTTAAAATATTTACTTTGTATGAAAGACGTTGCTTCCTCTCTATAAGGAAGTATATGGCTAGCAAGTATCAATAATAGCTGTTTTTTTTTTTTTTATTGTTGTGAATGAACAATCTTTTTATATATATATATATATATATATATATATATATATATATATATATATATATATATATATATATATATATATATACATACATACATATATATTAGTTTGATTAGTTTTTACTATTTTGGCATAGTTCAAATTCAATTTTTGTATTTTTCTGGATTTGTGGCTGTTTTTTAAACAGTTTTACAATACATGAGCAGAACGATCATTTTTCCGGAAAGCAGTGTTACTGCAGTTGTTTCACACGAATCGCACCAAACAAACACTGGCTTTCCCGAATTATTTCCTGCAAATAACTTCATGACAGGCAACAATTACTGATTAAACTGAGAAGTACAGAACTGCCATATGAGCTTAAATAGTATATTGTCAAGTTCTTAAATGAGCACTTAAGATAGGTAGGCAGCCCAGGACTTAAACACTACTATTCGGTCCTACACCGAGCCGATGTGGAACTTTTTATCTGTGACATTCTCCTCCACCCAATCACGTAACGCCTTCATCACGGATCGGCTTTCCCGAGGATCCCACTAGACCATTGAGAGTCCACACACCTGGCAGACAATACTATGTTCTGATACCACTTGTCACGCTCCTGAATGAACACTTAAGAGAGGTTGGCAGCCCAGAACTTAAATACTACTCTTCGGCCCTACACCTAGCCGATGTGGGACTTCTTGTCCGTGACAAGATACTCTACCACCAGGCCGACAACACGGCTCACCATCTAGCTCTTATATATTTACAAATCTATCACACTTCAATTTGCTTGCATGTCATTTTATTAAAATTTGTATTTAAAGTTTTAAAAGTTAAAATAATGATGCATTATGTGAAATAAAATTTTTGGAGGTATAAATATAAAAATCAAAGATTACTTAGATTTGTAATACACAACAATTGCGTGGTGTCGCCCAAGCTTCTATTAATACATAGCCAAATAGCTTTGAATTATCCTTATACTTCTATAGTAAATGCCTTTTAAGTTAATTGTAAAATTATTACAAAAATAGCTCTTATAATAAAAATTTGCAAACATGCCGTATAACTCTTATGTATTTACATATATAAACAATAAATTTTGGTATTTATAAAAATAGCATATTATGTATTAATTTAAGAACAAATAAATAGTAATATTTTATAGTGGTTGAGTTGGAAATAATGTAAACTTTTTACTAATCATAAATTTCTATAAATAATGACAAAGAAAATAGAATCTTGTGTAGTAGAAATATACTGACGGCAGAAAAATCTTAAATCTCAACTTGATATAATTTCTCAGCAGGTATACAGATAAAAGCGAAAGAAATCATCTTATTTTTTACATGAAAACTCCTTCGCTTAGTCAAAATAAATATTTTGCAATCACGAGTGCAAAAGTTCACGCTTCGCCTTAACTGTGGATGATGGGGCTGTAAGGTTATATTGAAATCATAATTGTTGAAAATCCTGACAAATATAACTTTAAAATTGTAATTAGGACTGCAATAGGTGTAGTTATACTGCAAGAATAGTTGTGGGACTATAACAGTCATATTTAGGTAATATAACAATTGTACTAGGGCTAACAAAGTCATAGTTGACTGCCAAACTCGTAATTGGGCTATAATGGTTGTAGTCCGACTATTTAAGGAAGTGGAAGTCTTGCGCCGTCCAGGCTCCAGGGCACGTGAAAACACTGAGAAACATGAAGTAGGGTTTTCAAGCTTGGAAGTGTGGTGCCCATATTAGCAAATTGACAGATTTGACAATTCATTCATTTGATATTCACATCAAATGGGTTAAATAAAGGGGATAGAAGATAGAAAGGATGAACTGAGGGAAAAGACATGGAACGTTGAGAATAGTAGATGATAGAGCAAAGGTGTTACCGAATATCATTTGAGAGTGGTCATAACACTTTAAAGGAAGAGATCGTGAGAGTGGTCTGAGCTGTATCGAATGTTCTCCTCAGTGAGGAGAATGAGATCTAGCATATTGTGTACATTGAGAGGTGTAACCAAAGTAAAATCATTATAATCACTTGTATCTAAGTTGACCATCATGGTGATATTGTTCTAAAATATATTTGCTCTTACTGTGAAAGGAATTTTTTTGTCACTTTTTTTTTGTTCTTTTAAATTGAACTCGGAGTCGTCGACTTTTCTATTTATACGCATATCATTATCGTATAATTTTGTCTTTCCAAGTAAATATCTTTCACGTGTCATAAAAAATGATCCAAAGAACGAATAAATTGGAATGATGAGAATATACGATGAAAACAGACAAACAAATTATAATAAAAAAAATATTGAGAACTTATGTAAGGTTATTCTCGTGTGATAGGTCGAGAATATGCGTCAAAAAATAGAATCAAATTGAAATACCTTGAAACACAATATCTACAAAGATAATCCCTACGTAAGCAACATATATAACCAGAGAACCCAAAATTATTTTTTTTTCTTGGGCCAAGAGCACTCCCAAATGGATGTATCCCTTTGGTTAATTACATATTTGGGGATACCCAATAATATTCTCGATAATAGAGGTCTTGCTTACATTATCATGATAACTAGTTGGTATGTCACCACAAGAATGGTTATCTCAATTGAGTAACATCTCGATGCCTTCGTAGCCTATACCGAGCCATAGAGCAGAGGGTGAATCATTGTATCCACTTACGGGTGGCGCCTACTATGGAAATGAGGCCCACGAAATAACCTAACCATCTCAAATAGAATCATCATAAAACATCAAATCATATATTGGATCATGAGGGTAGAGAGTGATTCGTCGTATCCAAAACAAATCATAGCTTATCGGTAAAAATGAGCCTGTGAGATGATATCAATAATATCAAAAGGATCGGCAGAGCTCTAAAGGGTTATATCAATCAAAAGTCTGAATAATCCTAAACGGGTAGAGATAATCGGACCAAGATAATTTATATCCATCGTCCCAGGCTATTAGGACCCAAGGTCTACCTGGTCGTGAAGATAGTTGACTCAAATCAACTAGAGATCTCTTATCAACAACTCATTAATTGTGTCATCCAATGAGACTGTGGTGGCCCTATGGTCTTCAGAGGTTGAGTATATAAAGGTGGGACTCATACCTGTCAAATAAATTATGAATATGACATTGGAATGAAAAATATAATAGGGGTCTGGCTACAAAGCCAAAACTGCCTCACAAAAGACTTATAAGGAAAGCTTCTGACATCCTAGGCGTGTTAGACATTCACCTACTTATAAATCATATGCTTGGCCAGGTGGGTTGAATAAGCACGAGGCCTTCTCACCAGGATATGTAAATATGATGCAATTATCTATAAAATTTTAATGTGGATGCCCTATTAATGATGACTTGAGTTATGCTCATTCTATGCAAACTACTTTAAAACCAGACGAGGGACATGCAGAAAATTTAAGTGTTGGTTTTAAATTGTTGAAATATTTTAATCATAAATTTTTATTTATTTTTCTCAATTTTTTATTATTACGATTTTATAAATAGATAATATTTTAGGTCCCTAAAGTGCTTAAATTATATTTCGCATGATTCTCAGACAAACCGCATTCAGAAGTAAGCGAGAATGCGTCACACAACACAATGTAAATAAGTAAAGTGAATAAATAAAGGAACATGTTGAGTGTCAATGGGTTGACAACGTATCACTGAAAGCTAAAAGGCGTGATCAGGCTCTGCATATACATATCCAGTGCTAACGTTATGCATCAAAAATAAAGTCAGAATTAAGGTATAGGACATGGGGCAGCTGTTCATGGTCTCTATCGGGCTCCTCGAAACCCGTGCCCATACATTTTTTTTATACGGGCTTCTTAAGAACTCCAAAAAAAATACATGTAAAATTCTAAAAAAGATAGACTCAACCCGCAACACAAAAAGGTTAGCATGGGCTATTTACATGCACACGTACAATAGGCCATGTCCAACCGAATGAGAGCTTAACAACGCTTGCAAACAAAAGGGTTAGCATAAAACATGAAAACTCCTACATGTTGAACATTCACCCTGTAGAAGACCGCCCCTAAATATACAAGTGCATGATTCCAAACCCATTAAAATCACAAAGCATCACATAAATATCTGGCTAGGGCATAGACCAATGAAAAATAACCAATACATGAAAAATGCTAACTGCAGCCTAGGCATAGTCTAACAAGCATATAAACACAATGTGGCACAGTCACAATATATAACCGTGTGCAAAAGCTAATGTATGATTTTGACGAAGTCGCTAACACTGGCCCCATCTTAAAATTACAAAAGATTTAATGAGCTTCACTTGAGAGAAACATTTTAAGGAGATAACCTCATATATGGTCTAACTCATAATTTTAAAATATAACAGATAATACATAGAATAAAATATCTATTTTTTTATATTTTAAAATAGGATCATTAAATGCGGGTTCGTAACATGTAAAAATACATACTATAGAGCTATTGCATCATTAGCACAATCATACATGTGTTAATCATACTACAAAAACTTGCATTGCTTGTTGAGATATTCTCGCATGCAGTGATTGTTTAAATATTATGACAAGCAACATGTCACTCATCTAATAAGGCTGATTCGCCATCAAAATCAATTGAGTACTGCACATGCAAGATGTAAATTTTTGTTAAAAAAATTATTTTTAAAGTAATCAAAATGAGAAAAAAAAAAACTAATGCTGCAATATGTTGTGGCCTCTACATGCAGGACCCACCTCATATGAAGAAGGGAACACTATTGATGTCTACTGGTATACCAAAAGTACAGTGCTGCATCATGCGAGTATGAGAAAAATCATAAATTTTCTTTATTGGTATTCATAAAATATTAACCAAATAAATATTATTTAAGTATTATTGGGCAACCCTCCAATGTGTAATTAACTAAAAAGATGTCGCTTTGGGAGAACAAGTACACACACTTGACTCTTTGGTTGTTAGTTACTTTTGTTGGGCCTCCTCCAAGGATATGTTTTTTAGGATATTTTTGATCTGATGTTGTTCGGACGTATGCTATTGGGCTATCACTTAAAGTTCACTTTAAAATATTTCTCCATGTTCTTTCTCTCGTTTGTCTTTATTGTTGCATGTTCTTACATTGTGATTCCTCTATTCTCTAGATCATTCATATGATCTTAAATAAAGATTTACTCAAAAAATAGAATTATACGGTAATAAACAAGATAATGACTCCTCATAAAAAAAAAGAGAAAACAAAAAGTTTTTTGATCGAAAAATTTATTATCAACGGTCATCCCGAACCATCATGCGAGTGCATCAACCCAAACTCTGACTTTCTCTAAAATGCACGTGGGAGGATTCCATGGCTGCCTTTGGTCATGGGAGGCTCCAAATCGAAGGAGCGTGACCTTTATACATTAGAATAGACATCAGATGTGCCCTGCGTCAAAACTAACATCACCCAATGATAAAATCTCCTGAGTAATGCTAAATCAGTACCGACTCCTATTTCGTACTCTAAAACATGTACCAGAAATTCGGAATGGTAGTATTGTACTACGGAAGACTGCGAGTGAGTGAAATATAGTTTTGAAGCATTCAGTTGGACATCTCACACACGCGACATAAATGTTTTACGCCAACTTGTTTGAATCACATGGATATGACTAATTTGCTAGGTCCAATTCAAATGTTGTCTTCCTGCTTGATAACAACTCTAAGTTTAGTTATTATAATTCAATTCAAAAAATAGGTATAATAACTTTAAAAAGCTCAACATACTTAATTTTTTAAGCTTGACTTAAGATTAATAAACTATAATGTTCACCTACTTTGGAAATTAACTTGGTCATTGTGGGATTGATACTGACTCAAATTCAAATATTACTTGAACGTATGCTTGTGTGATTTTTGCATGCATCACTGTAGATTGAGCATCAATCCACCAATAAAAAATTGGCTCGCTAAGTTGAATTTGCAAGAACAAAAATATATTTTTCTCTTGCCCGTACTTGCACTGTCTTTTGATCACATAAGTCACATAATTCCTTTATTTCTTTCTTCATTTGCAACCAAAACTCACTGTGTTATCAAGCTGCGAGCTACCTTCCACTTTTGATCACACAATTTGTTCAATCAAACAAATATTGTGATCCCGCTTGTTATTGCCCTCCTACTTTGTTTAGTCACTTCGGCTCACTACTATATTTAAAGAGGATAATGGGCTAAGACATTAGATGACTCATAATTTCATTCAACATATTTAGTTTTAGGATTTACTTGAATGGAGGCCTTTAGAATCTAACGTGGACCTCCATAATTTAAGTTTTTCCCGAACTCTTTTTCACAGTCTTATCCACAAGAATGATACCATTAAACAAAAAAACATACACCAAGGTGCATTATCCTGTAAATGCCCAGTAAGCATCGATATAATCCAACTAAAATAGGAAACTACAGGCATCAAATAATAATAATAACAATAAAGCATATTGCACTTGTCCTCAGAGGACCATCTTAATCAGATTAGACTTTTTATAGCTTTATATATTTTATTTATTTATTTATTTTGTATTTTCAATTTTTACCATTGCTATTGTATTTTATTTTATTTTATTTTATTTTGAGGTCTTGTAGTTGTTCCATATAGTTATTTAAGTTTGTTTTAGTCATATTCTTAATTATAATTTATGAAATGCAATTTATATTTTCTCACTTATTGTTATTATAGGTGGTTCACCATCATTTTTATTTGCGAAAACAAAACACGTTCAAATCATTTCATCACGCCTTATGTCGCCAGGTGTACCTTTTTTGAGACTTAGAGTGTGACAAAATAACCTTGCATTTAGCTCACAAACCTAAAATTAGCCCCAAGATTGACTTTAACTTAACCCGCACAACTATCATGCACATGTTAAATCAGTTATGCAATTGTACTGGATTATACTTTATGATCATGTTAATAATGTTGTGAAAAAAATGACGACAATAAAGCAAAAATTTGAACGAGAAAATTGCACGCAAAAAAACACTAGAGCGACACAAAGATTTATGTGGTTCGACAAATTTGCCTACGTCCACGGAGCTGCAGAGGAATTTATTACTTCGAGGAATTACACCGTCTAGCGCCTCGACGTATACAAAAAAATCTCTATTTTTCTTCCTCTCCCTTCCTCTCCTTCTCTCTTCCTCTCTTCCTCTCTTTCTCTCTTGGAGAACTTGGCTTGGCCCTTGCTTTGCTTGGCTTAGCTCTTCACTTGACTTAATCCTCATTCAATAGCCAAAAGAGGCTATTTATAGAATCAAGAAGAGTGGTAGGCGGGAAGTAGGTGAGCGGTAGGTGAGCGGTAGGTGGAAGGGTAGGTGAGCGGTAGGTGGGATTCTTAATTAGGAAGTTAATTAAATCAATGTGGACCAGGTCTCCACATTACCCGACAGATTCTCCACTTGAGGCCTAGGGACGATCCTTGCACCACCTACTGATCGCATCATTTGCTAGCTTGTACCGACCTTTTCTCAAGCATGATATCCTCCGCCTCTGCCGGCTTCAAGCCTGCTGTCTTCATGCCAGAAGACCTACTGAAGTCGAGCATAACTTCAGCTTCTCGCGAGTAACACCCTCAGTTGACATATCACCGTCAACGTTGCATTATACCACCAAGCTCTTTCCTGGGTTGCTCCTGTATCTGCTTACAACTCCCACTGCATGAGCACTTTATCCACGCCCTCTCGAAAGCCCTTTCAACAAGTCCGTGCCTTGTACCTCTTCTTGCTCATCCAGCGCGATCTTCATCTTGTACACCCACTTGTTATGCGATGACTTCTTCATTGGTGGAAGTTTTGCCCGACTCCCGAGTTTGATTCCACGGCGGGGAATCCATCTCCTCATTGGTCAGCTCCCACTTGCTCGAGTTCTCATCTTGCAAGATTTCTTCATATCTCAGTGGTTCTCCACCATTTGTCTGTATAAGGTCCGGTTTTCCCGCCTTTGGCGCTTTGCCACTTTTCAATAAATTGACATTCTCCTACTTCCCCATAATGCACCTCTGACTCATGTGTCCACGCCTGCAATGCCGCAGATCTCTCGTGCTCTCTGCAACTGTAGTAGCAACAGTGTTGAGTAAACCAGTAGTCATATATAGTGTGTCAGTTTTCTTACCCCGAGTCAGTACTAATGCTCCTTTGGTAACCTTCCGAGTCTTTATGCGAGAATACTACCGAATAACCGCCCTTATTGAGTCGCTCAGCAAAGATGAGGTTTTTCTTCGACTCGGGAACGTGTCGACTTTTTGCGAAGTTCATTTGCTCTTGTTAAGGAGTGCGATATCAACGTCTCCCATCCCCACCACGTCCAGAGCTTTTCCATCAGCCAGATGTACCTTCCCAAAGTTACCTGCAACATAGTTTCACATTAACTCCTGGTGGGAAGATGTATGGAAGGAAGCCCCTGAATCCAGTATCCAGTCATCAACAGAACTGTGAACTACCAGCAATAGTGCATCCTGTATTTCTTCAGTTACAACATTAGCGCCATCATTCTCCTTTTTCATAGGATTCCTACAATTCCTTTTTATGTGGCCAGCCTTGCCACAATTCCGGCGAGTTACTGTCCGGCTCGGAGCTTTGATTTTGATATTCCTCTCGTTTGAGTTCCTGTCTTATGATCTCCCTGCGGAATCAACAATTAGTGCCGAACTCGAATCCGAGGTCTCGCCAGAATCTTTTCCGCGCACCTCTTCGACCAAAAGCAAATCACGAATATCATCATATTTCAGTTTAGATTTAGCTACTGAAGTCGATAGCTTGCCATCCTCGCGCTTCCCAGTATTTGGCAATGAAGCCAACAATATCAGCACACGTATCTCATATTCAAAATCAATTTCAACAGATGACAATTGATTTGTGATAGTATTAAAATAATTCAAGTGTTGTGCAACAGACACACCTTCCACCATCTTCAAGTTGAATAACTTTTTCATCAAGTACACCTTGTTATTCGCTGATGGCTTTTTCATACATACACGATAAAAGTCTGTCATGAGATCTGCGGTAGATTCTTTCCTTGATGACGTTGTGGGCGACCGATCTCGACGGGGTTAATCGTATAACCCCCGGACACGTCGATCAATGATTTCATTCCGCCTCGTCCATCTTTTCGGCTTCTTTCATAATAACGGAAGATGAAGTTTCTTCCTATAGAGGTAGTCCTCTATCTGCATCCTCCAGTAAGCAAAATATGTGCCATTGAACTTCTCGATCCCCGATGTCATCACTTCGTCTCCGCCCATCGTTTTTCTTAAGATTCAAACCTAAAGCTATGATACCAGTTGTTGTGAAAATAACGACGACAATAAAACAAAAATTTGAACGAGAAAATTGCACGCAAAAAAACACTAGAGCGACACAAAGATTTACGTGGTTCGACAAATTTGCCTACGTCCACGGAGCTGCAGAGGAATTTATTACTTCGAGGAATTACACCGTCGAGCGCCTCGACGTATACGAAAAATCTCTATTTTTCTTCTCTCCCTTCCTCTCTTTCTCTCTTGGAGAACTTGGCTTGGCCCTTGCTTTGCTTGGCTTAGCTCTTCACTTGGCTTACTCCTCATCCAATAGCCAAAAAAGGCTATTTATAGAATCAATAAGAGTGGTAGGTGGGAGGTAGGTAAGCGATAGGTGGGGAGGTAGGTGAGCGGTAGGTGGAAGGGTAGGTGAGCGGTAGGTGGGATTCTTAATTAGGATGTTAATTAAATCAATGTGGACCGGGTCTCCACATTACCCAACAAATAATTGAGTCAGGTTCAACTTATACAATCTCTAATAAGTTAATTTTCAGATCAATCCCAAACCCAGATCCATAAGCTCGATTTCACACCCCATATTCGAACATCCTCAGACATCCAAAATACAAATCATCAAAATCGTCCGCCCTCTTTTCTTTCCAATAGCGCCCACCAGAAAACTATAAATTCAATCCTCACTCGATGTCTAATCCTAATTCCTCAACATCACCATCATAGAAAAAAATATCAAAACTTCATACAAAATTCTCGTCTCTCCATCCACTCTATTTTATTTACAATGCCATAATTTTTATATAAAAAAATTTGCATTCATCACCATCTCAATTACTAGTGTTTATCAAATTCATGCATTCTCAGATTTGGGGCAAAATATTACATCCGGACTCCGCACGTAGTGTTACGTGCGGAGCCAATCCATAGAGGTACGTGGAATCCACGATAACGCGGAATAACGTGAAATAATATTCGCGTATTCTTTCAGGTGGTTAGCGATGTTTTGGGCGGAATAATACGAGGAATAAAGCTGAATAAAACGGAGAATATTCCTCCGTGTTATTCCACATTATTCAAGTGTTATTATGATGGTATTGTAACACCACCACAATAACACATCAATACTACCACAATAATAGTTGAATAACACAGAATAACACAGAGGAATATTTCCGGTGTACAATACTACCGCAATAACACATGAATAACGTGGAATAAAATAGATAAATATTCTTCGCGTTATTTCGTCAAAAATACCGCTAACCACGGAGTAACACGAGGAATATTCCTCGTGTTATTCCCGTGTTATTCCGCGTTATTGCGGGATCCCACGTGACTCTCATAGATTAAACTCCGCACGTAACTTTACATGTGGAGTGCACACATAACTCTCCGCATTGTAATATTTTGCCCAGATTTGGACACTCAAATTTATTATTACAGTCATTCACAATATTTAATTTCCAGGTCTATCAAGTCAAATTGTTTTTGCAAACTATATAGCGCCAAATGTAAATTTGCAATTTGATGCAAAAAATATTTTTTATTATGAACTTTATGCAAATACCTTTTATAAAGCGGGCACCGTCACCAACCTCGGATTCTCCATTTTGTATTTCCGTCTGTGATTGAGGAAAGCGAAAGAGGGCGGCAAAAGGAAAGGGGGAGAAAGCAACCTCCGATGGGACGCGGGGGCGACGGCGATATCTCCTCCCGTCGCCTGCTCGGCAGCATGGACATATCGCCGGCGGAGGATGCGAAGGGGGAGAAGGTGGAGGGGATCTTTCCATGGTGGCGGCGGTCCAGCAGGCGGAAGCTCCGTCTTGTTGGGTACGATGAGCTGCCAGATTACCTCAAGGACAACGAGTTTATCCTCAATCACTATCGCGCTGACTGGCCGCTACTTGATGCTCTTCTCAGCGTATTTTCCTGGCACAACGAGACCCTCAATGTCTGGACGTGCGTAGATGGATCGATTTCAGATCGGAAACCTAGCTTTGTTTTTCTTCTTTATGTGCGGCATTCTATTGGTAGTTGATCATTGATTGGAGGTTTGTGATTGTATTTGTCAGGCATTTGGGGGGTTTCTTCTTATTCTTTGCGCTCACTGTGGCGGGATGCATCGACGGCCTTGAACAGCTCCGCAGCAACTTCGCTCCCGCCATCTCGAGGCTCGTTGCTTCTGTTCTGATATTTTTTTATTTGTTCGTGTTTTAAAAAATATTTCTCTTATTTTTGGCCGAAATTACTTTCTCGTTGCAGGATGATGCTTTTATCGATCAACGTTTCGATTGGCAAGAACTACACGGCGAATACTATATCGGTAAGACAAGTTTTTCTGTATTTCGTTTTGCGTGTGTGTGAGCTATATGCTATATCCGAAGGAAAAGATACAATAATCTCACAAAAATGAATTAGGAAAACTTGATGAACTGTTTTGAATTGAGAAGAACGAGTAGATTCTGGTTACGGAGAAACAATTTAGAAAGAAATTAATCTTGCATAAAAATTTTACTTCCCGGGTTTTGACCCTTTGCACTTGGCAGAGGATCATTATTGATGCTGTAAAATTGGTTCAATAGTATAATTTTAACTAGAATTTATAGGTTTAAACTCTGTTGCTAATTCCTTAGCAATTGTTTTAAACATATAGGTGGCAGGTGGTAAGAGGAATTTAACTCTAGTTCTGAATTGAGGGTTAGTTAAAGGTCTATATTAGAGAAAAAGCATCATGGTAGAATTACATAGTAAATTTATAGGTTGAAAACACCGTGGATAGCTTTATAGCAATGAGCTTGACTTCTATTCTGTCTTTATTCAATAAAAATTTGGTCCAGTTTTGAGTTGTAGCCCTTGTGGGTGGGACACTTTATGAGTTCTTATGATGAGGACCCCCAATATGTTGACAAATACTTTGGTATGCTGATTGTTTTTTATTTTTTAATTTTTGGAGAATGGCTTATACTAATGAATGGATTTGTGAGTCCCTGGCTCAAGTTCAACTTAGCTCTAAGGGTTAAGTTAGAGCCAACTCTTTGGTAATTTATTTGAGATTTGGCTTTGGGGTACTTTGGACAAACAATATTGGTTTGTAGATGAAATATTTATAAACAATGAATTTTCTAACCAGGTTTAGGTCTTCATAATTCTTTATTAAAAAATAAGAAGAATTTGCATGTATATTACTTTTTTGAATCTCATATGAGAAGGATATGTAAAGGTACCAACAAGCCCAATTTGAACTTATTTACTTGAGTTATATGCATGGATTGGAGTTGGTTGTTTATTAAATATAATACAGATTTTTGGGACATGTTACATGGCAATGTTGACGCCTATAAATTTGAGATTTATAGTTCTTTTTTTAGAACTTTATTGCATGCACTATGGTCATTGTTCTTTTCACCCGCAATTGCTTTCTATCTCTTCTTATTACAATTTTGAGCAAGTTCAAGATTTTCTAGACTTGACTATCATTGATGAGCTCTAAAAGAACTTAATAAATGCTTCATAGTGGAAATCTCCTCTATGTGTAGAGGATGCAAAGGTGTTGCTAGTTGGGGTGCTTCCATTCAGATTTAAAGTGAAATGCCAAATGGCTAGAGGAGGTTAGACCCATAATTTATTGCACTTAGAGATAAAAAATTTCTTCCCCAATCCTTCCATTCTCAAAAAAATTGGTGATAACTTACTCGCAGCTTGGATAACTTTAGATATTCTCAGTACTTATGGTGTTGTTATTTATGGCGGGAACTTTTTTATCATCACTTCCATTTACTTTGTAAATGGTCTTTTCATTTCTTTAAATGTTGTGGAACCACCCTTGACCTCTTATCTCACATTGTCCATGGATCATTGGATCTAAATTTGAAAGTCATTTTTGATAAAATTTCACCGAATGCGTATTAAATGGCACGTCTCATGCACTCTTTATGATGGCTTTAATGATTCCCTCTCTCTAGACTATTCACCACCTTCCTCTTCCAAACTCTTCTCTAATATAAATATTTTTAATTGGTTTGTGACATTTACCTTGCTTGATTTACATTAAAAAAAAAACATTTATCTTGTTCGAATCATAAATTTCATTAAACTTTCCAATAACTGATCATTTCCTCATCTTCTTTGATTAAGAAGTTCCTGTCTTTATCGCAACAATTATGTTTTAGTAGAATTTTCTTTGATCATTGTCCAGTGATACTAAACATCTGAATCCATTAGTACTCTGTCTTCCATGAAAAATTATTACATTCAAATGAGATAGGTGCGGATGCATCCAAATTTGATGATATTTTGGTAGTAGTGGTGGTATTACAATGCAAAATACCACCAATACTACCTAAATACCACCAGTGTATCTATGGTTTTCGAACGCAATAAAAGCCCTTCTTCCATCTTTCCTTTTAAGAACATTTAATTCCTTAAATAACGAAGTTAAATGCATGATTGTGGAGTGAAGGAACTCTTTCGGAGTTATTTGGGATGATTATTTTGCTGGGCGACTGAAAGAGCTCTTTTAATGATATTTGAAATAATGAAATAGTTTTTTAATCTTTTTCATTTTGATAATTAAATCTTGAATCTTTCAAAATTAAGGCAGAAGATGGCTTTCTCTGCACCTCTTTACTTTCGAGTTTGATGAATATGCTCAACTTAGAGTTAAACTTTATCCACTAACATAAAGAAAAAAAGAACAACTTTATAGGGGCATATTCCTCAATTTGTTGATTCTTGAATGATGAAAGAAAGCCATCTAACTTCCTTAAAGCTGGCAATGCTTGTAGGAAAAAGTGCCCCATCCAATTCGTTTTGGATTTTAATTGCTTCTTTTACTCACCGTTTAAAAAATCGTCGGAGGCTCACGCCTTGAGGCACACCTTGATTCGTGTTGTCAAATAATAGCCTCGAACTTGCAAGTTAGCATTACCATTTTATAAAAAGAGGTGTAGGCCTCAATGCTGTTACGCCTTATGGTGTCTGAGGCATGTCTGGGGCGCGTCTGAGAAACTCCATTTAGTTACCATCATAAGAACAACCAATAATCATCATACCGACCACCGCATATCGTCTCCAACTTGTGGTCATCCCGAGTGCCGCACTTTATTATTGTCCTTTTGAGATCTGCACTTCGTCTTCCAATCATTTTCATTCCGAACAGTGCACTTTGTCTCTCAATTGTTGTAGTCCCAAGCCCTTTTGACATTGTTCTAGTCCGTTCAAGCGTCCCCCTTCAGTTTCTATAGAGCGTCTCTATTGAGCTTCAATAGTCTTCTTATCCACGTCGCAGACGAGCTGCTTTCTTATCCAAGCCGCAGAGGAGCTTTGTCATTCTTCTTTGCAGACGAACTACTTTCTTCTCCGCACCGCAAATTAGCTTATGTGATATTCATTTAAATGCAAGGGATAGTAAATAATAGTATATAAATATATATGACTTTAATTTGAATGCAGAGAATAATACAAATCATTATATTTATATATGAATTATGTTTACATCCGGGTTTAGTTTAATTTTCCTATATTAATTTATGAATTGTGTGTAATTTTATGAGATTTTAATCTTTTTATTTTGAGGCTTACGCCTCAATCCGCATTCAGGTTTATGCCTTGTCTTGCTTTGCTAAGTAAAAAATGTATGAATTCTCGATTTTGCCTTTTAAAACATTGCTTTTACTCCCAAAATATTGCAAATCATTTTATGAACTATTTTAGGCCTTGACTTTAACCTTCGTATGATCCTCAAAATCTTCGCTCTTTTTGGAATGCCTTGGCAATGGATGAAGTCAAAATTGTTTTATTCGATCTGGAAGTAATGAGTCTCATATATTTTTGGGAGAAATTGTTGGATCACACGTAGTCATAGATAATCTATTAAATATGAAAATCAATGGAAGATAGACTGAAAAAAAAATTTAGATAGACTTTTTTATATAGTTAACTACATGTCGAGTGATACTTAAGAACAGTTTTAATTCGTGCTAGTTTGTGTTCCTGATTCAACATAAAATGAGATTTATTCGAATATTCTATTCAAATGAGATAGGCACACAATCTAGTAGAGGCATAACCTTATGACAAGGCAAAACAATGGTATGAATGAGATAGTTGGATTACTTTAACACTTAACATATGCTGGTCTTCCAATCCGTAGAAGTAAGATAACCCTCGTGCATATTAAAGCAATACAGAGGATTTACGTTTTTGTAACTCCAAATGGCAACTTAAATACTTCAGACTGGGAGAAACCTTAACTCCATCTAAAGTCATGATGCCAAGTTTCAATATTTTGCAGAATATGTGATACTGGAGTTAACCCAAACCACAACGGAAATACGAATATTATTTTTGAATTCCAAACATATTAAAAACACGATACGAGAAAGCAGGAAATAAACAACAAACAAACATGATAACATAAACAATAAAAGGCTTCCGTGGGGACGATGAGGACCAAGTCTGCTGGACGGTGCTTAGTGGTCGAAGAAAGAGGGCTGCAACTGTAGGGAGGTGGCAGGAGGGATGTGCAACCGCTGGAACAACAAGACAGTTTGGGGCGACAGCCAAAACAACAACCCATTGTTATCTGGGGTTGCTAGACAACAAGAAAACAACAAAGTCCCGCGGAAGCGAAGGTGAAGGGTTGGGACAACGATGACAATAAGGAAACGGGAGAATAAGCCGATGGGGGCGGTTGAAACTTTAGAAAACATTAGATCCTTGCTGTTTTGGGTGGTAGAAGCAAGGGTGGCGATGGTGACAACGTCGAACCGCAGCTGGAAAGGTGCTGAAACGTCGTCAGAGGATGGATTGGTGGCTGCGTTGATGGCCAGAGAGGTGGGGCTGTTGTGGGAGAAGTAGGACAGCAGCTCGGTGGATGGACAAAGAGATAAATATCTCGTGGGGTCAAACTACAACCGAAGCACCACTCGGTCCCTTGGAGATGATTACCACAGCGGACAAGGGATAGCCAGAGCACTACCTTGACGTCGGATACAACCCTCAAGATGGAAAATACATAGACAAAATTGAATTTCGATTCCATAAAATAGGCCCTTAACTCAAAGCACATTCTCTTCTATTTATAAAGAGACACGACCTATCTTAGGAAACATCTAAAATAAGGAATAAAAATCAAATTTTAGATTTTTTGAAAGACCTTTAAAATAGGAAAGGAGAAAAAAAAACCAGATTTCACATTTTAGGAAAATATTTAAATTGAGAAAGGAGAATAAACCCAAGATTTAGGCCTTTAGGAAAGGATTTAAATTAGGAAAATGCCTAGAAAGTAAAAAAGGAAGAGAAAGGAAGGAGAGAAAGGGGAGGGAGAAAAAAGGAAAGGAAAGTAGAGCGGGGGGGGGGGGGGTCCAGCTTGGTTGGACCTACGCCCAGCCGGTCCCCCATGAGCCCCGCGTCAGTCTCCCGGATTTGAGTGAGCTTCAACCTTGCCTGTCGAACCTTCTGGTTCTCATGGTACGGCGGTAAGTCATATGGTAGGTCGATCACGTCAATAGTCATTCCACAACACATTCTGGTAGAATAAGTAGCCATTCTCTTTTGGCACATCCTGAGCGGGAGCTGTTGATAGAGATAGGTTCTCACAATACAACTATTGAGCTCTTCTATTTGAAATCTTCTCCTTCCACTTCTCGTGCCTAGCGTGCGGTGGTTGAGCAGTATGTATGTGAGGAGAACTCAATTCTGGGATGAAATCTATGGCAAGCTATGCTACTCTCACTGGCACCCACTCAGGAGAAACCTCCTCCCCACAGATGGGACCTGGATTTCATCACAAAATTATTTGCCTCCATCAAGCTCCTTGAGCCCACTACAAAGTTGGGGTTCATATCTTCCGTCTGAACATCTGACGAGGTGTCTCCTGCTGAACTAAAAGTAACCTTTGAATATTTCTCTGTATTGTTCTCAATATGGCACACAATGAGCTCATTTCTAATATGTTGGATCTTCTTTCGTCGAAGCAACTCAGAAAGGGGTCTATATATCTGAAAATTTTGCATCTCGTTTATCCGTGGTTGACCTATATCTATTGTTGTCTCCACAAACTCATTACTCTTGTAGACATGTAAGGTCATTTCTACTGTTGTACCTATCATCGCCCGCAAGATGCTAGCTCTAGGCATCATAATCTTAGAATCTGTTGGGTTGCCTGTTACCTCAAGTCACTACCTTCTAAAGCAGGGATTGTTACCTTAGATATAATCTCTATCTCGGTGTCCACTGGAATCGGTGGTGTCTCTTCCTCGTTAGCTGCAAATGGAGAATCCTCTCGTAAGTTTTCATCTTCTCCCATATCAGCTGTGTCATTGCTCAATTCTTCAACATCCTACTTAGTGAAACAGATCTCTCCCTTGGTGGTGCATTCTGATTCCGCATGCCCAATTCTGTGGCACTTTCAATATTTTTCTGGTTATCATTTTTGTGGATTGGTTTCGCTAGATAATAGCAGGAGAGGTCGCTTGGTGTTGCAGTCTCTCCAGTTCAGATGCTAGAGTTTGCAATTTTTGGTGGTAGTAAGTTGGTAGGAACTGGCGTTGTTTTTTCCCGCTTCATGTTCATGTTTTGTTGTTCTCCCCTTTGACACTCCCGATCACGGTCGAGGACAACATTCCATTTGATTT
Organism: Papilionanthe hookeriana x Papilionanthe teres; assembly: GCA_022702705.1. Lineage (NCBI taxonomy): Eukaryota > Viridiplantae > Streptophyta > Magnoliopsida > Asparagales > Orchidaceae > Papilionanthe > Papilionanthe hookeriana x Papilionanthe teres. The sequence continues at coordinate 64,474,057 of CM040427.1, read as the reverse complement.
CATCTTCAATGTCCACAAATATACCTCCAAAGTCGGCATATCTCTCGCTGTATTTCCTCGCGGGTAGGCTCAAGCTTGTATCTCATTAGTGGCATGACTAATGTTTAGGGTTAAGAGGTGAAAGAGGATGTAGGAGACTTATTGATGGTGTAAAAAAATTATTTTGGTAAAATCAGCAAGAGAAAAATTAGGTTTAGGTCAAATTCTTGTTGGAGATATGAGAATTGGGAAAGAAAAATTGTGGGAGTGGTTTGGGAAGGGGTGGACGCTAGTAAACCCTAGGATGAGATTAGCTTTGATACCAAATGATACCAGAGGAGAGAGCCCAAACCACAAAAGAAACACAATATTATTGCTAAACAAAAAGAACTTACGACACTTGGAAAACAAGAAATACCGACAAACAAATACAAACAACATAAACAATAAAAGATATCCATGAGAGACGCAGAGGACGGAGACCACGGGCAGTGGTTTGAGAGGGCTGCGGTGGCAGCAACAACAGAGGAGGGCTGTGATGGTCAGAGGAGTGTTGGACAGTTGCAGGGAAGAGCAGGAGGGCTGCGATGGGTAGGGCTGGCAATTTGGCTCGTTGTTCGCGAACAGCTCATGTTCGGCTTGTTCGTTAAGCCTAACGAGCCGAACACGAACAAATTTTTAAGCTCAAAATGTTAACGAGCCGAACACGAACAACTGTTTGTTCGCTCGTGTTCGGCTCGAATTGGCTCGAAATAAAAAAATAATCATATAATTATTTATATAATAGTTTATTATATATATTATTATATATTAATATATTATATATATTTATATTTAAGTTTAAATCATAACTCATTGTGTGGTTGCGTGGTTATCTTGCTTCGTTTTCATTCATTTGGTCCAGGGTTCGAATCCTAGCGCTAAACATATATTTTTCCAATTAATTTTAACGAGCCAATTTCGAGCCGAACACGAACAAGAATATTTAATTTGAGCCGAACACGAACACACCTTTCACGAGCCATTTCGAACACGAGCCGATTTCGAGCCGAGCTAATTTTGAACGAGCCGAACACGAGCCAAGCCTGAGCTCGCTCAAGCTCGGCTCTTTTACAGCTCTAGCGATGGGTGGGAGGAGTGTTGGACAACTGTGGGGGAAGAGCAGCAGGCTGCGGTGGTTGGAGGAGTGTTGGACAGCTGTGGGGGAAGAGCAGGAGGGGCTGCGATGGTTGAATGAGGGCAGGGCACTGATTCACAGCGGGAAGGAAGGAGCGGCGGTGGCTGGAATGATGGAACGAGAACGGGAAAACAAACGACGGTAAGATAAATGCCTCATCGGGGTCAAGCTATAGCCGAAGCACCACTCGGACTCTTGGAGACAATCACCACCTAAGACGAGAGACAGCCGAAGCACTTACTTGCCTTCAAATACAACTCCCGAAGGGGAAAACAAGATGCCGGTGGCTATTCAAACATAACACTGAATTCTTAAGTAACAAAAGACCTGCGCCCCTAAACAAAACAAACCCTATATATAAGATGGATTATGACTTCTATTAGGCAGCTTAATTAAGAAAGGAATAAATAGTCAAGGATTTATAATATACAATGTTTTAAAATATGGAAGAGAATAAAAATAATAATAACTCATAATTTAGGCAAATTTTATAGTAAGAATAAATCAGAATAGCCATAGACTAATAAAAATTATAGCAATTTAGAATTGGCAAGTGCTAGGAAGGAAGGATGTGAAATGGAAAGTGAGAGTAGTAGGGAAGGAAAGGAGGGAAAAGAAGGCGGTGAAAATGGGGTCGCAGCCCCATGGATTTTTAAAGAAAAGTCATGATGCCAAGTTTCAATATATTGCAGGATTTGTTGGCTGATAGGTTTGAAAAGTAGATCTTACAATCCACCGTATAGGTAAGTTAACCCTAATGGACCACAGCTTGTAACATTATGCAAAAGTGCAATATTATTCTAGATTTACATGTCGCGATTCAAGGCTGCGCTGTTTGGATATGCTTTCTAAAAGTTTGGATTGTCAACTACCCAAATTTTATATCCAAGATGTAGCTAAAGGTTAGGATACTATTCTGCATCAGGCTTGAAGGGGAAGAAAGTCTATTTGAAGGTTTATTTTAAAGATAAATAGTTATAGAGTGGCAAATACAAATAATGTTCGTTAGTTATATATATATATATTTAAAATGTTTCCTTGAGAGTCTAATGCATAATGTTTAGTTATGCGTACAGACAAGCATGTGTTAATGAGATGTTGTAAATAAGAATAAAATTGTAGTTTTCAATAATAAATGAAGAACACATGAGGTAGAGGGAGAACATGTTTAAAAGCCATTATCTTCTTGGTCTTCTAGCTTACTTATTAGGGGTTTGACCTAGTAGCCCTTTCACAACATATATGGTCAAACACATTTATTAATGACTTTAGTTATTGTATTAAGCCTTAATTATTACAAAGCTTATCACAATAAATAAAGCCACACGACTTTTCAAATGAATAAATTTTGCCTATTACATAGTAACAACAATGCAATGTAGACCCTAAGGAGGAGATTTGCAAAATAAGTATGACTCAGATGTTTGCAAATGTGTATGGACATGTGTGAATAGGCATATTGCCTAGTTTTCCTAATCTACAAAGACCAGATTTAGATTTGTGTAATTAGGAAGGTCAAGTGATATGGGATTCAAGTCAATTGATTTGGGATTATCCCAAAGACTAGTGTGGAAATTCTATAGATGAATACCACTGAATCTTCCTCTATTTTGACTAGTATCCCTTCTTAGCGCCACAAGCTAAATCCGATTCTTACGGGCGAGGAAATTGAAAATCTAGTGATAACTTCTAGACTCAAAATAGTTGGGAAGAATGCAATAGATTGTGTTTGGATCCAAGTTAAGAACTAATATACTCTGACTCCACAAACTGTAATGTGCTTTGATAGTAAGCATTTAAAAGAATTGATTACATCACTGGATTCCAACACATGTGGGTGTCGGCGTTGTTTTGGGCCGGTGAAGTGCCCGTAAGAAGCTGTCGGTCGCCGGAATCGGAATCCCGTCGCCAGCTTCGGAAGGATCCTTCAACGAAAAGAAAGGAAGTCAACCGACTCATATTTTTCATAGTTTGAATGAAAGAGCGCTACACCTCAAGTCATGCATTTATCTCGAAAGACAAACATAAGACTTGAGGGTGAGGCTCAATCAAATAAACTAAGAAATATATGACGTCCGTTTGGTCTGCGAAACCATTTTTATTTGCCGACAAATTCCCCTATTTAATATAAGGAATTAAATAGGGTTTATTTTAAGCTGGGTTCGGAAATGCTTCTATAAGGGCGAGCCTCATAGTTAATTATATCTTAAATGACCGAAATCACTTAAGAAAACTCTCGATAAAAATCGGAAATATTATCTTCGAGGAGTCAAAATGATAGGACTTTTCAACGTAATCGGACAAAGAGGTGTGAAAGGGGATTGACTCAAAATTCGAACATTTTATTGTAGAATCCGAAGGAGGAAGAACTAGGGATGTCAAAGATTCGAGAGGCGAACCTCGGTGACTTCTCGAAGCTATCCTATGATTTGGCTTTGATTTAGGAGATATTATTTAAAGCGTTTCATCCCGCCAATTTTATTAGTGGCTTACATTTGTGTGAAACGATCACACGAATAGCATAGAAGATGTGAGGATTTAGGTCGTAACGAACGACAACCTCTGAATCCTAAAAACGAGTCGGGAGCTATATTGTACGACAGAAGCTATACAGAGCGCCAACAAGAGGTTGAGGATTTATGTCAGCACTGAGCGAACAACCTCGAAATCCCATGGATTGTTGTTTAATCACTAAGGAGTGGTTTAGTTGTTGTAGACGTGTTTCTTTGTTGAAGATGGCCGTGCTTCGCCCACCGCTAGCTCCAAGCTCCTTGCCGTGAAGAGGTTGAGTTTTCTAGAATGACAAGTCAAAATGTTCAATCAGGTGGCCCTATGGTTGAGTTCACCTAAACATCCTATGCAAGTATGTTTAAGTGTTGTACAGTTTACAGCAGGATATGTATATAGCACAGGAGTAGCAGTAAAGACATGCAACAGTATATAATGTAACGTGCTTAAACGGGAACAACATACGCATAGCAGTGTATGGTACAAAAGTGATAGTTAAACAATGATAAAGATGCAGTAAGCGAGTATAAAAAGTGATAACTAAACAAGGTATAACATGCAGAAGTAGAGTATAAAGAGGCGTAACACGTTGCAAATGTAAACAAACCCGTATACGCAGGAGACCCGTTATTTTCTTTCGTCTAGCCGACGAAGTGTGCCACATGAAAGCCAAGCGAGAATAAAAGGTCGTCGAAAAAAAACTCAAGAAAACAAAGTGACCGACCCATAACGGAAAGCTCGAGAAAAGTAGTAAAAGTCACCAAAACTCCGAGAAAATCCTAAAAAGGACCACGAGTGCTCTATCAAAAATCAAATGAAAACCCGAAGAAAACCGCAAGCACTCGGGCCGGGGCTAGGCTCAGAACTGTGTAGTACTGCTCGAAGGGTCGTCGAAGGCTACTCGGTCACACGAGTGTATAAAGCCCGCCACTCGACGAAAGGTGTCCAACTAAACCTGACTCAGGAGAGTGTTCCCCTACCCAAGACTGATAATCAACGAGTGGACAATATAGTTTTGAAATTTGTATTTTTGACATGCACATGAGTTTCAGACATACAAAAGAGAGTTTATATATTTTGATTGTGGTAGGGATATATTTTTTTATTGCGAAATGTAGTATCATATTCTTATCAGATTTTGAAAATTATGATTGTCCACGAGTCGATCATTGCGTAGGGTAAAGGATCGCTAACAATCCTAAGAAGGTACGGGTGCCCCGCTTGCCTTGTAGCGGTGAATGATACCGTCATCCTACGGTTCACCGGGGCCCTGGAGCGAGTCCCGATGTCGTAGGATGGGATATCATTACGCTTCTATCACTCAGCGTGCCTTTTGCATCATCGCCGTCATCGCCCCAAAACCAAAAACAAAACCAACTCCGAGTGAAGCGGGCAAAACATGTAAAACAACATGGAGGGGAAGAGAAGATTAACCCACCCTCGAATTTTTGAAGTGGTAAGACGACAGGTGGGTTAATTTAAAATTCCCCCAAAACATGTAATAATAAAACATTAGAAGCAAAGTCCAAGCTCCTTGAATCGACCCCGAGGGTGTCACTTTCTCGCTTGGGTACAAGTAAATCAAAGGAGTTCGAAAACAAAATCCGGGAAAAAAATCATTTAAAACTTTAAACTTGAGCAAAGAGAACATGCTTGGGGAAAGACACTGGCTGCTAGTATCTCCAAACCCACACTAAGGCTAAACCTCTCCAACATTAAAAACATTAACAACTTTACGATCCCTTCTCACAAGCAAGCTAGGAATGACCTTCATATCATCATAGCCAATCCCATAAGCAAAGGTAACTAAAAACGGGCTCAACATCACACTAACCACCCCGCCGAGGCCCTCGGCTAGGCTACAAGCAATGAGAGGAACTCACGGCCAAGCCACAATGAAGTAGTAACAAAAGGTAAAGCCCTCCCTAAACTCCAAATCATCATAACGAGGTTCACGGCCAATCCTCAATGAAAGGAAAAATCATATAAAATCAATTCAATTTCAAGTTCTCAACAGGATAAAGGTATTCATCAAATGACCATGAAGTTCAAATCCACATAAACCAACACTTGAGCTCCTCCAGGACATAAACCCAAGTCGCCATTAAGCAAGAATCGACCCAACCTCAAGGCTAAGTCCAAATCACCATTAAGCACCTAGCCGAGCCAACTAATATCAAGCACAACTCCAATTACAACGGCTCCACTTATAAAGCCAAACCCGAGCCACCAAAACCCACTCCAAAACTTCAATAAAAGCCCACAAAAGAGCGTACAGCACCTACCAAAATGCCAAACCCGAGCCCCAAATATCAGCCCAGAACAGCCCCAACACCAAGCCAAAGCAAAAGGGTGCTAAATGAGCCAACCCCAGTCCATATAAAACCAGAAACCGAGCCACAATAAGGCTGGAAATAAATTCAGCTACAAGTTTGTCGGCCGCTTTTGGGAGCGCTGCTTTGAGTTTTTTTTTTAATTTAGTATATATATATGTATTGATTTTTGAAAATAACATTTTAAGTTTTAAAATATGAGAGTGAGAAAGGACGAATCTCATTCGTTTGGCTAGTTGGATGAACGAGCGTAATATCACGAGTAACGCATCTATTCGAAGAATGTACACCCTACTCGATAATATCGCTCGATCAAATAAACCACAAAATTCATGACATCCGTTCTGGTCTGCGAACCTTTATGTGGACCGACAAATTCCCCTATTTAATACGAAAGAATTAAATAGGGTTTATATTATCTGGGGTCTTTAAAACTCCCTATGTAGCAGTTCTCATAGCTTAATTACCCCTCGGATGACCGAAATCACTTGAGAGAACTCTCGATTTAGATCTCGGGTTTCTATCTTCACGAAGTCGAAAGGTAGGGTTTTCCAACGAAATTCGAGAGTAGGAAATCCGATAGGTGAAGGGCGCGAGGAGTGAACAGTTATTTCTGGAGTCAAAGGAAAGAAGGGTAGGGGATGTCACGGATCTCGAGGAGGACCTCGAGGACGTCCCAGACTATCCTGAGGTTGGGTTTTAAATTTTGGAAAGAGATTTTATTTTGATTTCAATCCTGCAAATTTAATTATAGGGATTACGTTTGCATAATGTCCGCTATACGCAAACTACCCGAAAGACAGGAGGGTTTACGTCGTATAAGGCGACAACCTCGGAAACCTAACAGATTAGGGCTTATATCGCACGGAAGAGGTGTGCAAAGGCCTAAAGAGAAGGTGAGGGTTTATGTCGCACGGGGCGGATCTACCTCAAAACCTAAGGCTCGTTGTTTAAACCAAGGAATGAGTTTCATTGATGTCGACACAGGTTTCTTGAAGAAGATGGCCGTGTCGCCCACCGTGCTCCAAGCTCCACGTTGTAGCGAGGACCGCGAGTTTAGATTTGAGATCTTAAGTTAAAGTGAACATGCGAGTCATTTATTTATTTTTATTGCAAAAGTGAGTGTGTGCAGATAAATGAGCATAAGTGTAAAAAGAAAGCGAGAAACGGGAGCATGCTTACATGCGTATGCAAGTAACATGCTATAACAGGTGTATGCGAAAGTAAGCGGTATACTAGCAGTGAAAGAGTGCGAAGAAAGTAAAGACGTGCTTAGCAGAGTAAATGACGGAAATGTAAAACATGCCAGTGATACAGAATCGAAAGTAAGCAACTAAGTTAGCGAGAGTGCATACTAAAAGTAGAGCAGGTACGACGATAAAAGAAGAAGTAGAGAGATCATGTCGCAGAGAGTACTCAGTATGCTTTCGCTTATCCTCGACGCGCTGTTACTTGTTTATTATCATTTTTTTATTTCCTGCAACGAGACTTGTCGATGACTAAAAGAGCGAGGAGTAAGTAGTAAGTGAAAACAACCTAGCTAAATGAAGTGCTACAGAAGTAGAAAGAAAGTAAAGTTCGAAAACTCAACAAGTAAAAACGAAGGAAAACGCCGAGAAAGCGAGGAAAAATCGCAGAAGAAAAAGCGAAACAAAGTAAAACCGTAGGAAACCACGAGAAAATACTGAAAGAAACCTACAAGTAAAGCCTACAAGTGTCCCGTAAGCACGGTGGTGTTTCGGACTCAGAGCTGTGCTAACATCCGGACTTGAGTGCTGACTACTATCCCAACTTTCTATGAAAGCGATCCTAATCCGACTCGGATAACCTAACCATGGACTTTTTTATAATTTTTCACACATTTCATTTTTGTTTTTCATGCAAGAAACATGTAGGTAGTAGGTACATGTAGCGATGGATGTAATTTTGTATTTTCAAACATATGTATTTTTGTTTTAAAGTATTTCGATCCACTGGGTCGACTACCTATCAGTGACTAGACTACGAACTTTGGGATCGTCTAGCAGTAGAAACCCCGAGACGGCCGAATGGTTCCGTGACTCTCGCTCTACTCTCTGCGAGTCTCGAGACGAGCGGCCCCATTCTATGGCTCTCGTAATTTTTCTCGTTTTGCAACCGCATCACTCGTCCCCACCGCACTTACAGACCTTGTTTGATGGCCCATATATAACCCAAGGAGGTTATATACGCACACCTACATGTCCCTCGTATGTGTGTGGGTTAAGCCAAGAAACAAGGTGAAAACTAGGGACGAGGGGTCAAGGAAAAGGAGAGAAAAGACAAGTAAATCACCCCGGACTCCCGACCGACCTTACATGTCCTGTAAAAAGGGCCTAAAGGCACCTCGACACTCTCGGAGAGGATAAGAACTAGACTCCTAGGAACGCACTCCCTTTTCCCAAATAACTGTAAAATCATAAGCAAAAGAAAGACAGAGAAAGTCACTGCTCGGGTCCTAGACCCCGGACTACTAAACTAGGAGTGCTATCACAAATCTCCAAAACTTAACCCTTTCACTTTTCTTTCTTTTTCCCTTTTTTTTTCTTTCTTTCCAATTTTCATTTCATATTACAAATTTCGGGGCCTGAACAATCGTCGAAACAAAGGCCCATCAATTTCGACATCAATTTATCACGTAATTGCCATAACTCATGCTCATACATCAAACTTTGATATCAACCTTCAAAAATCTTAATCGAAGCAAATGGAGGGCAATCTCACACCCATTAAGGCTCTCGGCCGAGACAAAAGCAAAGAGAGGCCCACGGCCACACTCACAACAAAGGGAGCAACAAGAGATGAAGTCCTCACCCTACTCCAAACTTCCATAAAGAGGCTCACGGCCAAGCTTCCTCAAACGAACCACTCACATAACCCCAGCTCAACATCAAGCCAAACCCGAGGCCTCAAGGGGCTCCAAACAAGGTGCAGCCGAGCCACTACAAAGCCCCTTTCAAACCTCGCCGAAAACCCCCACAATCCAACCCGAACCTACGGTCCAAGCAGGCTTCAAATCCGAGCTACAGCAAGCCACAAGCCAGCCCAAAACCGAGGACAGCGAAGCCAAAACAACCCAAAATCGAGAAAACCGTGGGGCTAACAGAGAAAGTCAGGCCGTATAAGGCCGAAACCAAATCTTAAACCAAGTTTAAAATCAAGATTATAACGAGGTTTGACCATAACCGAGCCAAAGTAGGCTCAAAGCAAATTTAAGATCCGGAAAATCGCAAGATAAAGCAAATCAGCCCTTCCATATGGGGGTAAGATCAAGAAATTGCAGAGAGCAAAATCGAGAAACAAAAATCCCAAAAACAGCCCCTCAAAGCTCCCTTTAGCATGAAATAAAAAGATGCTCTTAACCGAGCTCACCATGAGCCAAACTAGGGCTCACATCATTCAAAATCGAGGAAAATCGCAAACAGGGAAAACAGTCCAGCCACAGGGGCAAAATCGAGAGACAGCAGTGGGGGAAAGGTTAAAACCGAGAAAACAAAACCAGCAAGAACAACCCCCAAGCTTCTCCCAAAATGAAAATAAAACTCGCTTTCAACCAAGCTTCCAATGAGCCAAAATGAGACTTAGAACATAACTGAACATGAAGCCTACAAAAGCGTTTTTATATCTCCAACATATCCCAATGTAGAACTTCAACGATATTTCGAATGAAAATAAATATAAAACTTGCTTGAATCAACACAAGTTTTCCCCCAACATGCTTTTGATAAAGAAGGATTAAAAGGAGCAAAAGACAAGCTCCACATGCATATAAATTTAAATAAACCATTCCATATTTTCACATCAAGCCCGCATGAATAAAGAAGAGAAAAGAGCAAGAGTATGTCATTTTTACCACGAAAACCATGTCCACCCTAAGGAGAGCAGCACATAAGTAATTTCAAATATAAAAGCTAAAATCAAAGGAGCCCATACCTCAGTGAGAAATTAAGCAAACCCCACTACGACTCAACAACAGGAACCCAACGCACGTGACCCAAACTCGAAGCCGAGCAACCAACTCGGGGAGAACCGCAAGTAGCAGAGAAAAGAAGAGGGAGGGGGAGAAGCAAGGCGATGGCAACGACACAATACCGACTAACCAAAACAAGAGCCAACCCTAAACCCTAACCCAAGAGAGGCTTTTATAGCCGGCCTCAAGGAGAATAGCCAGAAGAGAACCGAACCACCTACCTGGGAGGCTCGACAAGAGAAAGGGGAGAGGGAGAGAGTGGCGACAAAGTTGCTGAAAAGAGGCGACCGTAGAGGCAGGGAAGGCCGAAAGCGCTCGTCATGGACGGAGCCGGGGAAGTGGCGAATATCGGGACCATGGCCGAAGCTTTGCGCGAGAACCAGAGGGAGGAGGGCTCGGGGTCGAGAGAGAAAAGAAGAAGGCGAGCCCGGATGAGAGAGTGGGGTTAGGGTTTAAAAATGGGATTTAAATAGAAAATTAGATTTTATTTAATAATAAAAAAAAAGGACAACAAATTTTGACGTCGCGAGTCCGCGCTCCAAACACGACAAGTTATACGTCTTTTCCTAGCAAATTCGACGTTCCGGACGCAACGGCGCAGTCCGTTTCGCGATCCGAGGTCGTTCGGAGAACCTCGTCACCGGTCGAGTCGAAAGTGCGTCAAATTCGATTTCGTCGAAATTCTGACCTTGATGGCGCTCGTTCTGGCATTCTGACTTCTGATCTTGATCCGTCGCGGAGAATTCGAAGACGTCGAGGCCGGGCTCGAGGAATTTGTGCTCGGTGGTGCGAGAAGTGTGCACAAGGCTACTCTAAGGTCCAGGTGGTCCCATGAGAACTCAATTTGGAGTCCTAACGCTAATTCCAACCTACCAGCTTGCGAGCAAGAGGTCGGAATTCCGTCCGGATTCCAAAAGAGTGTCGAAGTGGTTTCAAGCACTCTAAGACGAGGTGGGTCCAGTGCTAGGAATCTAAGATCGTCGGGGAAGCTCCTAAAGCTAGAACCCTAAATCTTAGGAGGAAAACTAAACCTCGACAAAAGTGAGGTCAACAAATGGACCCCCAATAGGTGTGGTGCGCCGGACAGGCACACCGCGCGTATCGGCGCTGACCGAAGAAGATCAACGAACCAACACGGAGCCGTCTAAGTAAAGGGTACTCGGGACGTGCCACAAGAACTGGAGAAAGAGAGGAGTTTCCGCGAGGGAAACAAGAGGGGAAAGAGAAACCAATTAAAGCGCTGCAACCTCAAGTTGCGAAGACAAATTAAGTTCAAATTTGATTTAATTCATTTTCTTTCAATTTCAGCTTCAATTTCGATTTTAATTTTGATTCCAAATTTCAATTTTAATTTCGATTTCGATTTGGAGTTTCAATTTCAAACTTTAGTGAGGAATTTCAAATTTAGGAGGGCGGAAAGATCGAGAAAACCAACGAAAACTCGTGGAAACTCGCGAAAGCCTTCAAAATTTATGGATTTCATGGAACTTGATGCAAATCATGAGAATTTATAGCAATTCATGAGAAATGCATGCAATTTATGGAGAACATGCAAAATTTTATGAGATTTATGCGGAATTCATGGAATTTATGGAAGATTTATGGAATTTATGGGGCATTTATGGAAATGCATGCAATTTATGGAAAACATGCAAAATTTATGGAATTTATGGAGAATTTATGGAAATGCATGCAATTTATGGAAAACATGCAAAATTTATGGAATTTATGGAACATTTATGACATTTATGGAATTTATGGAGAATTTATGGAATTTATGGAGAATTTATGGAATTTATGGGGCATTTATGGAATTTATGGAAAATTTATGGAATTTATGGAGAATTTACGGAAATGCATGCAATTTATGGAAAACATGCAAAATTTATGGAATTTATGGAAAATTTATGGAATATGGATGAGATTTATGAAGGATTTATGAGGCTTTCGAAGAGTGCACCGAGTTCGCGGGAATTACTCGCAAGAGAGACGCGTAATTAGGAATTTGCTTTAAAGTTTCGTTAATTTTAATTTTCTTTTCTTTAGTTTGAAATTTAATTTTTGTTTTGTTCTTTGCTCGTCGCAACTTTTTGACCAACGCATGGTCATGCGGCTTTTCATTCGTAGCGCAACTGAAGGCGCATCCGAACGCAAATATCTGACTGGCAGAAAAGAGAATTTCTTCATTAATTCTGATCCAAAATTTGGTACAGTATCGATGTCTTGTCGAGAAGAACATCCAAAAGTATCCGCGGTACATCCGAAAGTAACTGAATATCGTATGGTGAGCGGCAGACCGGCACAAAACGGTAAACATCTCGCTCTTCGAAGTCGTCGCGCGAACAAGCCAACCCGTCGAGCTACGCTCCGAACAAAAGTTCCCTCACGTACGAAGGTCGGGCTATGTCACAGCTGCAGACGGACGAAGTCCCTCCAGGCTCCGGGTCCGGCTCGTAGTAGTACGGTGCTTCGTCGATGTCCATTCTTCGGAATGTGATCGAGACTCTTTCGTATCCGACTCCCGGGATGCAAGTGCTTGGCTAAATCGCTCCATTTCCTTTCGTAACCAAAACGGATCCGATCGGCAACGGAATTTTCACGGAACCTCTGAATTCTCCGGGCCCGACGATCTGTATCTCTCTTCCAAAGAGAACATCGCTTTCACTGAGAAGCGAGACCGTGCAGAAAGGCCGAACGAAGTCATGGTGGTCGATGTGAGGCGGGATGCAGTCCCCCTCCTTGTAGATATTTATTATGCAGCTGTTAGGAATACAGTCCGCAGGCAGCACGTGCCATTCTATCATCCTTTTGATCATCTTCTTAATTTCCGGCGGCATGTCATCCACCTCATCATATGGTAGGATCCCCGGGGGATTCCCTTTCTTGTCCTTGGCGAAGTTGTAACAGCAACCACACTGAATCGTGATTCTGCCCTTGCCACGCTTCCATTTTCTAGGCTCGGAATAGGTCTTCTCCATCAGTAGTCCTTCTCTGCCCTGCTTCTGTAACTTGTACACACAACGTAGAATTTCTTTCTGCTCCCTGCTCGAGAAGACATTTGTATACAGCTCGAGTCCCTCGAGGATATTCACAGCCTTGTACTGTATTTCTTCGTAATGCTCGAATTCTTGTTTTCTGACTTTTCTGATCTTAGCCATTATGTAATCTGGAATTATCCGCCGTCGTCTGAGCCGTACAACCGCGGTACGTAGGGCTCGACACCGGGGTGCTCTCCTCTCTCCTCCTCAGGGAGGCGGCTGCGTAAGCCTCGTAGGTCCCGAACTCCTCCAGGTGAAGTACGTGACACTGTGGGCATTCTGAGAACGCTCCCACACGTGTCAGCTGTCGGGGAAAGTCTGTGCTGCACCTCGGGCATCCCGTGAAAATTTCTTCAAGCAGGTCGACTGGCGGCACTGGCTCTGAAGCGTACTCAGGCTCTGTCTCAGTAGCAGGAGAACTGGCTGATGTCTCTTTCATTTCTGGATTGTGGTCTTCTTCTTCAAGAATCGGCGGGAGCTCTGCGGCTGTTCTCCGAACTTGTCTTCTTTCAAGTGTTTCGATCTTACGGCGCTTGCGGCGGTAAACATTTCTCTTCCATGTGCGTGTCCGTGGCGGATCTGGAAGTCGTCCCGTGTCTGCGGTGACTAGGTCACCTCCTGGTTTGGCAACCATCGACGGAATCCTTTTATCTTCAGCTAGGAGGTGTGAATCGACAAAACCTCCGGTACCATATTGTCTTGACGTCTCCCCAATTTCCCGGTGATCGATCCGGACAACGCATTTCATGTTTGCCATTTCGCAGTGATGGACTAACCTCATGAGGGAACCCTCGTAGTCCACACTGACTTGTGAGAAGTCCAAGTCAAGCTCTACCACACCGCCTTCCGGTGCTTTCTCTTCATTTAGCGTCAGATTATAGCCGTCTTTAAAAGCGAGAACCAACTTCTGACCCGTCATTCTCCTGCGGAAAACAGGGACTTGTCAGCGTGCTGAATTCAAAAACGAACAAGAACAAAACAACTTATAATTAAGTGCATTAACCAATTAAAGGGGTGAGATTTATTTAATTCAATTTAGGAAAGCGGGAGTCAACGAAGGTGACAAAACCATTAAGGGGAGAACATTAACATTTTTTATTATCTCGTGAAAGTTTATCTTATTAAAATTTCATTATTACAAAAATTTTCTTGGAACCCAGTCCTAGACATCGGCCGTAAAGCTACTCCTAGGAACTAGTATCGTCTTCAGAGCTCGTTCTTTGACGCGTCACGTAGCGTAAGTATTTCTTCGAGTAACGTCCATTAATCGACAACATGGGTCTTCCGCCTTGGGAATCCACTAGCCGGTACGACCCTCCGTAATCGACTTTCTCCACTACAAATGGTCCTTCCTGAGTTGGTTCAAACTTTCCACCTATCTTGCGGTGTGCAAGAATAGGTCTTCGAAGAACAAGGACGAGGTCACCAACTTCGAACGACCTCGGCGGACTAATTTGTCGTGGGCTTGAATCATCTTCGCTCGATAAAGTTCTGGGCTCGCTCGCGCGAGCGCTCTTCTTCCTTCAAGGCTTTCTAGTTCTTCAAGTCGTAGTTCGGCGTTGTCTTCTCGTTGTAATTTTGTTGGCGACGGCGATTCTGAGAGAAGGTAGCTGAACTTCCAACGGGAGAACGGCTTCGGACCCATACACAAGAGCGTATGGTGTAGACTGCGTCGGCGTTCTGACAGTTGTACGGTATGCCCACAAGGCTTCTAACAGTTTCTCGTGCCATTGTCGTTTGTTGTCTTCGAGCGTCTTCTTCAAAATCTGTACCAAAGTTTTGTTGAATGCTTACGCTAAGCCATTTTCCTCTAGGGCAGTAGATTGTAGAATATCTCCAATCTATCCCGTGTCGTCTGACGAAGCTATTAATCTTCGTGCTTTTGAAGGCGGACCCATTATCGGAGATGATCCTGCGCGGAACACCGAAACGGTAGACAACCTGATTTCTGAAAAACTGAAGAACGTGCTGCGCTGTAACCTCCCGTAATGGCACTGCCTCTGCCCACTTGGAGAAGTAATCCGTAGCCGCGAGAATGAATCGGTGTCCTCTAGAAGACGCGAGGGTCTATCGGACCCACTATATCCGTGCCCCAACACTCGAATGGCCACGACGCAACCGTCGGGTGTAGCACATTCGGAGGTTGGTGCAAGACCACTCCGTGCACCTGACATTGGTGACACCTCTTCGTTGTTTCCATGCAATCGGATATCATCGCTGGCCAATAATATCCGAGCCTCTTAATCTTCATCTTCATTTTCGGTCCCGACCGGTGAGCACCACACAATCCGGCGTGAACTTCTTCGACGATACTCGCGCTTCGGCCTCGCTCGTACATCGTAACCACATCTGATCGAAGGACCTTCTGTACAAAACATTGTCGATTAAAGCGTACGACATTGCTCTTTTCTGGATCTGATGTGCCACTGACTTATCTTCTGGCAACTTCCCAGTTTGCAAATATTCTATCAATGGCTTACGCCAATCTTCGTTGATATCAGCCACATCAACTGTCGCTCCTTCTTTTCTTCGAATTTCGTAGAACTTCGAGGTCGACTCGGGACAAAACCCGTCTTCCTCGCACGATGATGTCGACCGAGTTCTCCGTGGACATGCTAATTCCTTAGCAAGTTTAGCTAAAGCGTCCGCGCGGCATTGTCCGCTCGAGGGACCTCGTAGAACACCACACTCGGGGATCTGCTCCAACAACTTCATCGCGTACTTGTGATATTCCGCTAGTCTCGGCTTCGAGATCTTGCACCGTCCGCTATTTCGTTGAATGACGAGCTGAGAGTCGCCGTGGATGACGATGTCCGTTATTTCCATTAGAATTGTCAACTCCAATCCTGTGATTAGCGCTTCATATTCTGCTTCATTATTGGTGCACGGCTCTGACAAGTGATAGGAGAATCGCAGCATTCCCCGATCCGGTGTAATGAAGATCAAACCAATTCCTGCTTTGCCGGGTGTCACCGTTCCTGATCCTTTATCCCTCTCGGCCGACGAAGCTCCATCGAAGTACATCTCCCAACGTTGAGCATCGGGGTCTTCTACTCGCATTATCCGTTCATCCGGTAGATCGTCGTTGAGAGTGGACCCACCTGGTAGTGGGTGCGCTGCACGAAGTCTGCGAGAATCTGCCCTTTGATAGCACGAAGGGGCACAAACGTTATGTCAAATTGCAATAATATCATCGACCACCTTGCTAAACGTCCAGAAAGTGTTGGTCGAGTCATCAAATATGCAATGAATTAACTTTCGAAATCGAGCCGACCTTATGAGACAACATGTAATGTCTAAGCTTCGAGCGGCGAAAACTAAAGCTAGTACAATGTTTCTCAATAGGGGGATACTTTACCTCCGCAGGTATTAGACGTCGACTCAAGTAGTAGAGTGCGTTTTCTTTACCCTCGTCATTGACTTGGGCGAGTAAGGCTCCGAGGGAGTCATCTAAAGCTGCGGTGTAAAGTATCAACGGTCTACCCGGGATAGGAGCTGCTAAAACAGGAGGTGTCGTTAGGTATCGCTTAATATCTTCGAAAGCCCGTTGACACGGCTCTCCCCAAACAAATTTAGCATCCTTTCGGAGTAAATTCGAAAAAGGCTGACACCTACCCGACAGATTAGATATAAAGCGTCTTAGGTATGCCAACTTCCCTTGAAAAGAGCGTAATTGCTTCAGGGCCTTGGGAGGAGGCATTTCTAATATCGCTTTAATCTTCTCTCGGATCGATTTCGATTCCCCGATGACGGACAACGAATCCTAGAAATTTCCGGAGGTAACGCCGAAAGCACACTTCAAAGGATTCATCTTGAGATTATATTGTCGTAATCGTTCAAACACAATCCTCAAGTCATACAAATGGTTCTCCTTTACTCGCTCTCGATGACTGAGTCGTCCACGTAACATTCAACTCTGGTTATGGATGAGGTCATCGAAGATCTTCGTCATTGCTCGCTGGTAAGTAGCTCCGGCGTTCTTCAAACCGAACGGCATTACCGTGTAGCGAAGAGATTCCAATCGGAGTTCGAAAGTCGTAAGCGTTGCATCCTCTCGGAGCCATCTCGATCTCGGTTGTAACCCGAAGATCCATCCATGAAGAGAAAACTTCGTGCGAAGACGCGATGTCCACCATCAATTCCGGTATCGGCAACGGAAACTCGTCCTTCGGGCATGCCTTATTTAAGTCCCCGAAGTCGACACATACACGGATTTCGTCCGTTCTTCTTCTTAACGAGTACGACATTAGCTAACCACGTGGGGTATTGCTCCTCCCGCACAAAGTTAGCATCAATTAGCTTCTTCACCTCGGCAATGACTTGTTGCTCTATTTCGAGGCGCATTCTTCTAGGAGCTTGCTTCACTGGAGTTATACTTCGATCCAATCCAAGCTTGTGGATCGCAACATCCGGAGACAAACCCGGCATTTCCTCGTAGCTCCATGCAAAACAATCCTTGAATTCCGACAAGAGTTTAACCAAATCTCTAGATTCTTCTGCGCTGAGCAGAGAACTTATAAAGGTAGGTCGAGGTTGTTCTTCTGTTCCAAGATTGATTTCTTTCAACTCATCGACCGTTGACTTGATTTCCTCCTCGAATTCTGGTGGAGCATCATCTATCGGCGAGTCTTCGTAGTTATCCTCTATATTGTAGCATTCTTCTTCTGTTCTGGTAGTAACAACCATGCAAAATTCCGAATCATCGACCGGTCCTATCGTACCAAACCCAAGCGCCTTCCTTTCAATCGAGTTTCTTCCCTTTCGTATTCCATAACTTTTCAAACGATTGCAACTTGTCCTTTGACATTTGTTTCTGCACATATCCTTGTTGAATTAATTTTTGCACACACGGCGAGAAGTAACCAAAAGGTAATTCCATTAATTCATTAGAAACATTCTCATCCAAATTTACAGGGATTTCCGAACTAGAAGGAGAAGCACGATGGAACTTGATCGGTTTCATGCCCGCACTATGAACTTCCTTAACCTCTAAGCTCCCAACCTCGCCGAGGGCGTATCGGGGTTAAGGTCATGGCTTGAACATAGTGGTTGATCCGATCATACATCGACTCGTACTCACTTTTCTCCTTATCTTCCGCAGAGATCTCGAACCGAGGCTTCTTTTGGTTGATCGCCATTGCATCTTCTTCCACGTCTATCGCCGATAGTCGGTCTTTTCCGTTCAACAATATTGTTAGTTCTTCCTCGCCCGCGTCCCCGGCCTCGACCTCGGATGCGTGGGCTAAAAGAACTTCCACCCTCTTGTTGTAAAGGAACGGTGGAATATCGTCGAACTCGGAATCGACCGGTCTCGCTCTTGCGATCCTTTGGAATCTTCGATCTTGTTTAACATGACATCTCTCGGACGTAACGGTCTTCTTCGGAGGTGCGTAGTAGACGGCGTCTTCGTGAATGCCCACCTCGTGTATTGAAAACGGTTGTAGATCTCCTTTTATGCAATGTTCTCGACCATCCTCGTAGTATTCGATGCACCGGTGCAGACGATGACGGAACCATATTATGCTCGTGAATCCACGGCCGGCCAAGTAAGGCGTTGAACGAAGTGTCCGCGTCGATGATATAGAATTTCACAGTTGTTATTAAGTCACCAACCTTCATTAGTAGCGTTATCGAACCAAGAGCTCTTTCTCCTTTCTGATTAAATCCTCTTAACATCATTTTATCAGCAGAGAGTTCTTCCACATCGATGTCCAAGTACGTTAATGTCCGTAGACTCATTATGTTGATGGATGCTCCGGGATCCACCAAAACTCTGGAAAGCACGAACCGGTTGACGCTGACTGAAATGTAGAGAGGGCGGTTATGCTCCGTAGTACCAAGTAGCAGATCTTCATCGGTGAAAGTCACGCCAGGCTGTTCCTTCAACGAACAAACTTCATCCGAGGATGTGCTAGCCAACTGCGCTAAGCAAATATCTGGATCAAGTAAGGCTTTAACCAGAGACTCTCTCATCTCCTTTGACAGGATCAGAGCGTCGTAAATGCTCAGTCGGGCGGCAACTTCCTAAGATGAGCTAGTACGTTGTAATCCACTTCGCTCGAGCTTCCGGTTTCTTCGGGCATGTGTCTCTTCCGTTCCTGGAGGTAGCTCCTCTCGAGTAACTCGCCCGTTTTCCTTTATCCATCTGGGTCGTCCCCGAAGGTAACACTTTTCCTCTTCTTGCGTATACTTCGTTATCTCTTCCGCGCCGTAGTCGTTTCTTCCGGTGTTGAATTTGAATCCGACAAATCCAAAGTCGATGGCAATCGGCGTGCCTTTACATTCGAGAACGGGTTCGTCACTTTCGAACTCGTCGTAACCGGTGTCGTTGACATCTTCATCTTCATCGACACGTTCATCTGAACTTTGTATGACTCGAGGATCGTTTCGAGAATCGAAATCGGGGTTAAATCGGTTATGATCGGTTATATCATTAGTGAGACACAACCAAAACGTAACCGGAATCAAAATCGTTAAATTCAAAGTGTCCTAAAGGGACGAAGAGGAAATCGTACAAAGTCAGGGGTTCGAGGAATTTCTCCCCCGAATCCGAGACAACTAATCTAACAGGAGCAGCCCCTATCCTACCCCTCGCGCTATCGATCTTCGTTTCGTCCATGTTCTTCTCGCTGCTTCATTTCCTGTCGCGGCGACTTTTCCGTGTAACGGCGATTGCCGGCCGAGCAAAGTTGCAAGCTCCGAACCGAAGCTTCGTGCCGACGTGGTCGAAATCCGAATCCTCTCGGAAGATCCGGTCCAAGTTGTGTCCCATCCTTCATTCGCCGGATGCGATTCCACTAGTGAACATGCTCATCCGAAATCATATTTACGTAACCCTTTTCGAGTTCTTTTAAATATTCTTTCGGAATAGCAATATTCCCTCTTTATAGTTCCTCTCAAGCCAATCCTTGAAGCCGAGCAGCTTTCATAGTGTGGCCGAGTAACTCGCGGTAAGGACAAGTAGTCGGGATGATCTTTCTTATCAACCTCCTCCGGTTTCTTCGGCTCGTGCAACCGACTCCGGCTTCTGATTAAATTTCGAACATCTTTGCCACGGCGTCATCCCTCGAAGGAATACACCCGTCGAGTCGGGTCTTCATCGTTGGAACCTGTCTTCTATCTTCTTTATAGGGCTTCTGCTGGAACGGCTGCTGACCAGGCTGGCTAAACTGCTGGACATGCTGAACATATTGCGGCGGTCGTTGAACGAACTGTGGCGGCTGCTGAACGTACTGCGGTAGCGGCTGCAGATATTGTGGTAACGGCTGCTGAAACTGCTGCGGCCGCCGCACGTATCGTCGTGACGGCTCGGCCCGAATCCGCATGGGCCGCTTACCCTCGTCCACCTGTCGCTACTACTCCGTACTTCTTCTCGAATGCTTTTATTACTCCGGGCTTTTCGGTCTTTTCTGAGATTCCGTATGCTCGATTTCTTCTTGTAGGCCGCTCGGCTTTACCGAGTAGCTTCTCAAATGACTTGATGGTGAGTCCTTTAAGCATGAAAGCTATTGGTCCGTGGATGCTCTTCGAGTAAGACCTCAATTGCATGTCGCTCCCGTAATCGGGGCTCGCACTTCATGCTCAAGTTTCTCCACCGTAGAATATACTCTACCAGCGTCTCCGTAGGTTTCTGCCGCTCCATTATAAGATCTCCAATTGTGATGTGATGGTGTACTCCGGCGAATCTCTTTACGAACAAATTTTCCAACTCTGTGAACGTCCTTATCGACCCATTCGGCAACTCTGCGTACCAATCAAATGCGATCCCTGAAAGACTGCTCACGAACTGACGGAAAAGCAACGCCTCGCTACCCCCCGCATTGCAACAACTCGCTCGAAGTGTGCAACGTGCCGACGGGGTCGCCCGTTCCATCGAAAGTCTTAAAGGTTGGTGGAACGAAACCTTTAGGATATGGGACGGAATCGAACTCCTCCGGTAGGGTCTACCCTTTGAAATCGACGTGCCCCCTTTCGATCGGGCTAAGGCTTCCTTCACTTGTCGCTCGACCAACTCGCTTAATGTCTTTTCGGGCACCATATTCGGAGTTGAATCCTTCTTCGGCGGTTCATCTCGACTCGCTGAAGCAACTTCTCTCCTTTCATCGGTGATATGGACGATCTCTCGGCGGATTCATCTCCGGAGATGCCACTTCGCCGCGAGTGCGATCGTCCCCGTGCGGCAACCATAACGGCCCATCATCTCTTCGATCCTCTTTTCAAGGCGGTCGATGATTTCGTCGTTCTGTCGTGAAGACCTTCGCCACTCATCCGCCGTGTTCTCCTCAACAGACGGAGCATCACGTGCAGACGACGTAGCTCGGGTTTCAACGACGTAGAGCTCCGCGAATTCTTCCTCCATGTAATCTGACAGGTCGGGGTCTTCATTGCTAACATTTACTCCTCGTTCTCTTGCTAGCCCGGTGATTTCAGCTCTGAGCTTCTTTAGTTTATCATCAACTTCTTTCCCTTTAACCATCTTGAGATCAGCCGGCACTTCTGGAATGTTTCCCGTAGCGAGCTTTGAAGCAGTCGTAGTAGCAACTGGAGTATCGGACTTATTATCCATTTCAGGGGAACACTCCTGTGATCCTTTCAAAAGCATCGGTCCCGCGGCTTTAGGTATCCAAACTTTCTTTCTCGACGTTGATGCCTTAAGACGGGGTGTCTCGGTGGTGCGATCAGCGTGTCGAAAGGAGGTATGGTCCCTAAAGTGTGAACCCGACGCTATAGGAAGCGATCTCTTCCCGTTATTCTTCTTTGAAAGCTCTTCATTACAAGCGACGCAGCAACGGTCTTGGACCCAGGCGAGACTCGACCGATTTGCGACCGATGCGCTTCCGAGCCGTCGTAGCGACGTCCGAAACGGTAGCGGAGTAGAAACACGGCTCCCTAGTCGTAACTTGGCTGGAACACGAGGTGGTGGTAGCGTAGCAGCAATCCTACGAAGACTTTCTTCTCCGGTAGAAGCAGACAACGGATGAAACCTACTCCCTTTGAGGAGATGAGAAGTTCCAAATTCTGCATCCCCTTCCGGTTGAAAGGTCGGCTCAACGGAAGTAAATCTCCTTGCAGCTTTCAGAATTCTTCGTCTTAGGTTCTTTCTCTGTATTTTAGTTAACGGCGTGGCTTGTGAACTGGAACCAACTTCGAACACTGACGGTGCAGAGGCGAACAAATTTACATGAATCCCTTCCGTACAAGATCTCCTTTCCTTTCGCGGACGGTAGAGTCGGTGCGGTGATTGCAAACCCGGAGGCGGTAGCGGTAACGATCCTCCTCGGCACGCGGACAATAGACTTAGCGGACACGGGGCGATAGGCTTAGCGAGAGCTCTCCGGTCTTCGGACTCTCGATCACGGGGAAATCGGCATCTTCATTCAAGTCGTATTCGAGGGCGGACTCGGCGACCTCCGACGGGGCGATCTTCATGACTACGTACGGCGCTTTTCCAAGTATGACTTCGACCTCGTCGAAGCCGGTACCAAACTTTATCATCGCTCCCCAGTGGAGCGCGCATTGTCGCGGGGTAGGTTTCCGTCGAACGAGAAGATCAACTTTGGTGACGCCATTCCAACCGTCGTCGAGAAAAGTTCCAAAAGGTTAGTCACGGCCTACCTCGCAATTTCGGTAGAAAACTAAAATCAACGAAGGTCGTCTTACTGACCGGGTAACACTTTATTATTATTATCTCGATGTTTTAGCTTATTTCAATTTTATCTTGGATTACGATTTAATTCATTAACGGCACGCGAAAAGGACGCAAAGGGAAAGAAAGTTCGAGACCCGGTCCTGAGCCAAAACCACAGCGTACCTCGCGCACAACGCACCTATTGGGGGTCCGACCCCGCAAAATCAAAAGAAAACCCTAAGGATTCCCGAACCACGCTGTTTAAAGGTGATTTAAACAGACGGTTCTGAAATCCGAGAGAGTTGACTGTGTTTGCCCAAGAGAGAAATGAGCGAAGCAAGCTCAACGGAAGAACGACAATCCGGACCATGAGGGACATGGACACATTGTCGATGTATGAGGATAGAAACCTTTGATTTAATGGAGAGTAGAGTTTTTCCCCAGCGGAGTCGCCAGAAGTTGTCGGCCGCTTTTGGGAGCGCTGCTTTGAGTTTTTTTTTTTTAATTTAGTATATATATATGTATTGATTTTTGAAAATAACATTTTAAGTTTTAAAATATGAGAGTGAGAAAGGACGAATCTCATTCGTTTGGCAGTTTGGATGAACGAGCGTAATATCGCGAGTAACGCATCTATTCCGAAGAATAGACACCCTACTCGATAATATCGCTCGATCAAATAAACCACAAAATTCATGACATCCGTTCTGGTCTGCGAACCTTTATGTGGACCGAAAAATTCCCCTATTTAATACGAAAGAATTAAATAGGGTTTATATTATCTCGAGTCTTTAAAACTCCCTATGTAGGCGAAGCCCCTATAGCTTAATTACCCCTCGGATGACCGAAATCACTCCGAGAGAACTCTCGATTTAGATCTCGGGTTTCTATCTTCACGAAGTCGAATAGGCAGGGTTTTCCAACGAAATTCGAGAGTAGGAAATCCAATAGGTGAAGGGCGCGAGGAGGAACAGTTATTTCCGGAGTCGAAGGAAGAAGGGTAGGGGATGTCACGGATCTCGAGGAGGACCTCGAGGACGTCCCAGACTATCCTGAGGTTGGGTTTTAAATTTTGGAAAGAGATTTTATTTTGATTTCAATCCTGCAAATTTAATTATAGGGATTACGTTTGCATAATGTCTGGCTATGCAAACTACCTGAAAGACAGGAGGGTTTACGTCGTATAAGGCGACAACCTCGGAAACTTAAGCAGATTAGGGCTTATATTGCACAGAAGAGGTGTGCGAAAGCGCCTAAAAGAGAAAGGTGAGGGTTTATGTCGCACGGGGCGGACTACCTCAAACCTAAGGCTTATTGTTTAAATCTAAGGAATGGGTTTTCGTTGATGTCGACACGGGTTTTCTTGAAGAAGATAGGCCGTACTTGCCTACCGTGTTTCCAAGCTCCACGTTATAGCAGGAATCGCGAGTTTAGATTTCAAGTCTTAAGTTAAAGTCGAGCATGCAGTCATTTATTTATTTTTATTGCAAAAGTGAGTGTGTGCAGAATGATGGCATAAGTGAGCAAAAGAAAGCAGATAACGGGAGCATGCTGCCTATGCGGAAGTAACATCGTTATAACGAGTAGATATATCGAAAGTAAGCAGCTATACTAAGCAGGAAAGAGTGCGAAGAAAGTAAAGCATGCTAAGCGAGTAAATGACGGAAATGTAAAACATGCCAAGCAGGTATAAACTGAAAGTAAGCAAACTAAGCTAGCAGGAGTGCATACTAAAAGTAGAGCGAGTACGACAAGAAAAGAAAAGAGGTAGAGATCGTAGTCGTAGAGAGTACCGTATGCTTTCTTTATCACTACTACATACGTTACTTGCTTATTATCATTTTTTTTATTTCTGCGACGAGATCTTATCAAGACTAAAAGAAGTGAGAGTAGAGTAGTAAGTGAAAACAATCCTACGTAAACGAGAGTGCTACAGAGTAGAAAGAAAGTAAAGTCTGAAAACTCAACAGTAAAAACGAAGGAAAACGCCGAGAAAGCGAGGAAAAATCGCAGAAGAAAAAGGAAACAAAGTAAAACCGTAGGAAACCACGAGAAAATACTGAAAGAAACCTACAAGTAAAGCCTACAAGTGTCCCGTAAGCACGGTGGTGTTTCGGACTCAGAGCTGTGCTAACATCCGGACTTGAGTGCTGACTACTATCCCAACTTTCTGCAGAAAGCAGTCCTAATCCGACTCGGATAGCCAACCATGGACTTTTTTTTATAATTTTTCACACATTTCATTTTTGTTTTCATGCAAGCAAAAGCTGTAGGTAGGTAGGCTGTGTAGCAGTGGATGTAATTTTGTATTTTCAAACATATGTATTTTTGTTTTAAAGTATTTCAGTCACGGGTCGACTACCTACAGTAGACTGAGACTACGAACTTTGGGATCGTGTCGATGGAGAAACCCCAAGGACGGCCGAATGGTTCCGTGACTCCTGCTCTACTCTCTACAGAGTCTCTGAGACAGGCGGCCCCATTCTATGGCTCTCGTAATTTTTCTCGTTTTGCAACCGCATCACTGTCCCCACCGCACTTACAGCCTTGTTTGATGGCCCATATATAACCCAAGGAGGTTATATATGCACACCTACATGTCCCCTGTATGTGTGTGGGTTAAGCCAAGAAACAAGGTGAAAACTAGGGACGAGAGGTCAAGGAAAGGAGGGAAAAGACAAGTAAATCACCCCGGACTCCCGACCGACCTTACATGTCCTGTAAAAAAGGGCCTAAAGGCACCTCGACACTCTCGGAGAGGATAAGAACCAGACTCCCAGAACGCACTCCCTTTTCCCAAATAACCGTAAAATCATAAAGCAAAAGAAAGACAGAGAAAGTCAACGCTCGGTCCTGCACCCGTGACTACTAAACTGAGAGTGCTATCACAAATCTCCAAAACTTAACCCTTTCACTTTTCTTTCTTTTTCCTTTTTTTTCTTTCTTTCCAATTTTCATTTCATATTACAAATTTCTGGGCTCGAACAATCACTGAAACAAAGGCCCATCAATTCGACATCAATTTATCACGTAATTGCCATAACTCATGCTCATACATCAAACTTTGATATCAACCTTCAAAAATCTTAATCGAAGCAAATGGAGGGCAATCTCACACCCATTAAGGCTCTCGCCGAGACAAAAGCAAAGAGAGGCCCACGGCCACACTCACAACAAAGGAGCAACAAGAGATGAAGTCCTCACCCTACTCCAAACTTCCATAAAGAGGCTCACGGCTAAGCTTCCTCAAACGAACCACTCACATAACCCCAGCCTCAACATCAAGCCAAACCCGAGGCCTCAAGGAGCTCCAAACAAGGTGCGACCGAGCCACTACAAAGCCCCTTTCAAACCTGCCGAAAACCCCCACAATCCAACTCCGAACCTACGGTC
Organism: Papilionanthe hookeriana x Papilionanthe teres; assembly: GCA_022702705.1. Classification (NCBI taxonomy): domain Eukaryota; kingdom Viridiplantae; phylum Streptophyta; class Magnoliopsida; order Asparagales; family Orchidaceae; genus Papilionanthe; species Papilionanthe hookeriana x Papilionanthe teres. The sequence goes on along the minus strand of CM040427.1, from coordinate 64,448,013 downwards.
CTAAGAGGCTTCAAATCCGAGCTACAAGAAGCCACAAGCCAACCAAAAACCGAGGACAAGCGAAGCCAAAACAACCCAAAATCGAGAAAACCGTGGGGCTAACAGAGAAAGCTGGCCGTATAAGGCTCGAAACCAAATCTTAAACCAAGTTTAAAATCAAGATTATAACAGAGTTTGACCATAACCGAGCCAAAGTAGGCTCAAAGCAAATTTAAGATCCGGAAAATCGCAAGATAAAGCAAATCGACCCCTTCCATATGGGGGGTAAGATCAAGAAATTACAGGAGCAAAAACCGAGAAACAAAAATCCCCAAAAACAAACTCTCAAAGCTCCCTTTAGCATGAAATAAAAGATGCTCTTAACCGAGCTCACCATGAGCCAAACTAGGGCTCACATCATTCAAAATCGAGGAAAATCGCAAACAAGGAAAACAAATTCAACCACGAGGGCAAAATCGAGAGACAAGCAATGGGGAAAGGTTAAAACCGAGAAAACAAAACCAACGAAGAACAAACTCCAAGCTTCTCCCAAAATGAAAATAAAACCCGCTTTCAACCAAGCTTCAATGAGCCAAAATGAGACTTAGAACATAGCCGAACACGAAGCTCTACAAAGCGTTTTTATATCTCCAACATATCCCAATGTAGAACTTCACAGATATTTCGAATGAAAATAAATATAAAACTCTGTCGAATCAAGACAAGTTTTCCCCCAACATGCTTTTGATAAAGAAGGATTAAAAGGAGCAAAAGACAAGCTCCACATGCATATAAATTTAAATAAACCATTCCATATTTTCACATCAAGCCCGCATGAATAAAGAAGAGAAAAGAGCAAGAGTATGTCATTTTTACCACGAAAACCATGTCCATCCCACAGGAGAGCAAAGACATAGTAATCTCAAATATAAAAGCTAGAATCAAAGGAGCCCATACCTCGGTAGAAATTAAGCAAACCCCACTACAGCTCCAACAACGAGAACCCAACTGCACGACGCCCAAACTCGAAGCCGAGCAACCAACTCGTGGAGAACCGCAAGTAGCAGAGAGAAAGAAGAGGGAGGGGAGAAGCAAGGCGATGGCAGAAGACACAATACCAGCCTAACCAAAACAAGAGCCAACCCTAAACCCTAACCCAAGAGAGGCTTTTATAGCCTGGCCTCAAGGAGAATAGCCGAAGAGAACCGAACCACCTACCCGGAGGCTCGACAAGAGAAAGGGAGAGGGAGAGAGTGGCGACAAAGTTCGCCGAAAAGAGGCGACCGTAGAGCGAGGAAGGCCGGAAGCGCCCGTCGCGGACAGAGCCGGGGGAAGTGGCGAATATCGGGACCATGGCCGAAGTTTTGCGCAGGAACCAGAGGGAGGAGGGCTTGGGGTCGAGAGAGAAAAGAAGGCGAGCCCGGATGAGAGAGTGGGGTTAGGGTTTAAAAATGGGATTTAAATAGAAAATTAGATTTTATTTAATAAAAAAAAGGACAACAAATTTTGACGTCGCGAGTCCGCGCTCCAAACACGACAAGTTATACGTCTTTTCCTAGCAAATTCGACGTTCCGGACGCAACGGCGCAGTCCGTTTCGCGATCCGAGGTCGTTCGGAGAACCTCGTCGCCGGTCGAGTCGAAAGTGCGTCATATTCGATTTCGTCGAAATTCTGACCTTGATGGCGCTCGTTCTGGCATTCTGACTTCTGATCTTGATCCGTCGCGGAGAATTTGAAGACGTCGAGGCTGGGGCTCGAGTAATTTGTGCTCGGTGGTGCAGAGAGTGTGCACAAGGCTACCCTAAGGTCCAGTGGTCCTATAGGAACTCAATTTGGAGTCCTAACGCTAATTCCAACCTACCGGCTATGAAGCAAGAGGTCGAGAATTCCGTCCGGATTCCAAAAGAGTGTCGAAGTGGTTTCAAGCACTCTAAGACGAGGTGGGTCTAGTGCTAGGAATCTAAGATCGTCGGGGAAGCTCCTAAAGCTAGAACCCTAAATCTTAGGAGGAAAACTAAACCTCGACAAAAGTGAGGTCAACAAGGTCACAACAATTCCAACGTAAAACCAAATCAGAAATATCGAAAGAGTCAAAACCGAGCCACAGCAAGGTTGAAAACGAACCCAGATTTGAATTAAAACAACCTCCACATAAGGCTAAAACCAGAAGTGTCAAAAGAGCCAAAACCCGAGAACAACGAAGGCCGAAACAAGCTCAGCTCCAAATCACAACAGACTCAACATGAAGCTCGAAGCCCGAAAAAGCCAAAGAAGCCAACCCAAACCATAGCTAAGTCAGGAGCAAATCCAGACTTTGAATTAAAACGAGGAAAACAACAAGTTTAACAGAAAGCCGAGCCACATAAGGCTAAAACCAAATCCCGAATTGAGCTTAAAACAAAGAATACAACAGGACTTTAACAAAATCGAGCCATATGAGGCTAAAACCAAATCCAACCACGATTAAATCCAAGCCCAACATAAGGCTAAAACAAACCTCTCTGAGAACTTATCAAATGAAGCATGTATATATATATTTAAACATAGCCTTAGCTTGAGATTAAAAGGGAGGCTAAACTTGGATTACGATAACACTTCCATGCTTTCATGCATCAATTTATGAAACTATGACATGCTTGCGAGCAAGAATAAACTTAGAAAACTTTCCATATCCATTTAACATGCTTTTATGGAGGGCAAAGATGCAAGGAGCCTAAGAATTAAACTTCCATACATTCAAAACATAGAGCCACCATATGCTTCATATAAGAACAAGTGTGAAACTTCTCAAATTAAACTAAGCTTCTTCCTAGCATGACATTTTGGTAAGGAAAAGCTAGAAGGAGCAAGAGATAAGCCCCACATACATATTGAAAAAGCTAAATGAATTCTTCCATGACTCATGCCAAGCCAAAGCTGATAGAAAGCCTTACAATAAATATCCTTACTTGCTTTGAACAAAAGAAAAGAGAAGAGCCAACATTATTCCAAGGCCGTGCCCCAACTTCTTTAAGCATATGAAATAGAAATATACCACATTTTATCATCTTAAGCAAGTAAAGAAAAGAGAGACAATGCCATGCTATACTTCCACCCCTTTTTTTTAGCAAGTAGAGAAGAGAAAAGAGCTAGTACCATGCAATGTTTCCACCATAAGCAAATGATCAAGCCTACTTCTAAAACATGCTCATATTTGGCTCTTTATCATGCTTAAGTAATAAACATTCCCAAATATAGTCACAATAGTGAGTTAGCATTCTGTACCATTCCACAGAACCATCCTCAGTGGCTCGGCAAAGAGAAAGTCGCAAGGCAGCAGGACATAGGGAATAGAGGGTACCTTCTTGAAGCAGAAATGAGCAATAAAAAAACTTTAAAGGCACTTTCCAACCTCCACTCTCCCTCCAACAGCAAGAGGAAGCCAACCAAAGCACAGAAAACTAAAGAAGTAAGTGAGAAAGAAAAATGAAAGAGCTCCCTTTCCTCTCCAGAAAAATTTCGGCCAGCCCTAGATTCATCTCAAAACTGGGTTTTTATAGGCGAGGGAGGAGAGGAAATGCCGCTCCATACCTGTGGAGTTGAGTCGGCTCGGAGAAGATACGACAGGATGGAGGGAAATGCCGCAAAAGCTCGAGCCACTTGCGCACGCAGGAAAAGTCGCTGGGAGAAGATAGCGCGGCCAGGGATAAGGGATGGGTATCTGCGGCTCGAGGAGGAGACCATAGGAGATGGGGCGAGAGGCGTGCGGCTCGAGCGCGGGAGAAGGAGACGCTGGCTCGGATGTTCGATCGCGAGCGGGAGAGGGAGACGGGCCGAATCACGCGTAAGAGGGAATTAGGGCTTAGGTTTTAATTTATAAGTGTATAAATATACATATTATTATTATTATTAAATTAAACCCTAATTCACCAATTTCGCCCCCGACAGGCTATCGTCACAAATTTAACGTCAATTTTAGGTAAAATCGACGTTCCGGACGCATCGGCGCAGTCCGTTTCGTCGTCCGAGGTCGTCTGGGCAACCTCGTCGACGGTGGCGTCAAAATTGCGTCGAAATTTAGTATTGTCGCAAAATTTTAACTCGAGCTCGATCGATCGGAATGGTGTAGGTGTGTAAGACGTGCACGAGGCCGTCCCAATGTCCGGGGTCCTATAGGACTCGATTCGAACTCCCGACATCAATTTCGACCAGGCTATAGACTAGCGGTACGGAATCTCGTACTGAGATTTCAAAGAGTAACGAAGTGGCTTCCAAACACTCTAAAACGAGGTGGGTCCCATCGCTAGGAATCTAGGATCGTCGGGGAAGCTCCTGAGGCTAGAATCCTAAATCTAGGAGGAATACTAAACCTCGACGAAAAGTGAGGTCAACAAAAGGACCCCGATAGGTGTGGTGTGCTTCGGACGAAGCACACCGCGCGTATCAAGGCGTTGACCGACAAGATCAACAAAACCAACACAAACTTTCCAAGCCAACACACTCAGAACGAAACAAAGAAAGAGTGACAAAGGTTTCCGCTGGGGAATGTCAGGTAACTCTTCGAAGCTGAAGATTCCAGAACTCTCGCTGGGGAAAGAATAAGTGGATATTCGATTTGAAATCGAGGAGTAGAAACTCTCGCTGAGGATTGGAGAGTGGAATTGGTGTTATCAAATTTCAAATGTGTATCGAGAATGGGACATAATATCAGGTATTGATCCCGAGGTGTGGATCGAAATATAGGTAAAATTTATGGTGGAAGAAAGAGAAAGGATGCCATACTCCATTTAAGGGGTCTTATACCGATCTCGAAAGATTGGGATAGGATGCCTTGGATTAATCGAAGGGCTTATTCCCTCGACCTCAGAAATATCGTTTGAAAGATTGCAATAGGAGGGGCTCCCAAAGCAACACAGAATCGGATATGAAATCCTCATTCTCTAGAATATCGTGAGAATCATTCAGAAAGCAATGCGGTATCGGATACATGGATCCTCTACCTCTAAAACATATCAGGAGAATCATTGCAAAGCCGATGCGGTATCGAATACATGGATCCTCTACCTCTAAAATTTGAAAGGAGAATCATTACGAAACGAATGCGGTATCGGATGCGGGATCCTTTACCTCTAAAATATATCAGGAGAATCATTGCAAAGCAATGCGGTATCGGATACATGGATCCTCTACCTCTAAAATTTGAAAGGAGAATCATTGCAAAGCAATGCGGTATCGGATACTGGGATCCTTTACCTCTAAAATATATAAGGAGATCATTGCAGAGCAATGCGGTATCGGATACATGGATCCTCTACCTCTAAAATATATCGGGAGAATCATTGCGAAACGATGCGGTATCGGATACATGGATCCTCTACTTCTAAAATATATCGAAGGAGAACATTGCGGAAACGATGCGGTATGAGATGCTTGGGATCCTCTACCTCTAAAATATATCGAGAGAACATTGCAAAGCAATGCGGTATCGGATATTGGAATCCTCTACCTCTAAAACATATAAGGAGAATCATTGCAAAACAATGCGGTATCGGATACATGGATCCTCTACCTCTAAAATATATCAGGAAATCATTGCAAAGCAATGCGGTATCGGATCTTCGGGATCCTCTACCTCCAAAATATATCGGGAGAATCATTGCGAAACGATACGCGTATCGGATACATGGATCCTCTACCTCTAAAATATCGAAGGAAATGATTGCGATAGGAGGAGTTCCTAAAGCAACGCGGAATGTGAGGTAAAATCCTCATCCCCTAAAATATGATTTGAAAGATTTTCGTCAAAGGAAACAGCTTAAGTGAGAATAAGAGAATGTTTCATATCCCACTCAAAGAGTTGATCGAAAATGATCTTGTTTGGGAAAGGAAGTGATTCCACGCCAACAGATCCAATCGAAACTCGCGGTTTCATGTGTCAATAAAATCAACTGATCCTTTCTCAAACGAGCGTGAGAATTGAAGAGATATCAATCACAGTCTCAGACTGGAGAATTCAGATTTGGAATTTGATATTTAAATTTGGGAGAAATTCGTGAAACTTGTGCAGTGCAGAAGTTTGCTGAAAAGGTATATGCAGAGATTTTTGAAAAAAAAAAAATTCAAGCAGAAATTTTTTGAATGTTGAACTTTATTTTGGGATTTGGACCCAGTTTTAGACAAGTGCGGCATATGAGCCTCTAAGAACGAGTCTTGTCTTTGAAACGAAGGCACGAGTGCTTCTCGAGGTATCGTCCATCGACTTAGGACCAAGTCTTAGAAAATAACTCACTCTTTAAGGTCGTTATCGAATTATATTCTTTCAAGTACCTATAAAGGTGTGTTATCTCTAGAGACGCCACGTACTCAAGTGGTCGCAAGTTCGTAGTTGTGCTTGTAGTAGTCATCATTTGATCCGCGTGCGGATTCCGTAAAGGTTGTTGAAGTTGACTCGAGAAGTGTTTCGACGTTCTTCGAGTTGAAGTTCGGAGTTGTATTTGAGAAATCTTTCCGACATTCTTCGAGTCGACATCGGAGTTGTATTTGAGAAATCTTTCGACATTCTTCGAGTTGACATCGAAGTTCGTAATTGTTGGATATCGAAGGATACGACTTCGTAGTCGAATTTTCATTAATCGTTAATATCGTCATCATTCCTTTAATTCTTTCTTTTGGCCTAAGCGGACTTCGAATTTCCGCTCATGTGATCAAAATATTTTTCATTGTTCGAAGATATTTCGAGCCGATTAATGATCGACTAAAAGACATGGAATCACTTCGACTCTCTCCAAAGCATAATATCGGAGGAAACTTCTTAAGGTTGCTTTCGAGTTTCATTAATCGGGGAAGATTAAGACACCAATTTTTGATTATATGTTTGCCTCAAGCTTCTTCTCAGGGAGCATTCTTTTTCCTTTTTTTTTTTTTTTTTTCATTGAGCTTTTCGCTCTCCCCCTTTTTTTTTATCGAGGATTACTATATCTGGTGGAGCACATGTTAAAGATTTTGAATGTCCGAATCGGGACACCGATTTTCGATTTCGTGCCCACCTCGAAGCTTCTCCTCGGAACACTTTTTTTATCGCTCCTTTTGTTTTCCGAGAATTACTCGTATCCGCAGAGACATATTTACGTTAAAGATTTTGAACGTCGAAACTCCCCGATTAATAATTCGAAACGTCCGCTTAATATGAATCCTAGGATATTATAAACTTATCGAAGCTCCGGACCAAATTACATGCTGAGAAAATTAAAAGGCCTTGATATCCATAATCAATTACTCGTATTTCAAGACACTGCTTCATTTTGAGATCCACTTAGGGCCCAATCTGAATTCCTTAAATAAAACAACTCAGTTATTAGGCATTAATTTGATTCTTCCCTGAAGTCGAAGTCTTAGCAAAATATCCAAATTTGAGCTTTCCAAATATTAAACAATTATGGACAAAAACAATATCCCCTTTTTTATTGCAGTAGAAGAGATGATACAAACCAATACTGATCATACTAAGCAACAAAAGAAGTACAATATTAGCCAAGAGGCATCTCATTCATCAGTAATCACGTAGAATAAGCTAGAACAAACAAATCGACCGAAATCATATTAATACGACCTTTTTCGAGTTCCTTTCAAATATTCTTCCGGATTGTTACGTTCCCATTCTTGAAATTCTCTTCGAGCAAGTCTTTGAAAGCTGCTAATGTCTTCTATGGTGTGTCCAAGTGAACTCGTGGTATGGACGATATCTCGGATGTCCTTTCCGTTGACCTCATCGAGCTTCTTTGGCTTAGGCAACTTGAACTCGGGATTCTTGATCAGACTGCAGAACATCTTTTTCGTTGCTTCATCTTTAAAAGAGTACATTCTGTGGGGTATAGTTGAAATTTGTCTTTTGTATGTCTGGTGAGGTCTCTGCTGAGATGATTGCTGAATATTCTGACGAGGACGTTGGAAGATCCGCTGAGGTTGTTCGGCTTGTATTTGCAACTGTCGCTTTCCCCTGCTAACCACCGCAACTGTTCCAGATCTCTTTTCATCTGTCTTGGTTGTCTCGGACTTCTCGACCTTCTCGTAAGAATTCATATGTTTGATTTCTTCTTGCAGATTATCGGCTTTACTTGAGCAACTTCTCGAAAGACTTGATGGTGAGTCCCTTGAGCATGAAAGCTATTGGCCCATGGATGCTTTTGAGCAAGATCTCAATCGCATGATGTTCCTGTAGTTGAGGTTCACATTGCATGCTAAGGTTTCTCCACCTCAAGATATAATCTACTAAAGTCTCGTTAGGCTTTTGTCTTTCAATCACGAGATCTCCAATAGAAACATGATGCTGCATTCCGACAAATCTTTTTACGAACAACTGTTCTATCTCATTAAATGTCTTCACTGATCCGTTAGACAACTCGGCATACCAATCAAATGCTATCCCTGACAAACTGCTGACGAACTGACGGCAAAGCAATGCTTCGGTACCTCCGGTGTTACCACAACTGGCTCGGAAATGTGCTATGTGCTGTCTGGGGTTTACAGTTCCGTTGAATATCTTGAAGTTCGGTGACACATAACCTCTAGGGTAGGGTACGGCATCAAATTTCTCCGGGTAGGGTCTACCCTTTAAAATCAATGCACCACTTTTAGACTGGGCTATGGCCTCCCGAACTTGTTCGACCATTTGTTTAAATTCCCTTTCTGGTATGACGCTTTGAGCAGAATCTTTCGGTTGTTCATCAGAGGCGAACTCTCTTCTTTCATCTGCATCACTAATGGTTTCTGGTTGGTTTGTTTCTGGAAGTGTTGTCTGCGGTGATTGTAATTGTCTTTGCATCGCAATCATGGTGGTTGTCAATTCTTCAATTTTCTTTTCGAGACAACTGATCTGTTCGTCCTTCTGCTGGATGGCCCTCCGCCACTCATCTGCAGCGTTCTCCTCACGGAGAGGAGCGTCGCTCGCAGCTAACATGGCTCGGGTCGCTCGCAGCTAAGCGCCGAGTCTGACGATCAATGAGAAGAGAAAGTTGATGAGCGGAACTCATATTGAGAGCGAGATGGAAAATGGAAGATATATGACGGTTTTATAGAGTGGAGAGCGAGAGAAGAAAGATGGAGAGAAGCTGAGAGAATATTAGATTTAGTTTGGGAAACGATGCTGTTTGAACAGGAGTGTTTCAATATATATATATATATATATATATATATATATAAAATAGGAATTTGAGTTTTTAACATTTCACTCTTTGGATCGCTGTAGAGGTTGACTGAATCACTTGTTCAAGCGGCTCAATGAGTCCACAGGTCTTGCCGATTAATACTCAAGCTTGATTACACATCAAGTATAACTTGGCAGCTTGAGCTCGTGACTCATAAACTCAGCTCACGGGCATATTATCTATTCGAGCTTGAGCAAGCTTGCGAACTGGCTTGACTCACTCACATCTCTAGGCAAGGTCACCCCTAGGGGTTCTTGAGTTATACATTGGAAGTCGATTTCAACCAAAGCCAGTGGATGTGTGATCCGAGTGATGAGGATTTGGATTACTCTAGCTCGTAAAACACATTTTGGGAGATGGTTCGAAGCACTTTATGCGTGTTTGTTGGAAGTTTGCCGATTAGTTAAGAGACGTGGTGGGTTAGATTGAGGGATCCGTGGAGTATGGAGTAGATGGGTAGTGCTCACGGCAAGGTCTACCCACTGGGTTTTATGGACTGTTGGAGCTAGTGATTAGGCTTTGGAATCATATAGTGTGTGTGTGTGTGGAGTGGCAGTTGTCATGCAACAAATTTGTGGGCGATGGGCTGACAGGCGTTCTATTGCATATTTTCAGGTGCAAGCCGTTCTGTGCTTGTTTCCAGGTTAAGCATTGCAATAAATGTTTATAGATCACTCAATTACGGCTGGTCCACAATTTCTTGAACGCGTATTTGACAACATTTCTCTTTGGAATCTGTTTAAGATAACTTTTTTTGTATGCTCTACATTTCAAATCCCTATCACAGTGCCATTTGAGGATCTTCTTTCTTGCTATTTTCTAGAAATTTTTATGGTGGGAACTGGAAGTTAGTTTTTTCAATCAAATCTATTAAAATATGATCCGACTTTTTTGATATAATGTTAGAGATTTGAGTGGTATACATGTAAATATAAATGCTTAGGTGTTAGATATGTAAATACATTAGAATTGTGTGGCATGTATGTAAATTTTCCAAAATTAAATTTTTTGCCTTCAGCCCATCCCGATTCAGTCAGCCTATAATTATTCAAAAAAAGTTCTTAATTAAATCTATCTTAAAAATAAACAAGAATTATATTATATACCAATCAAAACATTACTCTTTCATTTTTAGTTTTTATAGACATTTATAATCTCTATTTTTCTCAATCTTCTTTCACTGCAGGATTCCTCCATAAACCACCAGCTCCCCGGTTGGCCAATCCTCATCTTCCTCGCCGGCTCCATGTCGTGCCTCGCCTTCAGCGCCATCTCCCACCTCCTCGCCTGCCATTCCCGCCGCCTCAACCTCTTCTTCTGGCGCCTCGACTACGCCGGCATCTCCATCATGATCATCTCCTCCTTCTTCCCCCCAATCTACTACGCCTTCCTCTGCCACCCTCTCCCTCGCCTCATCTACCTCTCCTCCATCACAACCCTCGGCTCCCTCGCCATCATCACTCTCCTTTCCCCTGTTTTCTCGTCCCCCGGCTTCCGCCCCTTTCGCGCCGCTCTCTTCCTTGCCATGGGCTTCTCCGGGCTCATCCCCGCCGCCCACGCCCTTGCCATTAACTGGGAACACGGCGCCGCCCACATCTCTATCGTATTAGAACTCGCCATGGCCGCCGCCTACGCGGCTGGAGCGGTGGTGTACGTTAGTAGGGTGCCGGAGCGGTGGTGGCCGGGATTTTTTGATATTGCAGGGCATAGTCATCAGATATTCCATGTGTTTGTGATTCTGGGGGCCTTGATGCACTATGCGGCCATCGTCGTGATGGTGAATTGGAGGGTGGCGGCGCCGGGATGCGCGGGGCTTTGATCCGGAATTGTGACTATGGGCTATGGTTGATTTTGTTAGACAAAAAAATTGCATCGAACATTATGATGTAATTTGTATTAGGATGGGCTTTGAGAGAGAGAGAGAGAGAGGGAGAGATTGGCATTCCTTTCTATAAGATCTTAGTTATCTAAAAAACGAAAATGTGTGGAAATATCTGTTTTAATGATATTTTCCCAATGTCATTCTAAGTAGTTATATATAAATAAATATGATTTGTTTAAGATAAATATCAAAAAGTTATGGTAAAACTCCTACCCATATTTCTCATTTTTAACAAATTATCAATAGTTATTGGATGCTTAAATTGTAAATATCAATGTTTGGGATGGTCTGTATGTAATTATCCCTTTACATATTTAGATTAGGGGCTGCTTAGATGTAAAGTAATAGAGATTTAATAATATTATAATCGAATTAAATTTTAACTAATTATTGTATACTGTGAAGAATTAGGATTAAAAATTGATGTAATTTTTTTTTATATCATCAAAGTTCACTGAGTATGAAATAAAATCAAGTTTTAAGTGTGGCTCGTATTTTAATGATACTGTTTCATTGATTTTTTAGAATTTATCATTAATTGCAGTTTTTTACAAGGTTGTAATCTTTTGTAGTTTGTTATGTGTAGTTTTTTTTTTAGGCTTTTTTATATATATCATTAAAAATTTTCATATTTATCTATCCCACACTAAAATTTTAATAATTACAAACATTATATAAAAATTAGCACTAATTATTACTTTTTAACAGTCAAATTCTTTTTTTTTAATCTATGGATATAGTGTGGTGTGTAAAAATGAAATTTTGGATGTGAGATAGGTAAGTTCATAAGAATTGAGTGCTCTGTATGTAATTTTCCTTAATTTTTTTTATTAATTAAATTGAATAAATACAGAATGAGTGAAAATTTAAAATAGCTTCCTAATCATTTGGGATAATTGAAGTCTTTATGAAAATATTAAATTAATTTTCAAATTTTCTTTAATTAGGGTTAAAATAATTCTCACATAGGATTATTTGAGTCCATTTTTTAAGATTTTGGGATTAAATTTATATTTTTATAGACTCTTGGACTAAAATAACCTCTTATGAGAACAGTTATTGTAGAGGAGTCAAGTGGAATAATGAAGATGGTTACAGAGATTTATTTTTGAAAAGATTGCTAGAATATACAGTTATTATAAATTTATTAAACCACATTTTTGTACTAATTTTTTTCTTAAATAAAGTTAAATTATATATATATATATATATATATATATATATATATATAATTGGACAACAAGTTCATCTACATACAAATGTGATATGAAACATTGTATAACCCTTTCACGCATGTGAGACAAAAGATCGTATTTATAATCTCTAACTCATGGTGAAATATTGTAACTAAATAAGACCACACAATTATTTCACTTGTTAGGTTTTCTACATAAAAACATCTAACATCTCTATTGATTATTTTCTTTTGTCCGAGTATATCTTCATTCTCATACAATGCTTAAAAAATAATTCACTACTCTGCAACTCACATTTTTTTAGAATGCATTATATATACTGAAATGATAATTTTTTTCTAAATCATAAAAAAATATTATATCTGTCGTTCTGAACGGACGGACATGCGACAACATAGATCACATCATACGTCGATGACATGAAGCAATCCATTCAAGAAAAAAATTTAAATCAGGAGTCTTAATGCAATTTTATATCAGAATTTCAATCAGAACATATTCTCTATAGTAGGGGTGTAAACGAGGCGAACACGAGCGAGCCCATGCTCAGCTCGTGTTCAGCTCGTTTATATTTCGAGCTCAGAAAGTGTGTTCGTGTTCGGCTCGTCTGCTTAACGAGCTGAACACGAGCTGTTCACGAACAAAGAGTCGTTTTGACAATTCTAATCACGTAATCATAAGATCTTAAGAGTTGAAGCAAGATTTAAGAATTATCGTTTACATTAAAACATCATTTGAATCTAATTTAATAAATTTTAATCTATTTACTTAATTAATAATTATAATTGATTATAAATCTTTAAAATTTTTTAAAAATACTGCTCATCAATATATGTGTGTGTGTAATTGATGAATACTATTTCGAGCTAAAACGAACCAAAGACGAACAAACAAATCTTTGTTTGTGTTCGGCTTGTTAAGGCTTGTTAACTTAGCGAACGAGCCGAACACGAGCTTTTTCACGAGCCGAACAGGAGCTATTCACGAACAACGAGCTGTTTTGACGATTAATTATTGGGTCCGGACGCCGGATGACTTTGTGTCCGGCATCCAATAATATCACTCCCCACGCCAAAAAAGTGTATGGGTAGAGTTCACTTTTTTTTTTTTTTTTTTTTTAATTTTTTTCTCATTAGATATCCGGACGCAGTAAAAGTTCCATTTTGACAGCCCTACTCTATAGTAATATTTTCTATTATTATAATTATTAAGAAAGGCCTGCTTATAGGGAGAGATGCTGATCTCTGATACGATATTTATTTCTCCATATTCAAGGTGCTGAGCTCCGTGACATTTTCTACTAAAGGACAGTTATCTCGCAATTCCAAACAGAACAACACGCCGATTGAAAAAACAGAGAGAAACACAAATAAAAATCAGCAAAATTTCCTTCCAAACTCCGATTCTTCTTCGTCTTCCTTCGCTTACAATCACTGAATCAAACCAACTCATCGACCTCCTCCCATCAATCAAAAACCTTGAGCATCTTATACTCATCCCCGGCAATAGCCGATTCCATCACATCCATCGGATTAATCTCCCCGCTCCCTTCCAAGAAAAGCATCATCAAATTCTTCGAGAATCCGCTCACCAACGCCACTCCCTTCTTCCTCGCCGTCACCGGCGTCGAAGTGGAGCTCCTCAAGTTCCAAAACACAATCTCCGGCACCGCTGATTCGTATCCACTCTCCTTAAACTTCCTGCAAATCACCTCGTAATCCGTCTCCCACGCTCTCCCACCCGCCGCATCAAACTCCATATCGCTGAACACAAAAATCCTCTTAATCATTCTCTCCGGCGGCAGCTTCCCTTCGATCGCCACCTCAAGCAAGCTATCAAACACCTTCTGAAAATCGGTGTTCATCCCCCATGGCATCCTCCTTATAAACTCCGTTTTCTCTTTAAGCGTCGTCCCCTGAATACCGTGAAGAGTCGGGCAATCTGTGAATGTGATCAACCTACCTTTCCATGGCTCTTCGCTGAGCTCGGAGACGAGTAGGCCGAGTGCAACGCAGACTTCCATGGGGATTCCGTCCATGCTTCCCGATACATCGCAGACGGCGATGCAGTTTTGTAGCCGGCCTTTTGCGGCCATGTCCGCCACCATGCGTTGCCACTGAAGCTCTGCAACCTCGTCGTCCTTGCCGGATTTGACAGGAGCTATGATTTCGTGCGGAAGGAGCGCGCCGGCTGCTATTTTGGCTGTGCCTTCTTTTACTTTGCATAGGAACTCGTCGAATCTGGTTTTGTCGTGGTCCTTGAATATGTTTTTGTAGTTCTTCATGGCGACGGAGGGGACGCGGGAATAGGGAAGGGATTCCCACTGGCCGGCGCTCATGTAAACTTCGGGGATTTGCAGGGCGCGGCGGAGGGGGACGAGGGCTCGCCGGAGGCGATCGCGGACGCGGTAGGCGTAGTGGGCGTCGTCATCGGCGGCGGCGAGATCGGGGTCGGATTCTCGGGGAAAGAGACGACGGGCGATGCTTTCACACAAGAGAGTGGAGCGATCGAAACAGGAGTCGAGAGAAGGGCACCATTTGGCGGTGAGGGAAAGCTTGCCGAGCTCGCCGGCAGTGAGATTAGAAATATCGGTGGCGAGCATGGCGGCGAAGTGGTCGGAAACGCGATCGTGGAGGAATCTGTAGTTTGGATCTCGGTTATACCGATCTACGGCGCGGATCGCCATTTCCTTCCTCTTCTTCCTTCTCAGAGCCCCTGCGGTATCTACTTCGAGCTTCACGCGGGCGAGCTCTGCGGCGAGACGATCCTCCTTCGTTCCCAGTTTCTTCCTCCTGTTTACATGGCGAGACCTCCCCTTCCGGCTGGGGCGAGCCGTGTGACGGTTGGCGCGTGCACCGGGAGCGAGCTTGCGAGTGTCTGGCCCGTCGATTAGACGGTGGAGGATCTCCGGAAGGTCCTTGAAATAGCCGAATTCGGCGATGGAGGGGAGATTGAGGGCTAGGGTTTTGGGGTGGTGAAGGTGGAGCCAGAGAGCGGCGGTGTAGAAACTCTCGCGATCAGACTTGCCGGTACCACGAACGCCGCGGAGATGGAGGACGAGCTTCAAGGTGGCGAGGGGATCGTGATCCCAGGCGGCGGAGAGTAGGGCTCTTAGGGTTTCCGCCGGAGTGTCGGGGACGACGTGGAAGAAGAAATCGAGGAGGGGATTTCCGGTGGAAAGAAAAGTTGGGGAGGCGTTCTCGGTGAGGCCCATCGGCGGGCGGTTGTCGCCGGATGAGTTGAAGTTGGCGTCCATGAGGTCGATGAACTGATCGCCGGTGGGTTGTGGTTCAGTTTTCTCGTCAGAGGAGGGCGGGTGGTGAATCTCCGGCGGACCGAGCAGGCGGCTGGCATCGGTGGGTCGGGGGGTCATTACGATTTTGGGATTTTTTACTGTAGGGGGGTTGGGTGAAGAGTCGGGGCGCGGTATGGTGAGTTTATAAGGCGGCAAAGATTTGGTTTTTCTTGGGGGCAAAGTTATTTGGTCTAATTATTATTATTATTTTAAAGATGGATAAATGTGGGCCTACTTTTTTTCAATTTTTATATATATATAAAAATGAAATTTTGTTTACTATGAGAATTTTATTATAATGTATCACCGCCTTAACGCTTGAGTTGATGGACAACTCAACATGTCTACATATATTATATTGATCATGTTGATTTATATTGGTTTATTTATGTCCAAAAATATACCCTCAAATTAAAAGAAAAATTCAAATACTAAGGGCCTCTTTGGGAAGGCTTATAACTGTGAGAGCATTTTTGAAAACGTCGTCTAACTTTGTTGTTTACGTGTTTTTGAAAACGTTTTCCGCCACATTTGAGTTTTTTACACTAAACGCGGGCTGCTTTTCAGGATAAGCTGTTCATCCTGAAACGCACAAACTCCCCAAATAAACCCTAAATAAGTTTTTTTTTTTATTAATGGATAGAGTTCATTCACCACACATCTTGATCAGATTAGTCGTAAATGCTGGTTGTATGCACCTCTCAGAAGGTTATGTGAGTTCTTCTTACGGAACTTATCAGTACTAGGTATTCAAGTGAGTTTCTCTGGCCAAATATGCGTACACTTCTCAAGCTCTCACATGCCTAGCAAGCTTTCTAACCGAGATCACATGTGTTTATGAAATCCGTTGAATATTCCTTCATGATAGCACGAAGAAAATTCGATTCCATTAACTTCCATGATTGTTTATCGACTGTATGATGTCCATGCCTAGGATCTTATCAATGGTGAGCCTTCACAAGCTCTAATAACATGACATACAATATAATATTTGTTTATTCTTTATAACCTTACATTCTCAGATGTCTAACTAAAGTGTAGGAGTAGAAGAGCAGGTACATTATTCCTTGTATGCCTTGCTCAATACAACATGGCATATAGTATGAGCATTGACGAGCTTTAGAGATACTTGCTAGGTCCCTGTAGGCAGCTCTGTAACTTGTCACCACCAAAATATGGCCAATGATTACTTGACATATTATCTTTATGATTAGTGGGCTTGATCCATTGGGCCCAGGAGGCCTACTTAGTATTTAGCCTTTTCAGTATTTTCTATGTAATGAGTTAATCAAAAAGCCAATTATACTAGAATTTTCGTCAATGGATTTCTAGTCCACTTGAAGACTCAATAAAACCTGAAGCAGGGACTATTTCAAAGCATGCAGCCAATGGCAACGATAATGAACTAATAACATTTGACTATGTGTCGATTTAAATAAAAATAAATAAAGAAAACGTGGGCACCAAGGCAATAAGATAATAATAAAATATTTATTTATTTTATAAAATTTTGATCTAATAATTGAACCGCATAATTGAGATGCTTTGGATGTGGTAACAGTCTATAATGAGGGCAGTCCTCAATTAGTTAAGCATATGAGGGTGGCTAGAAGCTCGTATAATAGTCTCCGACCATTCTTTTAAGTGAATGAATTACATGAACATCATCATATTATAAATGTAAGGCTGAGATGAGTTGATATCGGTTTTGTTAATATTTTATTGAGGCATTTACACACATACCACACGATTCTTATATATTTACATATTTAACATCTAAACATTCATATTTAAATGCATATCACTCTAATTTTTCATGCATATGTTTATGATGGCAGTATGCTATAAGTATAAATATCGAACTTTGGATGTTAAATATGTAAATGCACAAGAATTATGTGGTAAGTATATGAATTTCTCTATTATATTTGTTGAACCAAAAAATGTCCGAAATCTCACCTAAGGAATAGAGCATAGATAATTTTTTTACTCATAATGAGTTTTCTATTTATAGGTACAGGAGATACATTCGTACATATTTACATTTAAGCCCCCATTGTGCATAAAGGAAACTCAAGCGTATTGAATCCAATTATGCGATACATTAAAATATGTTAAATAAATATCTGATGACAACGGTGACCCTCTGCTCGTTGGCCCATCGATTTAAAACATCAAAGTGCCATGTATCCAAACATGAAAGTTTGGGTGTGAGATATGTAAATACATAAGAATTGCGTGCTACTCATGTAAACTCTACATTATTTTTAAGTAAATATATGATTTATGAGATATAATTTATTATATATTATTATTATTTGTAGAGATTTTATTGTTCTATTCAAACCTATTTTAAATCATCTTCAGTGCCAAAAATATAGACTCAATATCAGTACTTAATTACGCCATACAATAATAGAAACTTGTTGGTTCTTCCAACAACCATACATACATAATGAAATATATACATATACTTCTAAGGTAATAATCATAGCAATTCAACATTCACATTTCACAATGATGAGCATTTCATGTCTCATATAATTTTAGTATTTATGTAACTTTTTGCTACTCTGAAGTTCTACCGACTTCAGTCTTCAACCAAAGATTAGATTGAGGATTTCAGCCAACCGAACTCCGGCTTGAGCTAACCTTAAATCTACTACTGGCAGTCTGCTGTTGAAATATTTATCTGCAGAAACCACTTTTCTTATTACATTTTCCTCCACATTATATCAAATATATGCAGAAAATATTTCAGAGTTTATGAAACTTCACAAACCTTCAAGCACTGAACCATTCGTGGCATCTTTGTATGCCCATTCACATGCTGCACTGATGCTTTCAGATGCATATCTATATATCAAAACATAATAAATAAATAGATTAGAAGTGAGAAATAAAAGACAAACATTTTAATGCTTTAGCTTTTAGTTTGTTCATCATCATGGTTTTACATTTAGAACATTTGAATCTTTAATATTTACGTTAAAAATATCATCATTACTAATTTTGTACAAGTGTTATATAATATAAAAATAAAAATTTGTGTGCAGAGAATAAGAGGATCATACATGTCGGGACAAGCGATCGAATTTCCGCTGCAATTTCGCCATTTCGACGTCTGGTTTGACCACTTTCCCTGCAATTCATTCACATAAAACATAGAAAAAGTAATACCAAAATCTTAAAAGGAGAATTTTGCAACTTTAAGTTTTTATCCTTTGATGTCTTACTGCAATATTTTGCCTAAGATCTTCAATATAATCAGTTACATCAGAGTTGTAGAAGTCATCTTCAGCTGTTTCCATTATACTGGTATCCCAAACCTGTATTTTCAACACATTTTAATGGCTCAAATCCCAAATTATGACTGCAATTCCTTTGTATTTACATATCTATCTACTAAACTTTACTTTTTTACATTTACACCATCCAGACCTTTCATATCACATCAAAACCACTATGTAAATCTTTAAAAAAAGGGGGAAATTTTATGATTTTTCTCATACTCACATGATGCAGCACTGTACTTTTGGTATACCAGCGGACATCAATGGTGTTTCCTCCTTCATCTGAGGTATGTCCTACATGCAGAGGCTACAACATATTGCAGCATTAGTATTTTTTTTCCCATTTTGATTACTTCAAAAATAAGGTTTTTTTGAACTAAAATTCAGACAAAAAAATATTTATATATATACCTGATGAATGTCTCCCATAAAATGGGAAAGGAACAACAGAGCCTGTGTAAGGTTATCTGAGCATAGGATTATTCAACTCAATTAGTCACAACTTAAAACTTATGGGGCATTTACATAAATGCCACCCAATTCCTATATATTTACATATATAACACCTGAACTTCTGACATTTTATACCACCAATATCCTTCACATCACATAAAAAATTCCACTATTTAACTTTTTAAATGTGAAATACAGTTTTTCATGCATAGATAATATGCTATATATATGTAAAAGTTAAAAGTTTCGGTGTTAGATATGTAAATACATTGGATTTGAATTAAATGGATGTAAAATTTTCCTTTAAATAATTGGTTTTGCTTACATTTTCTATCGTCTGAAGAATTTGTGTATGTGAGAAGCTGATTTGTGTAGTTAGTGATAGCTCCTCCTGCACATCTCCCTAACATTCCACTTTCATCCTTACAGTCTCCTGCTTAGTATGGACAAAAAAAGGAGAATTTTATGGTTAACATATGGTAGAGAAGCTTCTCTAAAGGCTTTTAAGATGTTCAATTTGATCCCTAAACTCATCAAACTTTGCAAAAACAACGAGATTTAACGAGATGTTTCGATCCAAATAAACGATAAAGTAGAAGTTAAACTCATTCTGATTCATATTTGGTGAGTTGTGAGAAAAAAAAAAAGGATAGAAAAACTTGAGGAAGGGATGAAGAGAGTGAGGTACTGGTGTAATTGTAAGTGCAGTCATCATCTGGTACATTGATGTAGTGGAGTTCTGAAGACCAAGTATATGTGAACCTCACATGATCAGCCCATGAACACAAGCTACTGAGATTGTTCTTAGCATAGTCTGGTAGCAGTTCATTCACTCTTTCTGCTGCCGCTTCATTCAACTGTTCCTGCAATATCCACCAAACACTTCTATTCATATTAATTCCCAATCATATATCTATATCAAAATCAGTCTAATTGTTCTGTACAAGCGGCATGGCAAGATCAGCTCAAGATACTCAGCAGTCCAGAGCTTGATCAGATGAAGAGGGAAAAATAGCCAATTACAACAGCAGATCAATGCGCAAAAGCAGGCTGTAAGCGAGATTGTGGCTAAACAGTCTGAACTATTTGAGCACAGAGAGAGAGAGAGAGAGAGAGAGACTGACTTGAGCTATTTGACAAACGATGTAGTGCCCATCAGTGCCCCATCCATGGCTAAGAGGAAGAAGAAGAGAGAAGAGTGAAAGAAGAACAGTTGCTATGTGGAGCTTTGCAGCCATGGAAGAATGGAGGCGATGAGGAAGAGGGAAGCGGAGAAAGTGGTGTGAATAGGACTGATATTTGCATGTATATAAATGTAAAGTGTAGATTTGCACGTAATAATAAAATAATAAATGACAACCGATTTAGGGAAATTTTCTGATTTGATAAGGAAAGTAAATAAGTATGAATTAAATAAAATTAATATCTGCCGAAATTAGTATGGGCTTTCACATAGGAACGGTTTCAACTGTCTTTTTTTTTAATTAAAAAAAATATTAGAGTATTAATATCTGCCGAAATTAGTGTGGGCTTTCACATAGGAACACGCTTTCAACTGTCTTTTTTTTTTAATTAAAAAAAAATGTTAGAGCATATTCTGATTTAAATATGATGTAGACAACTTTTATTGATATTTAATTTATTTTTAGTTGAACGCAAACGCAATAAGTTTTCCTAAATTTATCAATGATTAGCTTAACGTGCCTTTTGGGTCGGCAATCACCCCTAATATGTCTAACTATTCGAGTACCGCCCTCCAGAAAGCGATCATGGCTAGAGGAAGATTCGAACCTCCAACCTGAGTGCACTTGCAACTCGTGGATGCCAACCAATAAGTTGGGTATGCAGCACTATGGCTGTAAAAAAAACTCGTTGTTCGCGAACAGTTCATGTTCGGTTCGTTCGATAAGCAAACGAGACGAACACAAGCAATTTTTTTTCATTCGATTTGTTAAACGAACCAAACACGAACAGTGATGTGTTCGTTCGTGTTCAGTTCGTTATTGTTCAAAATATATATTATATATTATATAATAAATTTATCATATTTAAAATAATTATACATAAAAAATTTATGTTATTTTATAAATAATTATATATTATAAAAATTTATCATATTTTAAATAATTAAACTTCTATAAATTATAATATATGATAAATTATTAATAATAATAATAATATTATAGTATTAATTATATTAATATAAAAATTATAATATTATAATTAATATTCTATACTATATATTAAAATAAATCCCTAAACGTGTTATTCAGTTTGCTTCATTTTGAGGAAGTATTGATTACCTGATGTGTACGAAATACCTGATCAATTTGTTTCATTTTGAGGAAGTATGCTATCAAAGCTAGGGTTGTCAAAAAAGCTCGTTGTTCGCGAACAGTTCGTGTTCGGTTCGCTAGGAAGTTCGTGTTCGATTTGTTCGATAAGCAAATGAAATCGGTTCGTTTACACCCCTACGCAGCACTGGCATGGGAATTTAAAAAAAAAAAGTAAAGTATCAAAATATTCTCTTGTTATTTGCATTTTAGTCAAAGTATTTCATTTTAGACCTTGAATTTAGTCTAACTAGATTAGTCAAAATATTCATTTTAGTCCTTGAATTTATAAAAAATGTTAAATTAATTCATATATCATTCAATAGGAGTTATTTCAACTCTTATTAAAGATTTGAAAACTAAAATGATACCTATATAAATTTTGTGAGAAACATTTTTAAATAATTTTTTTAATTAAAATATTCATCTTAATTAATAAATTTGACTAATCCTGTGAATAGAATAATATGATATTTTTAAAGAACTTTATTAAATAAACATTTATTTTATACATGAAAAATAAGAGCATCATAATAGAAAAATAAAATTAGAAAAATTGTAAATTTGTACATCAATTGATGGATATTTTAAAGTTATTATTATTATCTTCATATTAAATCTCGACATACATCTAAACATAACTACTCGAGGCTTCGTTTGGCGCAGCGATGCAGCCGCATTGCTGTTTGTCAGTTTAGGTAAACTGCATTTAATAACTTTTTCAAAAGCTTGCGCTGAAAACGTTGTTGTCCCGCCGACTTAACTGTAGGTGCGGTGAGAGACTTCTAATTACAGTTTGATTTTTTCATATATATATATATATATATACACACATCAATTTTTCAAATTTTCACTCAAATATCAAAATTTTCGATAAAACCCCAATCCGTATTTCTCGTTTACATATAATACTGGTATTTATGTAAATACTCATTTATATTTCTCAATTTGACAGCTCTAGTATAAATTTTGCTTTCATGTTATAATTAAATGATCTGTAACTGAAATAAAATGTGAATAGTAACTATATATAGCAATTGAATAAGCTCATACAGCAGAGTCTCTCATGTAAAAGGTGACCTCTTGAAGAAGGCGAGATGGGAGTTCATCTCAAAAGGAAATATTTCAAAATATTGGCAGAGAAATTCAACTCTTAGGCCCCGTTTGGGGCGGATTATTCATAACGCGCGCGACGCGTTTGTTTCGCGCGGAAGGAAGGTGGCACAGTAACACGGGAAGCTGAATTTTATTTTTCGTTCGCTAATTTCTGTTGCGGCAAGCCTCCCGCTTTCTGCGCTTCGCGCGGGCTTTTAATTTGAATTTCCTTTTTCCATGCGGTCACAAATCAAATTCTTTTTTCTTTATTATTTTATTTTTGTTTATTTATTTTATGTATTTATATATCTAACACCTAAAGTTTCGTAATTACGGTTAGATTATATCGGTGTTGCATACTTATGCATAGGGCTGTCAAAAAAGCTCGTTGTTCGCAAACAGTTAGTGTTCAGGTTGCCAAGAAGTTCATGTTCGATTCGTTCGATAAGCAAACGAGACGAATACGAACAATTTTTTTCGTTTGATTTGTCAAACGAACCAAACATGAACAGTGATGCGCTCGTTCGTGTTCGATTCGTTATTATTCGAAATATAAAATATTTTAAAATAATTATATATAAAAAATTTATGTTATTTTTAAAATAATTATATATTATAAAAATTTATCATATTTTAAATAATTAAATTTCTATTAATTATAATATATGGTAAATTATTAATAAAAAAAATAATATTATAGTATTAATTATATTAATATAAATTTTATAATTAATATTCTATACTATATATTAAAATAAAATCCTAAACGCCTTATTTGGTTTGCTTCATTTTGAGGAAGTATGAATTACCTGATGTATACAGAATACTTAATCATTTTGTTTCATTTTGAGGAACTATGCTATTAAAGCTAGTGCTATAAAAAAAGCTTGATGTTCGCGAATAGTTCGTGTTCGGTTCCCCATGAAGTTTATGTTCGATTCGTTCGATAAACAAATGAGACGAACACGAACAATTTTTTTTCATTTAGTTTGTTAAACAAACCAAACACGAACAGTGATGTGTTCGAACATTAAAAACACGAACACTAACTTTATTTGTTCATGTTCGGTTCGTTTACACCCCTAGTTTCATATTTACGGTCAGATTATCTTGGAGTTACATACCCATGCATGAGAAGATGTATTTTAATTTTTAAAAAAGAGTGGTTGTGATATTTTTAACAAGATGTTAAAAAGGGTAGGCATTAATTTTATTTTCTTGTTTAATTTTTCTTTTTTTAAAAAAGATATTTGTTTAGCCTATTTTTTGTATTCTATTTTTAAAAAATAAATCAAATCATTTTAAAACTCAAAATAATTTGTTTTAAAAAAAATCATTTTAATAAAACATATTTAATTTCAAATCAGTATATAAATAAAATAAAAATAAAATAAAAGTGATCCCAAACAATTCCTTAAGGCTTCTTTGGGTTTAATTTTTAATTTTTTGTTTTTTTTTAAAACATGTTTTTATGCTGTATTTTAATAAATTAACATATTTTTCAAAATAATTAAGAATAAATTTTAGATATTTTGAGAGCTTTTAAAAATAATCTTTAATCAAATAAATTATTAAAAAAAAAAAATCTTACTATAACCAAATAGCCAAAAGTATTTAGCATTTTGTTCTAAATCATAACATAAACCATCATATAAAAAAGGGTATTTACATATCTACCACCCAATTCCTATGTATTCAGTATTTACATATACACCAAAACTTTACTTTTTTACGTTTATACCACTAAAAATTTTCATATCACATCAAAAATATCACCATTTCAGCTTTTAAAAAAAATGAAATACACATCTTCATGCCTCGGCGAGGCCACCTCGATTAGAAACACAGACCGAAAAGCCGAAAAGCTCAAACAAACGCACTCTAAGAAACCAAAAAGCAGTAACTTTTCAGTAATTTATAAAACCAGTGTTCTTCTGAGCTTTTCCCAAAATTGATTCTACATCTCCTTCAAATAGGCTGAGTTTTTTAGCCAGAGCAAAGCCACAGTAGATGCCATCAACAGCAGCACTGATTATGCCTCCAGCATGGCCACCACCTTCCCCAACTGGGTACAATCCTCTCATAGATGTGCTCTCGTACGTATCCGTGTTGCGTAGAATACGAATCGGAGAGCTCGTTCGTGTCTGCATAATACAAATTTGAAGTGTTTACATTTACATGCATACCATCCAATTCCTATGTATTTAGATCGCGTCTTTCATGTCATGTCAAAAATATCATTATTTTAACTTTAGAAAAGTGAAATGATCCTTTTAATGTATATGTAAGGTACATATATGTAAAATTGAAGTATAGGTCGCGTCCGAAACATTGCTATTGACAAATCTAGCACCCTCTTTCGTCCAATTTTCATTTTTATCCAATTCTCAATGATTTCATCGTGGCTCACATAAATACATCAGTTCGATAGTCCAAAGTTATCACCCGGATACTGGATTTTATAAATAGCAATTTTTCGGGGGCTATGTATGTTACAATAAATGTATCTGAATCGGTGGAAAATGAGTAAAAAAGAGCTATTTTAATAAAATAAAATAAAAAATTAAGAACTAATCTTACCTCGACTCCATGAAGCAAAGCTTCCTTGCAAATATAGCCAGGAAGCTGGTGATTGGAGGCCAACATAATAAGATAAAAACAATATTAAATCATTTTTATTAAATGTAAAACAACAAAATTAATAACAGAAAGAAAATGCAATTTAAAAAAAAAGGAAGATTTACATACATACCACTTAATTCCTATCTATTTACATATCTAACACTACCTTACCTATGCATTAAAAGTAGGGCTGTCAAAACGGCTCGTTCGCTAAGTTAACGAGCCGAACATGAACAAAGATTTGTTCGTTCGTGTTCAACTCGTTTTGGCTCGAAATATTACTCATCAATTTTATATATATATTTCTTTCTGATGAGTTGTATTTTTAAAAAATTTAATTGACTACAAGGCTATAATGATTTATAATCAATTAAAAGTATTAATTAAAAAAAAAAAATAGAATAAAAATTATTAAATTAGGTTCAAATGATGTTTTAATATAAACAATAATTTGTAAATCTTGTCCCAATCCTTAACATCTTATGCACACGTCATTAGAGTTGTCAAAACAACTCTTTGTTCGTGAATGACTCGTGTTTGGCTCGTTAAGCAAACGAGCCGAACACGAAAACACTTTTTGAGCTCGAAATATAAACGAGCCGAACAAGAGCTGAGCCTGGCTCGCTCATGTTCGGCTCGTTTACACCCCTAATTAAAAGTCACGTTATTTTTTATTTAATATGAAAGCATTGGGGCGCATAAATGTAAAAACATAAAGTTTAGGTGTGAGATATGTAAATAAATAGGAATTGGGTGGTATATATGTAAATGCCTCTAAAAAAAGGACCTCTTTGTCAAAAACTGTTATGGAATGTTGCAAGGCTCTTGTAATGTGAGATGGAAATAGTTCATGAAGATTTGAGGGTCTAACTCCTAATCTGTAGCTTGACTGCGGAAGAGAAGCATCTGAAAAGGAAGTAAAAGTTAAGACAAATATCAGAAGCAGAAATATGTGAGAAGTTATATTCATACAAAGGTATCATTTTCATGGTAATTTTGGCTTTAACCTGATAATTTATTATCAAGAAAATCAGTAACTGTCTGTGCAGGAACCACAAAATTTCCTCCCCCCATCATAGCTGCTTTTCTCTCGTACTCTCTCTGAAATAGCACCAAAACAAGAGTTATTTACATATATACCAAACAATTTTTATGTATTTACATATCTAACCCCCGAAGTTAGATATTTATGTTAGAAACTTTAATCCGTAAAACTTTAATTTCCGTTCACATTCTTGTTGGAGAAAAACAACAAAACTTAAATCTATCTTTGATCTTCGGTAGAGCGTATTCGAATCCATTTGATCGATTCAGTCGATGATCTTCCGATCTGCGATTTTTCGGAGCTTTTACTGTCCTCTCGTTGATGTGGAGCAAGAGAATTTTTTAGATTATATGCAGATCAGGGACCATTACGCATCGTATTTATTATAGCTAACTCGTGGCATTACGAATGAATGCTTAATTCCAAGTCTGCCCCTCATTAAATTGGAATTCTGTTCTTATCAGTATCCACACTTATAATTTCATGACAAATGTCGTCTAAAGTCGTCATAAACTTTATTAATTAATTAGACCACAATAATTTTGACTTGTTAAATAATGACCTAACACATTTATTAATTACGTTAGTAGTCCCATAAATTATCCAACAATCTCCTACTCGACTATATATGTAAAAAAATAAATGTGTCAACCTTAGACCGCTCAAAATTTGTTGTCGTTATTATAAATGCGCATTACAATCTCGTCCATTAATCATATCAATATAGGATCAAACGATGCTTCATTGTATTTGTCACAACTAAACTCATCAATAATCGCATATATTAATATAATAAAATGACATAGATCAATCATTGAATGTGTGGAATGAAAATTACATACGAGGTAGTCGATTCATGTCAATTTTCAACCTGGTCCTACTTTACTTAAGTGAGATCAAGCTTTAACTATACAGAGTGTCATCGAATCGAATAAAATACCATATTTCGATCGGAAAATATCCAAATATGTTTTGTACATAAAATAAAACATATAACTAAAAACACAAACTCCCACTCGAATCTAAATTTTCTCAGTTCTATAACACTCATATGAAGTAGTATGCTTTCATGAAAGACCTCAGGTATCGGACCCTGTAAGAAGGTCCGCAATCACTGGAGTTTGTTCCGATATGCTTTCGACCCACGATTTTATATTATGATATTTTTAATTTAATTCGCAACGACGCCAAAACTTGACCCCGCTATATTATATGTATAGTAATTGTAATTGTTTATGTTGTGGATCTTCTACGTAAGTATACGTATCGTATCAAGTAATACTGCGCTCTACAGTAGAGTCTCAGTTATCGATCCCACGAGGAAATAGAAAATTAAATAACAACTAATTTTAAAATAATAATAATAATAATAATAATAATTTTAAAATAAGTATACGAAAATTTAGAATTTAAATTTAAGCATATGATAAAGTAAGCTAAATATTTTAATTAGGTAAACTTAACTAAGTAGAAAATTAATATGTATTGAAAGTGCAGGAAATTAAACTAATTGCTTAAATAAGTGTTAGCTTATTCGGAAAAGTATCTTTCCACTTGTTTATAAATTTAAGTGATTGATGAATTTAAGTAGATAATTTTAAGGTATTGTGACGAATAGGAGCATTCCTATTCTTTACCGCTTTAGTCAAGTGTAAAGAATATTGATTAATCCATATTTGATTCATCGAATCTGCTGGTACAGTTTGGGAGGATACCGATCGCCACTTCGAGCCTCCACGTTCCCTCGCTCGAGGCTAACATCTACACTTCACTTCTCAAACAATGGGACCAGATTGAATATTTTAATCGTCACACTAAAATGCTATATTCTACGCTCAGGTGATATTATTTCTCTATTTATTTCACCCTCCTTCCAAGACTTTGAATTCCGAATATCGGATGTAATTTTTACTATAGTTGATAATCAACACATTTTAACAAATCAAATGGCAAGTTGAAAGAAAATTAAGTTTTAAGTAAAAATTATCACAATTTATTAATATTTAAAAGATCTTATTTTTAGTTACATCTAATCACTTAATTTCATAAACGATGAGAAAGATTAAATTAACTACTCGAATGCATGTAAGCTAAACTAAGCATGGATTTCATTTAAAGTTAAAAACAATAAATATAAATACTTATCTCGATTTATCCACATGATCTCCTCGCAGCCTTATTCGACTTCTTCCTTCCAATGATAGAAGACTCATTAAAAACTCACTAACTCATTAATTAAGACTCTAAAAACTAAAATTGACACTTAAAGACTCAAACCGCACACATAACACAAAATAACACACACTTATAATACACTTAGAAGCTGAATTTCGACTACATATATAGAAGGTGAGCGAAGGACAAAGAGGTGTGTAAGCATCCCTTCAAAAGTGTCAGGGTTCGATGTATTCGCACCATTTGAACTATCTCGCCATTTATCGGCGAGGCTTCAGAAGCGTCTTCGAACCGCGTTATCTCATTGTCGGCGGGCTCGGTCTCGCATTGTCGACGAGACAGGTTATAAATCCTTCAGAATTTCTTCTCGTACCCTCGCCGTCGGCGAGCTCGATCTCGCTGGTCGGCGACTCAAGCATGAAATCGCATTATTTTCTTCTTTTTGCTCCAAATCCGCTCATTTTTATGATTTTTGCTTTTATCACCTAAATTCTACATTCCTGCAACAAAATAAAGAAAATACATTTCTTTAAAGTGCAATTTCATCAAAAATAGGTATGAATTTCTTAATAAAATTTTCAGTGATCATGCTCTATGCAAATCTGGCCACTCTGTAATTTTTCCTTCACAACAAGAAATTTGATGTCAATATCCTTTGACTTGGATGAACTACATTGTTATTGGAATACAATACTGGTGATTTATTATCATAAAATAACTTTAGTGGTCTTTCAATTCCTTCCATAATGCTGTGACTTCAATGACAAAATCTCTCACTAGTATGCTATATGGTTGGATGCTTCATAACATGCTTATATACTCTATTGCTATAGTGGATGAAGTTTATTAGTGTTTGTTTTGCACTCCTTCGGGATATAAGCTCCACCACTTAACAAAATATATAGACTGATATGGATCTTTCTGTTGTCTTAGCATCCAAAGAAATCGAGTCGAATACCCGATGATCTCCAAATTATCCGATCTCCTATATGTAAGCATGTAATCTTTTGTTCTCCTTAAGTACCTCATAACCTTTTTGGCTGTTTTCCAATGATCCATTCCTGGGTTACTTAAGTATCTGTCTAAAATTCCAACAATATATGCAATATCTGGCCGCGTACAAACTTGAGCATACATAAGACTCCCTATTCATTGAAGCACGGAGAATCTTTGCATTTCCCGAATCTCGAGGTTTCATTTTAGGCACTGATTGAGACCGAACTTGTCTCCTTTAGCGACAGAGGTGTCAATTGGTCTACAATCTGCATGTCATATCTTTTAAGACTTTATCAATATAATATCTTTCGTGATAATCCAAGAATACTACCGAGAACGATCTCGATGAATTTGAATTCCTAAAACAAATGAGGCATCACCAAGATCTTTCATCTCAAAATTATTTGATAGAAATCTTTTTGCTTTGCAACATACGTCTATATCATTTATGGCAGAAAGTATGTCATCCACATACAAAATCGAAAAATATGCTTTATCCCACTCGAATTTATTATACACACGATCATCAACTACATTTATTTTAAAACCAAATGATAGAATCACTTGATGAAATTTGTGATACCATCGATTGAAGCTTGTTTGAGCCCATAAATGGATTTCGTCGATCTGCAAATCATATTCTTTGCGTCTCATATTACAAAGTTTTACAGTTACTATACTATAGATCGTTTCATCAATGTCTCCATTGAGAAATGCGGTCTTCGACATCCATTTGATGTAGCTTCGTATCATAATGAAGCAACAAGTGTCAGTGATTACTCTAAAGAAGTCCTTTGTTGAACTCTGAGAAAATGTCTCTTTATAAGTAAATCCTTCCTTTTGAAGTAAAGTCTTTAAATTACTAAGACGAGACTTTATGTCTTTCCACATTGCTTTTGAATCCCTTTTAGTTTTAAAAATACATTTACAACCGATGGGTTTCTTTCATGCAGCGAATGGAACAAGTTCCAAACTTTATCATTATGCATGAATTTATACTCCTCATTCATTCGTTTGATCCATTTTTCAGATTGGAACTCTGCATAGCTTGATGAAAGTTGATAGGATCATCTTCCATCATGCTAATATTTTCCTCGTATGTCTCGAAGAAATATAATATAATCATCCGAAATAACATTTCTTGCTTTCACTAGTGGATCGTCGCAAAAGCATTTGCTCTTGAACTTGTTCTTGAGGTTGTTGAATTTGTTCCTCGAGGGTTCTTGATTTGCAACTTGATCGATGTCGGAGTAAGATCCCGATCATTATCAAAGCAATTACGGGAATAATAACCAATTCCTCTTCAACAAGAGTAGTATGGTCCGATTCCTCCCGAAAGACAGATCTCTAACCCGATTTCTCCCCCAAATTCAATATCCTCAAAGAACACCTGTAGTTCCAGTCTCAAAAATTATCTTTAGTTTGGGATCATAAAACTTGAAACCCCAGATCGCTCCGAATAACCAACAAAGTAGCTACCATCGTTTTAGAGTCTAACTTTCCTCGAGTGGCCGTAAGGTCTATGCGTGCCGGTAACCCCGAACATGAAAATGCTTTAAACCGGGTTTTCGCCTCGTCCAGCTTCATAAGGTGTAATTGTGAAATTGCTTTAGTTGGTATTCTATTTAGAATGTAAGCTCGTTATCTTAAGTGCTTCTCCCGAGCTGAATTTGGTAAGGTAGAATGACCGATCATACTTCTTACGATGTCTTTAAGAATGCGATTTCGTCTTTCAATTACATCATTCATGCTGGAGTGAACTCTAGCATAGTGTATTGTGGGACGATTCCACACTCCTCAGGAATTTGAAGAATGGTCCGGACGTTGTTCACTCGAACCGTCATATCTACCGTAGTATTCACCACCACGATCAGATTTGACTTTCTTTATTTTTTCTTAGTTGGTTTTCAACTTGACACTTATAAGATTTGAACACGTCCAATACTTGGAACTTCTCATTAATAAGAAATAGGTATGCATATCTTGAATAATCATCTATGAATGATACAAAATATTGTTGACCATTCCAGAAAGTTTATGAAAATGGTCACAAATATCCGTATGTATCAATTCTAAGACTTCAGTAATTCTATACGCACCTAACTTCTTCCTTTTGGTCCGTTTTCCCTTAATGCATTCAATACGTACATCAAAGTCTAGTAAAATCAATCGAATTTAGAATTCAATCCGACATGAAGTCTTTCAATTCTATTTCTAGAGATGTGACCTAAACGTCATGTGTCATAATGCTCCCGAATTTTCATTATTAATTTTTCGCTTAGATCGCCGTGATTCCACACTCGAGTTTCATTATAAGAAGCACAACGATGTCAAGAAATAAAAATTGTCATATACCACGAGAGAATCGGTTCCAACGATATTGGAATTAATGGATAAAGCTGAAACAATCGTTTTGAAATGAACAACAATAACCTAATTTGTCCAAACAATAATAGAAACCAAATTCAGTCTAAATGATGATGCAACAAAAGTATCTATCAAATCCGAATAGTAATCGCACATAATAACAATCTAAAATGCCAATTGCTTCCACTTCTACCGATTTTTCATCTCCCACATAAATACATCTTTCAAAGATCATTTGGTTTTCGGTAGTTCAGCAACCCTGCATTGAAACACTTATGTTAAGTAGTAGCACCGCAGTCTAACCACCAAGTGTTTTGCAAGATCGAGCCAAATTTACCTCATAATGTACCAAAGTTAGAAATGTACATTTCTTTACACGCCAAGCATGATATTTAACACATTCATTCTTCGATGTCCTTCTTTGTTGCAAAGAAACAACTGATATTTTCCGAATTTTGAAGCTTTATTTTGCTTCTTTTGAGAAGGACCCTTACTCTTAAGCAACTTCATTCTTTCTTTTAGAGCCCCTTTCCTGTAGAGGTGTTTACTGGGATGAAGCATTATCGTCTTTCCTTGCTTGACCTTTTCTTCCTTCGCACACAATGAGAAATAAGCTCATTAAGAGTTCATTTCTCCTTTTCACATATTATAGTGAATAGTAAATCGTCAACCTGTAGAGAAGAGAAATAAGAACTAAATGCACGAGTAAGTTATCCGTCAACTCGAGATTTAGTTTCTTTAATTTTGAAGCGATATTAGACATCTCCATGATGTACTCCTTATATTTTCGCTTTCCTCTGAACTTCATTGAAATCGGTTCTTTAAAAGAATACTGGTTTCGAACTTTATCGCTTTCTGAAAGCGTTTCTCAATTTCAACAAGGAAAATCACAGCATCGGTGATCTCACTCAGACAACGCACCTCTAAAGCGCTCGGGTATGTCGCGCTTTATGATCGTTAGACTCGAGCGATTAGAACGGTCTCACTTCTCAAAGATCCTCCTATCCTCGAAGAACTCAGCATCCGTAAGAGGAAGCGGGTTTTCTATTCTCAATGTTAGATCTAGATTCATGCAACAAAACAATGAAAATGTTCTCTTTCCAATCCTTAAAACTATCACCGCTTAAGGATTGAGCCAAGATCGAGATTACAGATACATTAAGAACAACCTGAAAAATGAACAAAAGATTTAATTAATAAAATGTTTAAATTCAATTAATGGTAAATCTCATCTCAAGATACTTGTACTGCAACATTAATATCAATCTTTAGACAATGAACATGCTAATCTTAGTAGTATCTTGTTGTAATGATCAAACATTAACAATAACATATATCGAAGTAATAAATCTATCTTTGGATCGATTTATTACTCGTATATTATTCCTTATAATTGTTACATGTTTATCATCACGAAGTATAGTATGCATTTCGTCAAGTATTAATTTTCCTTTAGCCAATTAATACTCGTATAAACCTACATACACACAACATCCATCATTCGCTACGTAACTATCTACTACATGAGAAGTCACTTTACGACATCATGCTTCAATAAGTTCATTAAAAATGATGGACAATTTTAAAATACTCATTTATTCGAATTTAATTCAAACATTAATTTAATTTTACAAAATCTTAATTTTATAAACAATAGACTAAATTTTAAAACCTTATAATTCATAATTTACAAAAATTGATTGATTTTATAAAATAATAAATCCATAATTTAATTAATTTAATTTACTCATTTTAAAATGAGTAACTTAATTAACTTATTTATTTAATCTACTTCATTAAATTAAATGACTCATTTTATTTTCCAAATTAAAATGAGTTAATTAATTAATTAATTAATGAGTAAATTAAAATTTAAATTAAACAAAATAAAATAAAATCAAGAAAATCAATTTAAAAACTAAACAAAATAAAATAAAATCAATTTTATTTTATTTTTATTTTATTTCATTTCATTTTTCCGAATTTTTTCTTTCTTTTTCCGCGAACCGTGTCCACGGAACGGGTCCGTGAACCGAGTCCGTGGACCGGTTCCGCGAACCGTCGCGGATCGGTTCGCTGAACCGTCGCGGATCTTGAACGACGGTTCGCGAACAACTGTTTAGCTGAGCGCCGGCTCCGGCGCCCGACCGAGCGTGCGCCTCCGACGGCGCCTCTCCTCCGGCGCGCTCCGGTGGCGCCTTCCTCCGGCTGCTTATTTCGACGCCATTTCCGTGGCTCCCTTTAGCCATTCGTTTCGATTTTCACCGGATTTTGCGCCGTCGGAGGACGCGCCACCGCACCCACCGACGTCGCAGTCCTGCTGCGGCATTCCTTTCTCCGTAGTCCCGCATACCGCAACTCTTGCGGGCGAATCCTTCGCGGGTAAAGGCGAACGAAAGGAATAAAAAACACGAAAGAGGAGGGAATCTCAACAAGAATACGAACGGGAGTCTCGATACCGATCGTTAGAAACTTTAATCCGTAAAACTTTAATTTTCGTTCACATTCTTGTTGGAAAAACAACAAAACTTAAATCTATCTTTGATCTTTAGGCGGAAGCGTACTCGAATCCATTTGATCGATTGCGACGAATGATCTTCCAATCTGCAGATTTTCCGGAGTTTTCCTTAATCTCTCTCGTTGATGTGGAACAAGAGAATTTTTTAGATCATGCGAGATCGGGACCAATTACCCCTGTATTTATCAGAACTAACGCTAGTTACATGAAGGATCGCTTAATTCCAGTCCGCCTCTCATTAAATCGGAATTCGCTTCTTATAGTATCCACACTTATAATTTCATGACAAATGTCGTCTAAAGTCATAAACTTTATTAATTAATTAGACCACAATAATTTTGACTTGTTAAATAATGACCCAACACATTTATTAATTACATTGTAGTCTCATAAATTATCCAACAATTTACACTTAAATGACTTTGGTGTCAATTCATAAACCTATGCATGAAAAGGTGTATTTCACTTTTAAAAGAAAGTGACGGGGCCATTTTGTATGTGATGATATGAATGTTTAGGGGTTAGATATGCAAATGTACTTGCTGCGAAACTATAATGAAGAAGGTTTGGTGAATGTCCTAAAACTTGGTTTGCAACATAATTAAACTCGGCCTGGTGAACTCCATGTTAAGTTGGAAAGAAGTGAAGGCCTTCCATGTTAAGTTGTCGAGATGAATTTTGCAATTTTCAACGAAACGGTCTAAGCAAACTCAGTTGTGGATCGATACTTGCGAGTTGTATTTATTAAGGGGTTATTTTGAAAATTGTACAGTGTTTTTCGTCTGCCGTAGGACTCCAAAAGTATAGCGAAATTTACAACGGGCGAACATATAAAAAATTATTGGGGTGTTTTGTGCATAAGATCTTCATGTAATTCTTTGCTATTGTAATTGAATTAGATCTCACCAAATTCCCAACATAACTAATGTTTTTATTCACAATCGGAATGATGACACCGAATAACATAAACATAAAAAATGACCTGAATTAATCATAAACAAAACAACAGAATGATGCCTATAATGCTTTAGCATCATACTCCGTCCGAGCTGCATAGTTGAATTCGAGAACCTTGGATTCCGTCTTTGTGATTCTAAACTTTTTATTTTAGGCATTTACATATACATTGTACAATTCTTATATATTTACATATTTAACACCTAAAATACCATCACTATTATCTTTTTAAAAGTAAAATACACCTTTTTATGCATAAGTTCATGACACCAAGGTGTTTCGAGTGTAACTATCAAACTTCGGGTATTAGATATGTAAATATAAACTAATTGTGTGGTATGTATGTAAATTTCACTTTTTTTTTTATACAGTAACACTGAAGTAATGCAACATGTACTAAAAAGAGGATAGAGATGCAAACTAAAACTTCATAGATCCATGCTAAAAAATAAAGAGGAGAAGAACCTGAAATTCAACGCCACAAAGAGCCCCATAGCCAGTGAAGGGAGCAAATTCATTCGCAGATACACTGACAACAATGGCCGCATTGGCCCATCTCGACGACCGACGAGAAAATGACATGCCATTGATGCAGAGCTCAGATGAATTCGTGCTAGTTAGCACAACCTACCAACAATGATCAACTCATTAACCAAATGAAATGACGAAATTCTCAAGGGGCATTTACATATATACTATCCAATTCTTATGCATATAAAAATCTAACACACAAACTTTATTTTTTACAACTATTTTACTTTTCAAGCATCAAATACACCTTTAAATGCATTAGTAAGGAGATACATATCTAAAAATTGTAGTTTATATCTTAGATATGTAAATGCATAAGAATAGAGTGGTATGTATGTAAATCTTTCAATTGTTAAATGTAAAAAAGAAACATGGCAATGCTCACCTGACCACCAGGACACATGCAGAAAGAATAGCAACTTCTAGTTCGGTCCTCCAAACAAGAGTTCACAATCTCAGATCCTTCATTGATATATTTAACAACCTTGTAATCTGCTACAGGTACTTTTCCACGACCGGATTGAACCTCGGCAGCTAGTGAAGAATACTACAAACGTATGTAACATATCCAATTATATGATTAGGATAAAATATTATTAAATAAAAAACAATAAGTTCAGTAGAACATCTCAAAAAAGTATTAGGACAATTTACATACATAGCACACAATTCTTATGTATTTACATATCTCACACCTTAACTTACATATTTACATACATAGCACTTTGGTGCTTTAAACCTATGCATGAAATAGTGTATTTCACTTTTTAAAGTTGATAATAACGATATTTTTGATGTGATATTAAAGATATGAGTGTTGTTCGTGTAAATATGAATTTTTAGGTTTGAAATATGTAAATACGAAAGAATTAAGTGATATGTATGTAAACAACGATAATATGTTTAATATAAGATCGAATATATATATATATATATTTGATCTTGTATAAGTTGTTCCCTACTTGAGGACGCTTCAAGATCACCCGGTAATAAATTTTCCTGATAATGTAAAGGTGATGAATAACTTATCAGTATTAAATTTCTAATTTTGAAGCATGGTTTAAAATATAAATAAATACTAGTTAATTGGCGCAGGTTACAAAATATAGGAATATAAATGAGGGATAAAATGCAAGCCTTTATTGACAAAAGCGTCCAAAGATTATGATGAATATATGAAATCAAGTTATGGCATATACCTGTATCTTGTTTATTAGTTCCTGGGGATGTTCAATTCGTAAGCCAACCTATTGGGCACATGGAAAGCAATAAGCATGTAGAAAAGATTGAATATTGCAAATGAATATACTTAAAGTAGCAAAAGTCTAAATAACTTACATCCGGTCATGCCAAGATCCTGGATTTCAAATGCAAAGGCTAAAGTAATACTAACTTAAATGACGAGTGCTCTTAACTTTGGAGTTTCTATTGAAATTTCAATTGCCACAACAAAATGTGACTCAATGTCTAAGAGCTTAGCTTTATTCTACTTAAGGGATTTCACAATCTGCTCACTTCAGCAGCCAAAATCATCCACCATGCAGATATTACTATCATCAAACTAGTGTAATGCTCTGATGTCATTTATAATAGCTCAAACTCTCATCCATCGAAATATCATCTGTTTTTTGCCTGATGGCCTCACAGTTTGTCTCGTCAGTGTAACTTTCCAAGAGATCATACATCCCAAGAGTGCTTCCGCACGAGCATGATTAATATTAGAGTTTATGATAAAACTCCAACCGTTACACCAAAAGACGTCTCGATGTTTAAGAGTTTAGCTTCATGATACTCAAGGGGTAACACGGGGGGGTATGCAACATGTCATACAAATCTATTTATGTACCTTACATTTAGCCACAATAAGATATACTGGCAAGAAACATATCTGACATTCAATTTTGGAAGCGAAGAAAGAAGCTTCGACATCCAATGCACAACATAATGCCTTTTTTTAATTATGGTGTGAAGATTAAGATTGACTCTTCGATACTCTTCTAGAATGGAAGACTACCAAGTTTTGCATTGATTGACCCTTGACAACATCGGATGCAAATCAATAAAGATTTGAATTTTATTAGGGTTTGTTTGGTGTCACTTTTGTTTTCTGTTTTTATTTTTGTTTTTTATTATATATATATATATATATTAAAAATATGTTCGTTTGATATAATTTTAATATATTTTTAGTTTTTGTTTCTAAAAATAAATCAATCTTTAAAACATTCAAAACATTTAAAAGATGTATCGAGTGTTTTTAAAAACAACTACCTCAATCAAATATATTTTAATTTAAATCAAAATATTAAAATAATAAATTAAAAATTAAAAAAAATGAAAAAATAAAAAATAAAACTGACCCCAAAGGGCTCCTTAGCTTTTAGGCAGAATCTAGGGAGCGGTAAAGTAGAATCCACACAAGTGGTTAGAAGTATAACTTTATTAAATATTAGTTCATCAAATGGCAGTGATATGGCAGAAGCTTACAGCAAAATCTTTGGGGACCATATCCACATTATGCTGAACAAGCATTTGATATACATCACGAGCTGAATGCCCAACAGCTAAAACAACTGCGTCGTATAATAAACTCTGGTTATTAGATCTGGATTCATCTCTTGCATCAGAGACTTTGATTCCAATAATCTGTTTGTTCTCCACAATAAAATCATCTAGCCTTGTTCCAAACTTTATGTCAACCTGCATTATAATGAAAAAAAAAATAGAAAAACGATAAAGTTTTACATTCATACCATTCAATTCTTGTGTATTTAAATATCTAACACCTAAACTTCAACTTTTCCAGACATAACACTTTATTCATGCAAGAAAAGATGTATTTCACTTCGTAAAGTTAAAATAGTCGTAATTTCGTTGTGGTGTGAAGCATTTGGGTTGTATTAATGTAAAAATTATATTTTAGGTGTTATAAATGAAAATACATATAAAACAATGCAAAAAAGCATCTGGAAATACACGGAGTAAAAGAATCAATAGACGGAGTAAATTAATCAATAAACTGGGAGAAAGCTCACGCCCAGTTGAACTAAATGCTGTCGGAAGTTCTTAAGAATTCCGATCAAGCGGTCCGTTCCAAGATGAGGCTTTCCATCAAGAAGAATCTCTGGTGGTGCTCCAAACTGAACCAGCGTCTTCATGACCTGATAAGGGTAAGATCACACTTTTAGGGAATCTGGACAGCAGAGAAATTTAAATAAAAAAAGATTTACATATATATCACTTAATTCCTATGTATTTACATATCTAACACTTAAAAATTCAATTTTTACATACATGGCATCTTAACCATGCATGGAAATGTGTATTTCACTTTATAAAAGTTAAAATTGTGTTATTTTTATGTGATGTGAAAGATTTGGGTGGTGTAAATGTAAAAAGTTGAGTTTAGGTATTAGCAATGTAAAGAGATAGGAATTGGGTGGTATGTATGTAAATGCCCCTTAAATAAATAATGACATGAAAGAAAGTACTTACAGAACTTTAGAAACAATTGGACCTTTTAAAAAATTGAGGTAACATTTATGATGACCAAGAGAACAATAAGGGAGAATGAAAGTAAGCTAAGTAGGCTCATAGACAATAATTTTATTGCTTTCTTAATTCGGTTCCTGAATGAAAGAATAGGAAGGATGAATACTTTATGGACCCACAAACATTTAAGATGACATGAATAGATATGCCACACTTCAACAATCAATTACTATGACAGAAATTAGTTTTTGCAAATATTTGGTACTTCTGTTGAGACCTATAAAGCTTGAACGAAAACTATACTAAGAACCGTTAGATTAAAGCCCTAAATTCATGTTGGTCAACAACAACAGTAACGAGCCAACTCATCACCAAGGAAAGAGCTCAAAACACATTACATCGAGTGATTCACTGAAGCAGGGCAGGGTGGGACCTTGGACAGCTTTGGTCCAGATTGAGGGAGTGCTGATCAACCCTATCTAAGCATAGGATTGCCGCCAAATTGGAGTGGGACCCACGCCAAATAGTAGTGGGTCTATTTAAGTGTTTCTTTGAAGTTTGAGCTTTAGTTTTGATTAATTTGAGTTTTTAGAGCCGTCGGTTCCTTTTATTCCTTTTAGGGTTGTATCCTAAGGTTCCAAATGATGCTCTGGCTGTATCTTGATATTCAGGTGATGTTTACCCTTCATATACATTCCCCCGTCCTTTCTTGCATCGCTCCACATCCCCTTCATTTTTTTCCTTGATGCTGCCACCCCTAACCGCCAGCCTCGTGGCTGTTTTGGCCACATCCATACTGATGCTCCTCTAGACCGCCCTCTCGCAAGGGTCTTATTGCTTGCTTGCTGAACTAGCTTATTGTTTCCAGCTTGCTAGCGGCCTACTTGCCACCACCTCAGAGGCCCAATCTCCAACGGACCCCACATGTTTTGTCTCTGTATGATTATAGATCAAAATTTCATCAAAGAGATCATGATAAATTTTCGGAGATAAGGGTGGAAAACCTTATTCATGAGGGACTGAAATGTCATCGGCGCATTGGTGAGACCAAATGACAAGAACTCATAGGATTCTTCATGCGTCCTAAACATTGTCTTGTGCACATCTACTGGATTCATCTTGATCTGGTGGTACCACGACTTAAAATCAATTTTAAGAAAATGGTTGTTTCATAAAGTTCATCCAGTAACTCATCAATTACAGGAATAGAAGACTTGTACAACACCTCCTCGTTCAAAGCCCAATAGTCCACGCAGAATCTCCAACTACCATCTTTTTTTCTTTACCAATAGAACGGGACTGCAAAAAGTGCACACACTAAGCCTGATAATCCCGACCTAGAGCATCTCACGGACTAGCTTCTCTATCTCATCCTTCTAAATATGGGAGTAGTTGTATGGTCTAACACTAATGGCGGAAACAACTTCCTTCAAGGTAATAACGCGCTCGAGCGCCCTTAGGCGCGGTAACATGCTTGGCTGTTGGAAGACATCCTTGAACTGCTATAGGAGCTGTTGGACCCCTTCAGGAAACTCTGCCAATTTTGAATCTTAAACTCCTCAATGCTTTGCAACACTACCAAGTAGCCCAGTCCCGCTCCCCATATCGACTTGACTATAGTTTAGAGCGACACCATAGTTTTGCATAAACTAGCATCACCTTCCTACCCTTCACTTAGAACTTCATCATTAGAGACTTCCAACCCACCATCATCTCCCCCAGCATTCGCAGCCACTTCAATCCCAAAATCACATATGTGTTGCCCAAATCTAAGAAAGAAAGTCCTCCACTTTGTGGAATGTCAGAATCAACTTTTTGCAAATTCCCCAACTTTCCTTCACCATCCTTGTCTTGATCATGACGCTGAAGCTCCCTGCAGTCACCAGCTCCATTCCTAGCTTCTCTATGACCTAATTTGAGATGAAATTATGTGTGGCCCTGCTGTATACCAACACCACAATATGTTGTTCCCCAATCCACACTCTCACCTTCATGGTGTGATTTGGGGTAAGTCCCACCACTAAATTGAGGGACACCACAGTCACATCCAAATGCAGATGCTCATCCACTGGTTACTCTTTTGATTCCTCACTTTCTATATCCTCCTCCTGAACTCAAAGAACCTGAAGGGCACGCTTCTTGCAACGATGTCTTAAGGCGTATTTCTCATCACAGCGGTGACACAATCTTTTGCTCTTTTATCCTAAACTTTTGCATCTATGAGGCGCTTGAAACTACCCCTGGGATGGGTCATGTATTCTTCTCATTTAGCGTCTCTTTCTGAAATGGCACCGTCAGGGCCTTCGGTGTCGTGGTTGTCAAAGTTTAGAATCCTCTGATGTTGTCGTCTTTACTAGTATTTTTCACCTGTTTCTTATCCTTCATCATCTAAGCGAGTTTCATCATTTCCTTCAATCCTCACAATCTCAAGGGGCAGATGGTTGCTCGTATGTTGGCCTTTAGGCCCATCAAGAAGTTCTCTTCCAGTCCTGCTGCAGAAATCCCCCTCAACCTCCCTGACAAGAGCTTGTACTTCTCTCGGTATTCTATAACTGTCCCTTCCAGAGTCAGAACATAGAATTTCTCATGTAGGTCTCCTTCCCGAACGGCTTGGAAATTCTCCAACAAGAAATTCTTAAACTCCTCCCATGAGTACATTGGATACCTTGCATATATCGGTTGGAACCAAGCTATAGCCCTTACCTCCATGTATAATCCCACCGTCATGAGCTTCTCTTCCTCAATTAACTCATTGAATGCATAGTATCGCTCCACCCGATAAAGCCATCCATGTGCATCCACCCAAACCTCCACTTCCTCCCGTATTACCACCCATGTATCTAGGGTGGAACTCCCTCATTCGATCAAAGCATATCCCACTCCCGATTCCCTTCTACCTCCATCGTGCTCTTCCGTGCCCCTTACACCAACCCTCCAATTTTCGGCTCATCCCCCTCCTCTCAAAGTCCTAAAAGGACGCTCTTATAGGTAGATGATGTTTTCTTCGTTGTTTTATTACATGATCTCCTTCCCTTTTGACCTGGCCAAGGATTCACCGATCAACCCTGAATTAGAATTTGCAACTGGAGCAGTCGATACAGCCTTGGACTGCATCTCCATGAGCTTATTCATCATCACCCGCAATTCTCCTATGCACTCAAATACATATCCATTGGATTTTCAATGGAAGAAAACCTGTCTTCTATGGTGGTGAACCTCTCTTACATTCCCAATTTAATTTGTCTGACCTCTCCTTCTAGCACATCCACTTTCTTTGTTGCTATCCCGCCAAGATTTAGGCTTTGACACAATTTTGATACGCCTCGACACCATAATCAGCAAGCAACAACAGTGAAACGTCGATAGATAGATGGAAATAAGTCAAATAGGGACTGATCTTATGAAAAACAAATACAAACAAGTAAGATAAAAAAGATGATCTACTTTTGAGAGGTAAATCGGCTCTCCCACACCCTAGACATCGCTAGGAACACCGCCAAAAGAAGAAAACACAGCGGCAAACAAATGATGTATAAAGAAAGCAAACCTTAGGTTCTCCCCCGAATAGAATCCCTCGCATCATTTCAAAAAGTTTCCCTCCTAACTTTCCCTCAAAACTCTCTTAATTTCTCCTCCTTGTATAGGTGATTATGGCCCTAGTGGATCCCACTCTTTTCTTTCCTTCTTTTGCAGCTCCCCCTGTCCGCTCTACGTCTTCCTGTGGGCCGGTTATAACACTTCCAACCAGTCCAAGATGGACTGGCTCGTGTATTGGCGTAACAGAAACCAAAAACCCTAACGCGATATCAACATGAGTTGCGTCAATTTTGAAGGGTCCCTAACAAGTATAGGTATTATTTTCTTAAATTTTAAATTTTGACTAATTATGCATTTTTCTGTTAAATATGGCCCCTTCCCGTGAGCATTCCTTAATGGCCATACTAATCGACCACTTGATCAATCAAGCATGTCAAAGCTGAATAGATAACAAGTCCTGGTTTTAGTTAGTCATTCAATGGCATCCATCTTCTTGGAGGAAAGAAGTATAAAGTAACCAAAACAAGCATGAGCATTTCATTTCTTTGTTGATGCAATCCACTTGCAAAAACCTCCCAAACTAACCACTAGATGCACCTAATCGGCTCTGTATCAAAATTTGTACTGGAAAATTCTTATAAAAACTATGTCCCGCTCTTTTGGGACCCATACATGTTGAGATATTTTTGTCCACAGATGTCGGCAATCATTATATCCCCAATATCATTTATACAATAGTATATCAGAAAAATATAATAGTCAAAAAGTATAAAGCAAAAACCTAAACTATTAAAATGAGATGCAATTATTTCTAAACAACTAATTATTCAAATGCAGGCATGAGGCTAGAAGAATGCCAAGGATAGAAATTATAAAAAGAAAATTTTCAATTTTTCGGTATTTATGCCACATTATTTACTCATGTAAAGGCGTCCTTCACTTTCTAATGTTTAAATAATGGTATTTTCAATGTGACATGGAAGATATGAGTGGTATAAGTTTAGGCTTTAGATATGTAATACATAGAATTGGGTGGTATGAATTAGGGCTGTCAAAATAGCTCGTTGTACGCCAACAGTTTATGTTCGGTTCGTCAAGGAGTTCGTGTTCGATTCGTTCGATAAGTAAACGAGACGAACATGAACATTTTTTTTTTGTTCGATAAGTTAAACGAATCAAACACGGACAGTGATACATTCATTCATGTTCGAATCGTTATTGTTCGAAATATAAAATAATTTAAAATAATTATATATAAAAAATTTATGATATTTTAAAAAATAAATTTTATAAATTATAATATATAATAAATTAAAAATAATAATATATTAATATGCTATATTAGTAATATATTAGCATATATATTATATATTTATATAATATAAGTTTTATAATTAATATAATATATTATTTATATATATTAATATTAGAGCTGTCAAACTGGTTCATTGTTCGCCAAAAGCTCGTGT
Organism: Papilionanthe hookeriana x Papilionanthe teres; assembly: GCA_022702705.1. Classification (NCBI taxonomy): domain Eukaryota; kingdom Viridiplantae; phylum Streptophyta; class Magnoliopsida; order Asparagales; family Orchidaceae; genus Papilionanthe; species Papilionanthe hookeriana x Papilionanthe teres. The sequence continues at coordinate 64,403,595 of CM040427.1, read as the reverse complement.
TCGACTCGTTCGTTAAGAAACGAACATGAACAGTTACTTCACAAATAATTCGAACACGAGCTTATTTCAAACAAACTAAATTTCAAACGAACCGAACACGAACACAAGCTTTGTTCGTTTGTGCTCGGTTCGTTTACATCACTAGTATGAATTGTAAATGCCCCAAACTTTAAACAAATGAAATTAGCAAACACTAAAAGGATAAGCTTTTCTTGATGTGATATATAATTACGTGTTTTCTCTAAATGCCCGTGATTTGCAAATGAATATCCAATGATAATAATTAAAAGAAACTAATAAAAAAATCAAGGAAAAACAGAAACTTACAGCCTGAACGCTATCACTGTTCCTCCCTATTCTGGTAACCAACTTTCCATCACTCCATGTACCTGCACCACCCTGCAGTGGATAAGTACCTTCAACATACTAATCAGCATAAAATTTCTAAACTTAGCAAAACAAAGTCACAATTAACATCGTAAGAAAACTTTCAGCAGTAACTACCTGTCAATATTTATAAAGGAAAGTAATAATTATTACGTGAAATACCTTGACATAGTCACATAAACATTAATAGAGACTGAATTATCTTATACAAAGAAGTGAGAAATAGTCCAAAATGCAAGAACACTGATAATAGTAGGGGCATTTACATCTGTACCACCCATTCCAATGTATTGATTCATCTAACACCAAAACTTTATTTTTTACAATTATACCACCCAAATCTTTCATATCATATCAAATATACCACTTTTTTAATTTTTAAAAAGTGAAATACACCTTTTTTTAAATGCATGTAAGGTGTATGTGTGTAAAAAATGAAGTTTAGGTGTTAGATATGTAAATACATGGGGTATGTATGTAAATCCAAATAGTAAATGGTGAAAAGATGGCAGGTAGAATGAACATGGTATAACTCAGAGAATATACAACTAATTTGGTATTTTTTTAAATCACATAAGGAATCAATTGCCTTAGACGTCAATTCAATTTTAACAGAGAGTACAATTGTATCATGTACAAGAGATTTTTATGTTAGATTAAAGAGAGAAAAAAAAAAAATACAATTGAATCTCATATAAATAGCTTGGGACAATTTGGCTAGGGCTTTGGATAAGTTAAGTGAGGGTAAGCAAAGAGAAAAGCTTGAAGGATTAAGCCATATGCAAAGAACTTAAGCTATTTGGATGGGTAATAAAAATAAGGTGACATAAACATTGAGCTTATTTGAGGAAGTTGAAAACCTAAGCCAAGTATGGGGATCGTATTTTTATTTATTTATTTTTTCAAAAAACAGTAAACAATTAAAAATATTCTTGTTTACTTATTTTTACTTTATTTTTTTAATAATTTTATTTACCTTGAATAAATACTAAAAATAAATTGTAGAAATTGTTAATATTTTAGATTTTATTTTTTTCATTAACCCACTCCCAACTCCGTCAGACCAAGTGCTGCACTCATCAAGGAACAACCACCTCAGTTGCATGATCAAATGAGTACAAATTATTCATCATTGTGTGCGTCCTCTCGTCACACTGATATTGTGAAACCCCTTAGAATGAAGCTAAACTCTTAAATAACAATGTGTCTTTTTAAGTAATTATTGAAATTTTAACATGAACTCCAGAGTGTGTTCATGCGAGAGCACTCTTGAGAAAAGTGACCTTCTGAAAAGTTAAACCAATGAAATATAATTGTAAGGCACTTAGGCCAAAACAAATAATATCTCAACGAGTGAGAGTAGGGTTGTAACATGTATATCACGAACATGGCTTAGGAGTCAAATCAGCCACAGAGGAATGCATCAATGCTGACACCAACCCACATGAGGGTGAAGCCTGATTAAGAAGACTGGCCCATCTGAAGGTGCTGCTTAAAAAGATAGAGCCACTAGTGAAATAGATTTTTATTTGAAAAATAATAAAAAAAAGCTAAACAAGCTTTTCTTTCATATTAGAACATAAACGAAGTAAAAAAAATAGTAATAATAAAAATTATCACAAAAGGCCTCTTAAACTTGAGTAGCAATTAATTATGTTTATTAGTAATAAGTCAAGTAGCCGATGATCAGATAATATAACTATAAGTGAATGTGAAAATTAGTTATAAGTTATATGACTAGTGAGTAGATGAGTAAATATAGTGAGTAATTAATAATTATCTTGTACTAAAGATTGATTGAACCATCAACAACTAGAATGATGCTAACTTTCAGCCTCATATCAACAACCACGTCATCAAGTATGATGTTGACTGCAACATCAACAACAACTGAAGTGAAACACAAGATAGCTGAATAGGCAGACATTGGAACAAAAAGCAGGATATGGACACATGGGAAGATGATGAATGGTGATCTCGTGAAGCAACAGGATAAGCACAACGATGACGGCCTGGTGTAGAAAAATATGGAAAAAGATGTTAGGGAATTTTACATGCGTGGCACACATTTCTTATGTATTTACATAAGATCTCACACCTAAAGTTTCATAACATAACACTTTGGTGGTTTAAACCTCCGCATGAAAAGATGTATTTCATTTTTAAAAAGTGATAATAAAGCTATTCTTGATGTGATATTAAAGATTTGGGTGTTATGTGTGTAAATATGAAAGTTTAGGTGTGATATATGTAAATACATGAGAATTGTATGCTATTTGTGTAAATGTCCCAAAACGTTAAGCTAGCTTGAGTGCCCCATTGATCGCCTAGTAGAACCAAGCTAGAGAATGTCCTTCGAAGAAGCCAGGCTTAAACTTTTCAAGTTTTGAATGGTGACAGAATATCTATTGGTTGGGCTCAAGTTGGCTTAAGCACAACTTAAGCCCCAACTGAATTTACAAAAAATGTTAAAACAAACCCTTCAAAAGGTTGGGAATATAATAAACTTCTTAAGTGGAAATTGTAGAATTTTTAGTAGACGTTCCATCAAACAACACACTCCCATATTCATGCCAAATTAAATATTAAGCTACAAAAATCAGTCTATAAAAAGTTCCCCGCTAACCCCATTTTTAAGTCAAAAATTTTTAGTGCCCAATAAGAACTAAGAAATTTAGTTATAATCAGCATATGAAATTAAAATAATGAATAAACTATACAACATTTCATATAAGTAAAATTTCTCAATGGTAAATTTGAATAACATACTTGTCCCTAAAATCTTCATAAATGAACTTTGCTTCTACCAGAAGCTTAGCAACAGCTGCATGCTTCCATTGGGATATGTTATTAATAATAGAAAGAAAGACTTGAAAAAAAAAAAAAACAAGGGTAACGTTCAAAGTCGCAGCATGGCTACAAATTCCAAAAAAATATTTTGAAGAAAGGTTTGCATAGATACCACTTAATTCTTATGTATTTACATATCTAACACCTAAACTTCAATTTTTACTAAGATAACACCTTACCTATGCATGAAAAAGTGTATTTCAGTTTCTAAAAATTAAAATGATAGTATTTTTTATGTGATATGAAAGATTTGGGTGGTACAAATATAAAAAACAAAGTTTTCGCGTTAGATATGTAAATAAATAGAAATTGAGTGGTATGTGTGAGAATGCCCCTATTTTGAAAGAGAATAGTTAATTATCAATCAAGATAAACTGATACCGGAATGAAGAAATAAGCACCTCGCCAAAGCAGAAGTTGCTTTCAGGTTGCAGAGTCCTTCTAACTACTAAGGCGCCAATATCACGCCCTCTTTGTTCGACAGTTTGACCCCTTTCTATCAAAGTGACATCTGCTCCAAGCTCACTAAGAACAAGGGAAGCGAATAAGCCGGATGGTCCACTTCCCACAACAGCAACTTTTAGCAATTTAGAGATTAAGGAGCGGTGAAAAGACTTAATTTGAATGTCCACTTCCTTCTGTTTAGAATCATGTTGGTTGTTTACCAAATTATGTAAAATGCTGGTCAAATCAGTAAGAACTTTGCTGGATAGCATGTATTCTATAGATCCAAGTTTTGGCTCCAACCGTGAAATAAAATCCCATGTTCGAGGCTCCAGATTCAGAAGTTTCTTTACATCCATGTCCACGGTATAAACAAACTGAGGCTCCTTCAATAACTGCAGCAAGAATCAAACAAATGGCGCAAATTGCTGTAATTCAAGGAAAAGAAAAAAAGCAGACCTGGGATCAGGACTCCTGACCTTCTAATTCAAAAGCTCAAGCTTTCGCAAAGTCAGAGACAACAGGGAAGGAAGGTGTATGTAATTCCATGTGCTCATAATGAACTACTGCAAATAAGTAATTTTTCTAGCTTCAAGAATCTACATAGCATATTGCAATGAGTGATGTGTTGTTTTCGACTCAGCTCAAAAATACACCCATAAATAGCTTATTTTTAATTTTGTAATAATGCACTTGACGTGATAGTGTAAATTTTATTATTATCATCAACGTTTTCATAAAAGCTCAAGTGAATTTATAGCTCTTGCCAACCATTTATTGATTAGTTCCTCATAGAATCATTCATGCCCTTGCAATTAAGTAGAAATTCAAGATGTTAACCATCTAGCAACACGGGAAAAAAAAAGGTAAACTGCATGAACTATGTTGAGTTTTGTGAATTTTGAACAATTGTAACCAGCAAATTCACCATATTTACCCTTAGAGGAGCAATTAAAGCTGAATTTCATTGATGTTGATAAAGGTAAATGAATTCAAATATTTGCATATATTATTTGTGAAGTTGAACCAAGCTAATATTAACTCAAATTCTTATAACACTAACTAACGCAGAACTGCTTTTCCCGTCGGACCGAGCGCAGCAAATTACAAAAACAATTAGCTGAGATGGAAGATGGGACTCGAGGCAATGTTACTCTAGACCCTGTTTCATCGTGATGGCGTCAGCGATGATGAATACCGCCCACACCGCTTTAGCATTCACTACCATAAGATACCATGCGATGAGCCCACGTCTAGCACCCATCGGAATTTAGGCATCAAAACGGACCTTCCGGAATTCAACAGAAGCATGGACCTCGACGACTTCATCGACTGGTTGCAAGCGATCAAAAGTATCTTTGATTACAATGAGGTGCCCGAGGACAAACGGGTTAAGCTTGCCTCTATCAAACTAAAGAAAAGTGCATCGTTATGGTGAGACAACTTGTAACGACAACGACAACGTGACGTGGATAACAAGATGATTAAGTGGGCCAAAATGAAGAAGGCAATGCAAAAGAAATACCTTCCGCCCTACTATCGCCAGGACATGTTCCTCCGCCTCCAAAACTTACAAATAGTGTAACTTATCGATCGAGGAATTCACGTCACAATTTGATCATCTACAAATCAAGTGAGACCTGGTCGAACAAAAGAAGCACATAATAGCTCGCTATCTCAGGGGTTTAAAACCTGCCATGAGCAACATTCTACAACTCTAGCCTTACTGAACATTAAACGATGTTCAGAAAATCTTTCTTTATTTTTCTACTTGGCCTTCGGGCCGGTCTCACATTAAAAGTAGAATGACAATAAAAACAAATCAAGACTTGAAACACCTTTCGATAAAGATCAACATTTAAACCATCACCTCAAACCACATCAAGCCCCAAGACCAAGTCGGAAGCTGGCAAGTCACTACCGCACGAAAACCACCCCGAGCAAACCCGAACAAGGAAGTTGCTCCGAAATAATTCTTGCACAAAAATGTTTTCGGTGCTACGAGTACGACCACATAGCCGTCAAGTGCCCAACCACCAGCTTCTCTCTTTTACTGAAGAAGTCGAGAAAATCGAGGAAGCTCAATTTAAGGATGATTCGGGAGAAGCCTTCCCCTCCCCGATGACGAAGATAAATTATTAGTAATACGAAGGCTCCTCCAGTCTGAACCCGAAAGAGACCCTTTTCTGGCTACGCCAAATCTTTCATACTACATACACGGTCCAAGGCAAAATTTGCAATTTAATCATCGATGACGGTGGTTGTGAAAACATAGTATCCATCATAATGATTAAGAAGTTAGACTTAGCCACACAACAAAATCTGCGATCCTACTCTCACCTAACTCAAAAAAAGGAACGAGATTCGTGTTTATCAACAATGCTTAATCGAATTCTCTATCGAAAATCAACTACAAGAGCAAGTTTGGTGTGATCTCGTCCCAATGGACGCATGTCGCATCTTTTTGGGGAGATCATGGCAATTTGACCAAAAAAATACAGCAAGATGGCTTCAAAAACACCTATACATTCAACAATAATGGAAAACAAATCATGTTATTGCCTGTAAAAGATGTGTAAGCCACGATCGACACCGATGACGCATTAATCTCACAGGCAACCTTCCTGCAATCAGCTTGTGGCATGGTGATCGCACTAGCACAATTTTCAAGTCGTCATGACCAACGATCTCCCAGACGGATTACCTCCACTACGGGACATCCAACATGCCATCGACCTTATATCAAGGTCAGCCCTACCAAATAGACCTGCCTACCGATTGCAACCCACAAAGTACGAGGAACTCCAATGTCAGGTGTGAGATCTTGTTAAGAGAGGATTAGTACGCAAAAGCACTAGTCCATGTGTTGCCCTCGCACTCATCATATCCAATAAAGATGGCTTCTGGGGAATGTGCATTGACAATCGTTTCATCAACAAAATTATAATCAAATATTGCTTTCTCATACCGCAACTTGACAATCTCTTAGATCAATTGTATGGTGCCACTGTCTTCTCACAAATTGACTGATAGAGTGGTTATCATCGGATTAGAATACGACCGAGAGACGAGTGGAAGGCCGCCTTCAAGACACAAGATGGTCTTTATTAATGGACAGTCATGTTTTCAACTTGTACAAATGAATAAGTCTTTTGAGCTCATATTGGAAAATTTGTGGTAGTCTACTTCGATGATATCTTGGTTTATAGTAAATCTGAAGAAGACAACCTGTAGTACCTACGGGCGATATTTGAGGACTTACAATCCGAACAACTGTACGCCCACGCCAAAAATGTCACTTCCTCACGAAGCAAACTTGTTTTTTGAGCTACATTGTGTTTAGTACGGTGATACAAATTGACCCAACAAAAATCGAGACAATCGTAAGTTGAATCGCGCCGCAATCTTTTACCGAGCTTCAACAAATTTTTGAGGCTAGCCTCCTACCGAAGATTGGTTTGCAACTTCAGCACTACCAGCGCCCCCCTCACCGAGTTGTTGAAACGAAAATAATTCACATGAACGGTCACAGCCCAAACTAGCTTCAACATAGTGAAGGAAATGGTCACTCAAGCCTCAGTTCTTGACACACTTGATTTCAACCAACTTTTTAAGGATGAGTGTGATGCTTCGGGCATAGGCATTGTACTAAGTCAAAGTGGTCACCCCATAGCCTACTTCATCGAAAAAATAAATGAGAATCGACGAATATATTCCACATACGACAGAGAATTTTATGTCATTGATAGAGTGCTAGAACACTGGATTCATTACCTACTTACAACCGAATTCACCCTCTTCACGAATTACGAAGCTTTAAAATTCTTAAACAATCATAATAAACTCAAAGGGTGTCACGCTACCTGGCTAGAATTCTTAGTGTCCTTCCAGTTTGTACTCAAACACAAAGTCGAAAATCAGAAATACGTCGCAAACACTCTAAGCATCGTCACCTCCTGATCAGATCCTTGCAGACACAGGTGATAGGCTTTAAAGTTATCAAAGATTTATACGAGACCGATGTAGACTTCCAGGAAATCTTAGAACAGTGTTGGGAGAAACCTCGTGGGCAGTTCTACAAAACGGATGGCTGCTTGTTACGCCGCAACAAATTATGCATTCCCCAATACTCTCTACATTAAGTTATCATCCAGGAGAACCACAGCAGCGGATTGGTCGGCCATTTTTGTAGAGATAAAACTCTCACACTAATGAAAGAACATTTCTTTTTGCCACGACTACCACGAGATGTGGAGCAACACGTCCGACAATGTAAGTCATATCGCCAAAACATGTGGTCAAAATATTGTATTGCACGCACCTTTACCAGTCCCTAAAACACCTTGAGTTGATGTCAGCATGGATTTTGTCATAGGACTTCCACGCACGCAAGGAAATAAAGGTTTTGTCGTGGTATTAGTTGACCGCTTCTTGAAGATGGTGCATTTCGTCACCTGCCACAGGATATTAGACGCATCTCATATTGTCGGCTTGTACTTCCGCGAGATTGACGACTTCATGGCATTCCAAGGACCATTACTTCCGATTGAGACGTTAAATTTTTAAGCCCCTTCTAGCAGGCACTCTAGAACGAATTAGGCATTAAACTCCAATTTAGTTCTACAAGACATCCTCAGACCGATGAGCAGACCAAAGTCATTAATAAGCCTTGGGAATCTTCTTCGATGCTTCGTTAAAAAAAACATCAAGCAATGGGATCTCCTTCTCGATCAAATTGAATTTGCCTACAATATATCTTCAAGAAAGACCATAGAACACACGCCATTCGAAATTGTGTACGGCCGCAACCCAATCGCGCCCCTATAGTTGGTTCCATTTCTACCCCCAACAGATATCAACAGGGATGCTATAGAGTGTGCTTACCAAATTCATCAACTCCACAAGAAATTTGGGGAAACAATTTCTAAGCAAATCCATAAATATCAATCACAGGCTGATAAATATAAAAAAAAAACCAAAAAAACCTTTAAAGAAGGACACCTCGTGTGGATCTACCTTAAGAAAGAGGGATTTCCCATGAGAGCACATGGGGAACTCAAAGCACGAGCCGGCGGATCTTTTCGCATACTTAAGAAGCTCAATGACAATGCCTACAAAATCTACCTATCAAATGACTCCAAAATTTCAGCTACATTCAATGTCGTGGATCTCACCACATACTACGAGGAACCACAAGCTTCGAAAATGATGTCAAGCTCCCCCGATCCTGGGGATTGACGTAGGGTTGCTTTTCCCATCAAGTTAGGTGCAGCAAATTGCCGGTCCAACCTTCACACTGGACCGGCCAGTCCATTCCCAACCCCCCCCCCCCACCCCCAATCAAGCTCGGCCCCCCTCATTCAGGGGTGAAGCACCTCTCATCGTGCCTGATTCACTCACTTCTTCTCTCCAGTTCCCTAGTTCACCGCCACTCCTAGCATTGCAGCTAGTTGTTTCTCCCTCCATTTCTTTTAACTCATTCATTACTAGGGTCTTGCCTTCGTTGGTCCCGCTTCCCCTCCTATTTATGCATGTTCTTTTTCCTTGGTCTAATCAGTTCATGTGTGATTTCTAGTTTCAAGTTTGCTACGACGGCGTTCCCCTCTGGACGAGTTGTACCCACGGCGAGAGGTGCTTCAGGTGTACCTCGTCTATGATGGTGATTACCCCACTCTACCATTGTTGCCAACTACTCCTGCACCTCCTCCAACAAGTCGTGGAACCCTCCATTCCTTCCCAGCTCCTCTGCAGGCGCTGTTAGCCATCTCTACGCCTCCGCCAGTTGGTCAGAGCACCTCCAAGTTCTACTAGCCTTCCTCTAGCTTTTGCCTTTCGTTCTTGCACCTTCCCCGTCTGTCGTAACACCTCTAGACCTTCCCAACAACCTCAGCAATCCTTCCTTGCGCCTGTTCCAACAGGCTGTTGTACCTGCAGCCCGTCCCCGACAACCCTCCAGCGCTTGCATTCACTTTGACATCCTCCTAGCCGCCGTCGACACTTTTCCAGCCCTTCCGGCAAAATCTCAGGCCACACCTTGTGCTGCCTAGGATTGTCCCTGCCCTCTTTAGTACTTATTTTAAACTTTTTATATTATCGTTCATATGTTGGTATTATTTTTCGTCCAAGAGTCCATGTAGTACTTCCTTCAAAATATTAATAAAATTGTGTCATTTGAGTTGTGGTTTGGGTTACTTCCGGTGTCATTAACTCAATAAAGCTTGATTGAGCAATACTCAGACTTTAGTCGGCTCATTTACATACTTACTCATCAATTATTGAAGTAGAATAACTAAAATTGCAAACAAAAAACACCAAAGAACAATCATGCAATATTCCAATCCAACGTAGACGTTGTTTGATTGCAAGTAGGATTTAGTAAATTAAATAAAAAATCCATTAAATTTATCCTACCCATAGATTTAGTGAATCAGGAATTTAAACAAATCAAAGGCAGAATTAGGACTACTAAATCCAAAAATTCATAAATCAGTATAACTATTGCATTTTACCATTTCGTTTCATTTAGTAAATCCAGTGATAAATCCTATTCAAAATGCGTTATCAAACAACCGTTTAATTTTCTTGAAACATCTACAATACATGTTAGTGTACACAATTACCAGAAATGGATTCCAATCATTATTTTTGTTAAAATATAGAACAAAAAATTATGTATATAGACGCCGAATCAAGGAACTAATTTTCCCTCACTTATATGAAAATGATTTTTACATTTAGATGGAAACATTTAAGATACTCAAAAGACAATTATCTCTTTATAACCAAACAAATATTACCTTCCTTGCATCAAAGGACTTCCGAACAACTGTAAAAGCTTCCATTGGCAGCATTGCGACCACCTATAGCGGTAAATTCGTTACAGGAAATAGAGAAGAAAGATTTTGCATGTATGGAATCTCCCTAAAGGAAGGAAAGAGATTCATGAGCTTATGAATACCGGAAACTCGAGGATCTTGGAGATTGCTTCAAGAAGAGCAAGTGAGACGCCGAAGAAGTCCTTTCCGGGATCCTTGTGGACGGGTATGGCAAGCTTGGAGAATCTCCAGAAGCCCTCATCCTTGATCTTGATTTCTGTTAGGGTTCGAGTTTTATTCATCCTCTCGAGCTTCTTCTTCTCGGAAGGATACCTTTGCTTCCCGGTTCGCTTGGCGCATCGAGGCGCTGTGCATGGAGATGGTTTGGCGGGGATTCCGAGTGCAGGAGGCCGCTTAGTGCAGAGAAAATAAGAAGGCGTGTGAAACACCGGTATATAATTAGAGTTAGGGTAAGAAGGGCAGAGCTTCAAAGGCGGAAACTTGGCCGCCATGGCAATGGCCGGCGAGCTGGGCACTAGAGATAAGCTCGTTGAGAGTAAAAAACAGGTGCTCAATCCGCAGCTGGACGTTCTCCGCTGCGGTGAGAAATGAACAAACTGTTTGTTAAAACTATTTAAAATTTATTATGTATTTATAGGAGAATTTTTAATATATATAAAATTTTTAAAAATATTATGTATTAATAATTCCTATGAAATAAATTTAACTATTATTAAGAACTGTTTGGGGCAGCTTATTGAAGTGCGGCGCTGTGTTTATTTTGCGCGTTCAACACAAGCTTTTCCGACCGCCTATAATCGCTTCTCGTTTTTTCTTAAGACAGCTCGAGCGCTCCCAACCCCGCGCCCCGCGTCCAAATAGTGCGTTATGTGAAAATTTCCCTCCTTTGCCCCTTCTTCCCGATCTCGTCCGCCTCGTGAAGCCCAGATCTTCCGGTTGCGGTCCAAGGCGGGGTCCCTGATCCTGTCCCTGCGTCGTCCTCCCTTCTCTCGCGAAGCCCAGCTCGTCCTGTCGCAGTCGAAGGTGGAGTCCCCAATCCCTAACCGGTCCCTGCGTCGTCCCATCGTGGTCCAAGGTGGAGTCCCATCCCCATCTCCTCTCTTCTCCACAGCAGTCCCGTTCAAGCCCAAGGGGAGAGGAAAAAGCTCCAGTTAGCTCTCCTTCGTCTCGGACGCGCTCCAAGCGGAGAGTAGGGATCGAAGCTCTCCTAAAGCTTCGTGATTTCTAGCCAAAAAGCTCCAGGTCAAAGCTCTCCTTTACTGTAAGCATTTTTTTTCTCCTGCTTCGCGATTTTTGCTTACTGCTTCCCTTTTTTTTTCCACCTGCTTCGCGATTTTTGCTTCCCCATTTTTGCTTCCTTTTTCATTCTTCCCTTTTTTACTCATGCTTCCCATCTTTATGCCAATATTCATATTTTTGTTGTCTTTGTTTAGGAATAAATATAACATAATTTGTAATTCCATTGTTTAGATAAGAACAGAGGCTTACAGAATTGCAATTTTGAATAATCTTTCTTGCTTAATCAACCAACTGTTATGAATGTTGCTTGTGGTGCGGGAATTACTTCACATTTGTTGCAGGTTTGTGTAATTTAGCTAAAAGTTTTTTCTAGAATTACAGAAAATATCCTACAGGTTTGTGTAATTTAGCTAAAAGGTTTTACACAACACAGAATTGCACAAACATGTGTTGACCTCATTTTTGATGAGGTCTTCCTTTTCTTCTTTTTAGTGCTTGGGATTCAGCGCTTAGCACTTTCCTTGACTATCTTAGAGGACTAGAATCGGGACCCGTCTTTTAGAAATTCAAACCACTTCTAAACTCCTCGCAAACTCCACAAACTCGACTATAGACCCCTAATCACCTAGAGGGTTGAAATCGAATATGGAAGTTTAAAGGATGAGTTCCTATAGGACTCTTCGGCCTTAGGATCGCCTCCTGGCGACTCGGTCCGATGAAGGGGCCGACATACACTACACTTACACACTACATTTCCACACACTTCCTAAAACCACACCCATACCCAACTTGACCTCCCGACTCATGTAGGTGATTCACATGGATGGTCCTTAACCCCTAAGCCCTCGCAAGCAGGTTAGGAACAACATAAATGAATGCCTCAAATGAGTCCTTTCATGGCTCATATGGGCTTGAAATGGCTTCATGGCTCAACCAAAATGATTTCACCCCACCCAAATTCACCCAATCTTCAATTTCCCAAATTTTCAATTTTTGACCCCGGACCCTACACCTACTAAACCTACCCAAAACCCTCGAATTACCCAAATTTTCGCAAAATCTCCAAATTACCTAAAATTTTCCAAAATCAATCCCAAACACCTCCACATCACTCAAATTGATCATCCATACCCAAAAATACCAAAAATTCCAAAAATACCCCCCAATACCCTCCAAATACCCAAAATACCCTTCTGGCCTAAAAATCCAAAAATTCAGAAAATTCCCAGAAAATTCCAGAAAATCCCAAATATTCCCAATTTCATTTTGTCCAACTACACCATGGGCCAATTTTGTCAATTTACCCTACTTTTGTCAAAACCCCCAAATCGACCCATTTTAACCCAAAGTGGACCCAATGTCAAACCAAACATACCCAATTGACCCCAATTTTGGTCCAATTCAATTCTAAACTTCAATTCAACATTCCCAATACCAATTTAGACCAAATCCAAGTCCAATTTGATTGACATTTGGATCCACTTTCACTTTGGGCCTTAAAGCCCAAATTGGACCCATGACCCAAACTTAGCCCAAACTAACCCAATTCAACTCCAATTAACCCCAAATCTTTTCTAAACCTTCCTTAACATCCTCATAAACAAAACACTAACATGATTTGCCCAAGATTTTGACCCAAACCCCACTCAAATTCAACCCAAAATCAAAAAGCCCAATTTCGACCTAAACCCAAATCTAACCCAAATAGGCCCAAACCTCAAAATTAAAACCCAACCAAAGCCAAAACCTCTTTGAAACATTCCCATAAACATTTCTTAATATTTATTTTACATCAATTTCAACCCTAGCCCAACATTGGCCCAAGTTAGCCCAATTTGACCTACATTGGCCCATTTACCAAATAAACCCAAATTCAACCCAATTCAAACCCAAACCACCTTAAATCTATTTCAAGTTATTCATGAAACATCCCTAAACCAAAACCAACAACTATTTGGCCCAAACCTCTACAAAAATTCCCATCCATGAACACATCCTTAAACTTAAAAGCCCACTTCCCTTAAACCTTCTTAAAAGCCCATTTCCTTCAAAATTCAAAAGCCCAAATCTACCCTAAAGCCCACATGACATCTCCATTTGCCATCCATTTAATTAAATCCATTACCTAAGTCCTAAAGTCACCATCAAATTATTCCAAATCAAGTTTCATACAAATTTCCATCAAAACATCCAAAATTCTTAAAACCCTTTTCATGAAACAAATCAACCTTTTCCCAAGCCAAATGAAGCCATGAACAAGCCATTCTCAAGCCACATGAAGCCATGAGGGCTTTGACTTGTCATTAGTCCATTTATGGCAAGAAGAGGGGGTTCTTTCTTAAACCTCCTTTAACCCTTTTTACCTTAATCATGTCACACACTAAACCATGTTTAGCCACCTCATCATGGATGGAGACTTCACCATTCCTTCTAAGCCGACCTAAATGATTCCCTCAGCTCAAAATCGGAGCTTGGAAGGGTGCACCAAGCCCAAAATGGTGGGTTGACCCAAACCAAGCCAAAGTGAGCCTTCTCCCATTCCATTTAAATCAAACTCCTTTACACATGTCAAACCTCAATTGCCTACACTAAACCCCACTCCGACCCACCCGACCAAGATGGTGACCATTGCTCGGCCTGCCGGCCACCAGGCCGCCGGAAAACACCATGGCCGAGAGCTCACATGTGAGCCAACATTGAAATTCTCACTTGCCGAGCCGCCCCATGCCTAGTGGTCACCATGGCCGATCTTCTCCTCACCAGAGCATGGTCGATCCCAAGCCCTAACTCCCTCCGAGAGGCCTTCCACCCTCTCCTATTTAAACTCCACCCCTCTCGGCCAAATGAGGGGCTGAAAAAAAAACCTTAAGGAAACTCGCCAAAATCACTCCGCATCACTCTCTACACATAGAGCACCCGATCCCCATTGAATTCCACCCCAATTTCTTCTAGCTGAGCCCAATTTCGAGCTCAAACCTTAGCCCAAAACCAGGACACTTCTCCACAAGTGAGCCAATTCCCAAATTGATTGGCTCTACACCTTCACTGCGACCTGTGGAAGGTGTCCACCACCAAAAGCCCCATCTCCAGGCCACCCGGCTTGCTCCAGCCTCCAAGCTTTGTGATCGGGCTTGGTCGAAATCATATCCGGACAATTCACTGCATCGGAGACTTCATCCGGAGCTTGCACGGGACCCAATCGAAGGTGCAACAACTCTCGGATTGAAGCCACACTTCTCCGAGCCAAGGTATGAGCTAACTCTTCATCCCGAGCTTCGAAGATTCTTCATTTCGAATGCCTTAGTTTCAATGCATGTTAGTCGTATAGATGTATTCGTCTCTTCAAGACGAATCCATAGAAGCATAAGAACATGAAAATCCATCGAGAATCGAGTGAGATCTTAGGGATTTAGTGTGGACGGCTCCTCGTGCGAGAACACTCGGGGACGATGAACGGATGCCGTCCATTCGATACACGCGCGCACGGACGGTCGGGATTGCGTCGGACCGAGAGACGGTACGAGAACCGCGGGGCCCGGGCCGTCGACTCAGGTGGCGGCGTCGAATGGGAGCGCGACGCGCGTGCGTTCGGAGTCGCCGAGGTTTCGCTGGCGCCGCGTGGATAAATAGAAAATTAGGGTATTTTCTTATTTATTTAATTCCCTAAACTTCAAAAATCCATATCTTTGTGTAGAAAAATCACAAAAATAAAATAAAAATACCCCTCGCTCAAGTGAACGTAGGAGAATAATGTGGAAAAGAAATCATTTAATTTAATTAAGTATTTTATTTTTTATGATTTATTTACTCTCTCGCATACATTTAATTCTCCATGCATGTGTACAATTCACCATGGCATGAGACCATAGGGCTTTAAGCCTCCGAACTCGGGAACATTCCTCGAATTTTCCAAGGTCGAGGCCATCTCTCGCGAAAAGTTATTTATTTTTCAAATGTATGTTGTTGTTTCGAGTATTTTAATTCCAAAAAATAGCATGTTGTGAAATAAATTCTAGAAATATTTGGTGATGTTCCTTATGACCGGAGAACCCTGTGAAAAATAGGACTCGAGTTAATTCACTCGCATTAACCCTAATCGGCTTAAACACCCAAAATAGGTCTTTAATTAATTAGAGTTAACCAGGTATCAAATTGACTTGAAATCAATTCTCCACTGACCTTTAGGATTAGAGGAATCCACCATAAAAATTTGAGGTCAATTGGACTTGGTTAGCCCCACTAATTGGGTTGATTAAGCCACTTAGCCATTTTAAACTTTAAAAATTCATAACTTTTAAAATACTTTTTAAAAATTCACCAAATTGGTTTTGGAGCCTCTCTGATATCAGGGGAACCTAAGAAAATTAAAATTTCAATTTTCTAAAAAAGTTGATTTTTAATAATATTTTAATATTTTTAATAATTAAAAAATAATAAAAATCACAAAAATAATAAAATTCACCAAAATGTCACATTTTGAATTTTAATCACTTAGGAACAAATCCCACATTTTTCCTAAGTCTATTTAGTGAGATATTAAATTTTAAAGCCCTAGGGTAATTTTAAAATTAAAAAAAAATGTATTTTCTAGCATTTTCACTAAAATAATTATTATAAATCATAGAAAAACCAGAAAATTGCAAAATTTGATTCTCTGGTTTCCTTGATATCAGAGAGATTTTTGAAAATATAAAATCCATTTTTCAACATTTATTTTATTTTTAAATTAATTAACACTCCAAAACTCAAAATAATTATAATAAAAATAATATAATTCAAAAAATCACCAAAATTGGTCCAAGTGCTTCTCTGGTCATTAGGAATGTCCCCTAATTTTCTTAAGGACAGAAACTTTCTTTTGGTCATGTTATCAAATTTTCCTTGAAAATCTCTATTTTCCATCAAAATAATTATATAAATAAATTAAATACAGAAAAATCACATTTTCTCCTCTCATGTCTTTATTGACATATGAGTGAAGTCACATAAAAATTTCAGGTTCATTTGAATTCAATTTAATGAGTTATGAAATTATTAAGCTTAAAGGGTAAAATGGTAATTAATCTTTAATCCTTAATTAAAACTTTAGGTTTAATAAAAAATCAACAAGTAAAATATTTGATCCTAATCTGATTTGGATGATTGAAATTTAAATAATTAAAGGGTAGAAACCCATTAAATAATTTTAAAATGATTAAACTTTAATTAAATAATAGATTAAATTTGGAAGAATAATAAAATCGGAATTATTAAAATAAGGGATCTTTATTAGGAAGAGATTTATTCTTTAATTTAAAAATCCCTAAATTAATTATATCAACTAATACTCAATTTTTAATTAAAATGATAACTCAAATTTAAAATATTAAAAGACTTAATTAAATTATTAAAATCTTTTGAAATTTCAATTAAAATTAAAAATAAAGTAAATTAAAGATAAATTAAATTAAGATTAAATTAAATTTAATAATTAAATTAAATTAAATTAAACAATTAAATTAAATTAATTAAAATTAAATTAAATTAAATTAAACAATTAAATTAAATTAATTAAAATTAAATTAAATTAAATTAAACAATTAAATTAAATTAAATTAAAAAATTAAATTAAATTAAATAATTAAATTAAATTAAATTAAATTAAATTAAATTAAATAATTAAATTAAATTAAATTAAATCAAATTAATTAAACATCAAATCAAATTAAATTAAATTAAACTAAATATAAAGAACTTCAACACTATTCCAAATTTAAACCCTTTAACTTAAATCAAATCATTTCAATACTAATTTACCCTCGAAAGCTTTGATTATTATAACTCCTAAATGAAACATTAAATGGAGTGTTACTTCACTCATAGGATATTCAAATGTCCTAGTTCACTCGAGCAAGTTAACAAGACTTGAAAACCTCTGACGATCGATTCATTTATATAATTAAATTCATTTCGACTTAAAATAATCCTAGAAATATTGAAAAGATGTTTAAGATCCTTCTTAAGCACTTCCTCAATATGATAGGATATTTATAAGAACAATCGAATTTGATTATTCTTTGATGAAGAAAATCGTCCTTAAACCAAAACCCAAAGAACCTAGACGTCATAGGAGATGACTAACTATAGGATTAGGAATTTGGTAGAAAACCATAACCTTTCCCTTAGCTTTACCTAGAACTTGCTTAAATATTCTAATTGTGTTTTAAGTGCGACTTGGGATGACGGAAGACCCTCCAGTGTACGCTTTTATTTTATTGCAATTTACTTTCTTGCAATTTACTTTCTTGCAATTTACTTTATCGTAAATGCATTTTACTTTTCTTGCATGATAAAACAACAATTGCATGAAAACCCACACCTTTAGGATAGCCTCTAAACCGAAACCAAAATTAAGTTAAAAGTCATTGCAAGATAAAATTCACCGCCACAACATTTCAAAATATAAAACAACTCAAAATTTAATCACAAACGAACACAAAACTACAATTACAACTAAATTAAAACGTCCTGTTGGATGATCGGGAATACCTCGGATGATGTAACCTACGTGTTGCTAACGGGATTTCCCACGGTCTAAATGAAAGTGTGGAACTCATTCAGTTGAGTTTAGCAAATTCATCTGGACTAAGTGAATCCGATAAAAATAATGATGCCGGAAGGATGGAACCGTAGGATCTTAACCGGTGTCGTTATAATCAACTTTAAGATTTGTTTTAAATAAAACATAAAAAACACTCGAAATTAAGATTTTCTCTAAACCAAAACACTTTTCTCAACTCCCGATTTATGGTTTCTAAAACTAAACCTCTGCAACAACAAGGAGCTCGGAGCATGGTGGGCAAGCACGACCATCGTCATCACAGAAACTCGAGTCTACTTCAAAGAAACTCTCCTAGAATTAAAACAACCGAGCCATAGGACTTCGAGGTAGCTTGCCTAGTGCAACATAAATCCTCAACTCTTCGTTAGGCATTTGCATTGCAAATTAAGCCCTAACCGGTCTTAGGATTCCGAGGTAGTCGTTCGATACGATAATAAACCCTCACATCTTTTAAAGTTATTTGTTTGATTTTATCATACAAATATAAGCCCTAATTAATTGAAATTGGCAAGATTGAAATATCAAATAAACATTAGGACTTTCCTAAATTCAAGCCAAACGATAGGATAGTCGGGAAATTATCGAAGTTCACTTCGAATCGGTGATTTCTCCTACCTTTCTTCCTTTGGATTCACAAAACAAAATGTTCCAAAAATTTGATCCATTCCCTATCGAAACTCCAAAGTTCAATCTTTGAAAACCTTAAACTTTGAAATTCTCGAGAGCAGAATCATTGATTATTATCGAGAGTTTTCTTAGGTGATTCCCGTCACTTAAGATGTAATTAACTATAGGGGCTCGCCCTTATAAGGAATTTTAAAGAACCTAGTAATATAAACCCCGTTTAATGTTTTCATATTAAGCAGGGGAAACTTGTCGGCTTATAAAATTGGTTCGCAGACCAAACGGATGTCACTAATCTTCTAGTTTATTTAATCAAGCCCCACCATCAAGCGAGTGTGTCTATCCTTAGGGATAGGTACACGGTTTGTGGTGCGGTGCTCGTTTATATAAACTATTTGGGATGTGAGATCGGTTTAATCTCATATCTTAAAACCTTCAAATTTAAAATTATTTTCAAAATCAAATACTACTTTTCAAATTATTTATTTTAATTAAATTAAAAATTCGCCGACAGATTTCTGTTAGGCGACCCCTCTTCAAAATAAAACACGACCTAAAAATATGCCGACAACATGTAGGATATTTTCTACATGAAAAATCTATGAAAAAAGAAAAATCATGGAGTCATTCCAGTTATATTGAATTATCATATAAGTTGTTTTCAAACCGCAAAAACTAAACAGCTCAACAGCTTGTCCATTTTAGGGGCATAAGAGTCATTTATCCATAAACAACTGCAAATCAGATGTTTTCCAAACGCTCAAACCAAACAGACAGACGAATTATTTGAATCAGTACATTATCGACAGATTATCGAATAGCGAACTTTATCGAATAAGCGAACTTATCTGAATAAGTTGAATAACCTGCAGCTGCCCCAAAAAGACTATAAGTGTGTGTGTTTGTGTGTGTGTGTGTGTGTGTGTGTGTGTGTGTGTGTGTGTGTGTGTGTATATAATTGTAATTCAGTAATTATTTTTTAAAAAATTTATAAATGTGTGATATTATGTGTGTGTGTGTAAGAAAATTTTTAATTTTTAATTGCTTTACTATAAAATTACATCATCAATTTTGTAAATGTTTATGTTTAAAAAATTTGTTTATGTATATATACATATGTTTAAAAAATTTGTATATATGTTTAAAAAATTGATAAATATATACATGTTTAAAAAATTTGTGAATGTATAATATTAAACCATATTTTACATTTTTATATTATAGTTAATTTCTCGTTCAATTCACCATAGCAATTCATCGTTTGCATAAGACAAAATTTTAAAACAGTCCAGAAGTACATAAAGACATCTCAAGCAACAGTTAGTAGCGAGAGAGTGAAAAAAATTTATAAAACTGTTACAATGACAATTAACATAATAATAATGTTATTTTTAACATTGACACGGTGTAGCTCCTGTGTCAACCCTTCCTCAAGTGAATGTCGTTATTCCCTATCATCATCATTGTAAGAATCCGCCAAATTGTCTCCAAGCACACCGGAACATTTTGCACTGTTTTGCAATATTACGTGGTCAACTATAAAACTTTCGCCGATAGTTGCGTGTCTGCTGTGACGCAAATAGTAAAATAACGAGTGATTGGCTAGCAAGTGACACAAATGTCTCTCTCTCTGTGTCCGACTCACTCTCTCCCTCCTTATTAGTATGTAATCCCCATAAGCATCTAATATTCATTCTATTGAAAAAGAGAGAGATATGTATGCATGTGATGTGATGAGGCAACACAACAAAGAAAAGTGTGTATGTTGTTCTAATGGTTTTGTTTTTTCTCCCGTACCGAAATTCCATGCTCAAATTTTATCAACCCTCAAAATAAAAATAGATACACAAATAGTAAAATATCGAGTGATTGGCCAGCAAGTAGTGTCCAATTGCCCGTGAGGAAGATTTGTGTTTTCATCTCCCAATTTCTAAGAGAGTTGGCGTTTTAGTCTTACAAAATATAGTAAATAATCAAGAAAAATGTATTACTAAATGACTTGTTATTTATCTCTTCAAATATGATAGATGAGGATAACTGATCTTTTTGTAACAGATTTGATGATATGCATGTTATTGATATGGTTAAATTTTTGTATTGCATGAGCAAAAAAATCTTTAACCACATTAAGAAATTTGATAATTGGCTTAAAAGAAGATGAAGCTGGGCGGAAGAAGAAGATGAAGTGGAAGAAGAAGCGTTTTTGTTTACCTCTCCAAAACTTTTGCAAGGATTTTTCTCAGACTCTTTTCTTAAAGATCTCATCTCAAAGCACCTCTCCAAGAGGAAAATAACTCAGTTTTTCTCGGAGTGGTTGCTTTTTTCTTTTTAAAAACCTCCCCCAAAACCTTCAAAGGGACCCATTTATCACTTTTTTTTTTTCTCCCTAAGACATATCTTCCCGTTACCAAGGAAATGTTGCAATTTTTGTTGCATTAGGGAGTGTTTCAGGTGGAAATTCTATGAATAAGTAGAGCATAAAATGGTCTGATGCCAAAGCGTCGCAATCCTGGTGCCCTGGCGCTGGCTTGTTGGTGCCTAGGCGCAAGCTCCTGGGTGCCAATTTTTTTTGCTCTCAATTTTGGGCACCGGACTAAGGCTTAGGTGCCTACTTTCGAAGCTCTCAATTTGGAGAGCTTGGAGTTGTTCTAGGCACCTAGGCGCACACCCAGAGCCTAGGGCAGGTGGTTAGGCGTCGGTATAGCTCCAAAAATTATAATTTTCACCGAGAATATTTGGTGAATGATTTTTTTTTTATTTGTGATGTACGGGAGAATGTGTGTGACTAAAATATAGTCTCATAACATCAAAGATAAATATTTTATGGGCCTTACATTGGAGATTTTGATGCCAATAAGTGCCATGTTTGGCTTTGCGGGTATGGCGTTCTGAATCCTAATCTTCCTATAAACGCCCACGGGAAGGTTTTAACGATTTCCTTTGATCACGTGAGTCTCCAAATAGGCTGAGTGAGGTATTTAAATATTAGAATAGACCTCAAACACTTACCATATCATAAAATGATGCCACCAAATGGTAGAATTTTATGGGCAAGGTCAAATCCTTGCAAACCTTAGTTATGCACCCCAAACACGCACTAGTGGGTCTAGATGGATGTGTTGGGCTACAAAATGCTATGAATGAATATCAAATAGTTTTGAATCATTTAAGTGGACATCATGCATATGTGACATAAAAAATTGATGCCAACAGCTTGTATTGGGGTATTTCTAATATTTTACAAGTGACGACTCATCTTTCGATTGCTTTATGACTTAGCCGACTAAGCTTAGTCGACTTGGCTCGACTAAGTCAGTTCGATCGGCAGATCTCAGTTAGCAGGGTTCAATCATTTGATTCAGCCAACTTGGTTGTCTTCAATCTTTAGTAAGGTGTATGTGGGTCTATGTTGGATGATCAAATATACTTTGTGGAACTCACTCTTCCATTAGATCGACTTCACGATGGGGTGCATGGAGTCAGCCATTCAGTAGTTGAATGTCTAGACGCCCTCCTGTATCATTTCTGATAAAATGGCTTACACCCGAATCATTTAGTCATTCTTTTCTTTCTTATCTTTTGACTCGATCGACTTTAGCCTAATTTACTTGGCTCGTCCAACATGGTGGGCTTCACGATCTATTTGTGGGGGATCTCTACCATATTCTTCTTTTTTGGATAGTTATACTTATATGAGGGGAGCACAAACACATTTCTCCATTGTATATGAATCATACATGGGAGGACAACATTAGTCAAAATCCCATGATTGGCCATCATTTTTTATTGACATGATTTCAAGCTTAAATAACCATCAAGATGATTAGACTTGTTTAACCAAATGATCCTTAGCTAGAAAAGTCTTTTTTCTTCAAATATTTTATCCTATTAAGTTCTTCTAGTTACTTACATACCTAATGACGAGCAATTTGTGTTTCTCTGAGGATTAAGTGAACTAGGACTGTTTAGAATGGGAGTTTTCTCTAGTTGGCCACTCTTTTGACAAACATCATTACTATGAGGTGCTTCTCTCATGTGTAAGGAAAACCTACAACCTGAAAAGGTATTGTGAATTTATTTTCCTTGAATGCAAGTTGCTTCATTTTTATGTTTTCATGCACTGAAGATTTTGAGATTATCCAAACAGTTTGCTCTTAGTTCTTATTCAAAAAATCATTTATACTCAATAAATGTTCTATTCATTTTCAACCATCTAGGGAAGAGTTCCCTTCTATCCCTTTGTGCATCAAAATTTAGGATATTCCCATAAGTTGTTGGGATCCTAATGATAGTTTAAATGTTGCTAGCATGATTGGTTCCCCCCTTGTTGTGGACTCTTTTATTGCAAAAAAATAAAAATAAGGCTAACTTTTGCCACGGTATGTGTCCAGTAAAAAACTATTTTATTTGACAAGATTTCTATCAACACACGTGATAAAGATATTTCACTAGAATTCTATATGACTTGAAATCATCATCTTGTCCATAGTGTGAATTATTTTTTCATTTCTCCCATATTTGTCATAACTGTCCCATTAACTCTTCTACTATATTTGCCTACTTGTGGTTGCAACCATAATAAGAACTAAAAGTGCGTTAAGTAGGGAAGGAATCTAAACCCCCGTCCCTCTATTAACCATCCCCTCCCCTTCAATGTGTGTCTTCTTGTTGAAGCAACTAAGGCTGTCCTCCTAAATCCTCTTAACTCCCCTAACCCAACTTCACAGAAACCTTCATCTTTCTCTCACTCTTGTGCATACACAAAAATATCTATTTTCCTAATCTTGAGTCACATAGAGACTTGCCTTCATTAAAATTTAATGATGACAATCACAACATTTTTGAGGCTCCATCTGACACAAATTTCTCAAAGGCTCAATAAATTATTGCAACCATCCCCTAATAGCCTTAACCATTTAAGCAAAAGCCAACAAAAAAGAAAAAAGCCTCTCCATCTAACTCTTCCCATAAATAATGTTCTAAACAACATTAGCAACTTGGAATCTGCAGAGATTTAATGATTTTTTTAGTCCTAATTTCTAAACAACCTAATAAATATTTTAATTCAAACTGTTTGTCTTGCTTGAATTCCAAACCAACCCCCCAACCTCTCAAAGAACTTAATTTTTTTTACTTTCACGTTATTATTAATTTTAGAGGTTATTGTCACGACTGTGATTGATTTTTGAAGGACCTTGATTAAATGACATTGACACTATTTCTTTTACTCCATTATTTGTGTATCAACAATACATTCACGATATAGCCTCTGATGGGCAAAAAACCGCACTGTTCTAATTGAAGTATACACTAACAATTTCCACTTCAACAAAGCTTCATGATAAGCTTTCCTTAGACAGTGGAATCAATCTCCCATGGATTGTTCTAGGATATTTTAACAACTGCATGCTTCCTCTTAATGAGGTGGGAGGAAATCCTATCACTGATAAAAAATTCAATTATGCGAGCAACATGAGTTTTGAGACAAGTTTGATTGATCTTGACTTATCTGGTATATCGTATTTTTTTGTTCAGTCAAATAATGTATAGTTTCAATCATACCAGGGTGGGTATAACACTTGTTAATGAGGTTGGGTTTCAATATCTTCCTCATTGATATGACAAAACTTTTGAACATAAATTCTCTAACCACTCACTTCTTATGACATCTCCAAACACCTATTGCATTATAAGACAATATTTAAAAAAAAAAAAAACTACAAATTGGAGAATCTCTCTTTTAGTAACATGCTCCAAGATGCTTGGTTCACTTATGTTATTGGAGATTATATTTTCACTCTGCAAAAAAAAAAAAAAAAAAAAAAAACATTGTCTTATTTGAATTTTCTTGCTACTAATATTATTGTCTTAAGAATGAACAACTCCTTACTATACAAACATTCACTAACAATGAGATTGAGGAGATGCACTCTAAGTTGCTTACACTGTTAATAAACTCTTTGATTTGTATATTTATTGGCTGTTTAAAGTTTTTTAGAGAAAAATGACTTTCTCATGATGTAAATGACCATAAGTTCTTCCACGGAAAAACCAAAATTATGAAAAACTTCAATCACATCAAACAACTTGTTTCGACTTATGGTACTCGTACTTTACATATTGATATGGTTCATTCTGCCATCTCTTTTCAAATAATTTTTTAATGATGATCCTAATTTAGGGGAGCACCTGTCATTGTTTAATCACTAGTTTTATTGTTATATTCTCTTATAAAATGAAATAGTTTTTTCTTCACTTTTGAATTATTCTCTAAAACTTATGACTCCGCCAAAGATCTTAGCTGTTGAGATATTTCTCACTTTTTCAGTACAAATAAGCTTTTAAAGTACGTCAAAGTAATTCCCATCATTCTCATCACTACTAATGCACATGTTAACAACCTTCACGACTTCAAATTTTAACAGTTTTTAATTAAAAAAATAACTTTTCACCATGAAAATTAATAGAAAACAAACAAGAAAGCAGTTACTCGAACGAAATATTGGCAGTGCCATGAAATACAACAAGAACAAAACTGTCCCAATCAGAGCCTAAATCCATATAGAAACAAATTAGAGCCAACCAATACATTTGAAATTGTTGTTTTCAAATTAGAGTTAAAAAATAAGATGAATTAAATATATGAAATTTTGTCCATATAATTGTATTTTGCAATTGATTATTATTAAGATGTCTAATTTATTATTAAATTAAGTATGATATTTAATATAAAATAATCAAAATAATATAAATTATTTTTATTATAAATTTTATTTATCTTTCACTAAAAAATAAGAAAATTTTCGATTTTTTTGTATTTATATTTCTAAATATATCTCTATTTATTCATTCAGAAGCACATTTCATATATATATATATAATATATATATATATATAAAGTTTAGATAATGTTATTTTTAATTTGATATGAAATATTTTGTTGGTATAAATGTAAATTTTAAAAGTTTATTAGGAATGTAAATACATAAGATTATTGTGCTAGTTATGTAAATTTCCCAAAAACAAGAGGGGCGGCGAGTTGGCAATTGAATGCTCGGGAGATCTAGGGTTTTTTTCGTCCGCAATGGAGGCGGTGGTGGTCGACGCAGGATCAAAGCTTCTGAAAGCAGGCTTTGCTGCACCCGATCAAGATCCGGCCATGGTTTACAGACTATCTCCTCATTTTCGAAAGCTACTTGAAACTCTAGTCCTTATTTCTCATTGGATTTGCCGACGAGGCCGTTATTTTTCCATGCATTCACTTACGGTGTGATTATTCTGGCATGAATCAGATCATTCCTACGAAGATGAAGTGCGTGGCGGAGGAAGGGGTCACGGACGATCCCTCGGCGTTCGAGGAAGTGACAGTAGATCCCATTGTAAGGGGTTTTATCAAAGACTGGGATGCAATGGAGGATTTACTGCGCCATGTACTTTACACGGGGCTTGGGTGGGAGATGGGAGAGGAAGGGCAGATTTTGTTCACCGATCCTCTCTCCACCCCAAAGGTTAGACCAGCAAACGGTTTGGCTGTCTATTTAAATGATTTGCAGACCTTTTCTGTATGATCATACTAGGTTCTTTTAAAGTATGATTTCGTCTTTGCTCGGAAATCTGTATTATTTAGATGCATGTTTGCTTAGAAATCTGTCAAGTTTGTGCTTACCTTTTTACAGTTTAGATGATACCGTTGAATCCCTTTAGAATGTCGAGTCTCGTATTATCCGTGGAATCATACAATCTAGAAGAGATCTTGTGGGAAGAATAGAGGAGGTGAAGAGAGAGAGATGGATGCGGAAAAAAGCGCCCTCGCTTGCATTACACCCCTTCTATTTATATGCCTCTTAGAATGTCTTTACCAAATGCTATATCGTAGGCCGTACTATATGACGCCTATCGCAGATTAGTTGTTAAAAAGAAATCACCACTGGTGACAGGTGGCTTATAAGTAGACATGGTCAGTGAGGGGTCAGCCTCTCCTTCTTTATCTCATGCAGGCGACCTTGAAGGATCAACCTGAGAAGTGTAGGCGAACTCAATGAACATGCTTGATGAGCGTATGCAAGCTCAACCAAAGAACTTGACGAGTTATGGCGAACTCGGCTGAGGAACTCTCCAGGTCTTCTTGAGAGATTATTCTCGTGGTCACCACTTTGATGGATGTGGCAGATGAGTATAATCAGATAGGCTGGTTTCCAATGCATGGTGAAAAGGAGGCCCCAATTTGATTGGCCCAGAAGGACCACTTTATATATGGGTTTCTTTAACAACATAAAAAATCCGTATTTTGGATGTACATGTAAATTACAGGAAGCTTTGTATACATAAGACTACTTTATTAGTTTCTGTTGCAACAATTTTAGAAGTCTAAGTTCATCTCCAATAGCCTGATGTTAATAACTTTCTCTATAACATGTTTAGGGTTCAAGCCCTGTAGTTATAAGGGAAGTTCAAATTGCTTAGGTTTATGTGGTTTGAAGGTTTTTGCTTGGCCCAAATTTTGTATTATCAGGTTAATGCGGCTTTAACAATTGTAAGAAGTGTAGATAGAAAATAAAGTTCCTATCTCATGAATGCTAAGGGAGGATCTAAGCTGAATGTTTGCTATGACATAGTGTAAAAATAGATAGGACATAACAATCATTAGGAAATCAGGAGGGCATCATTGAGCAAACACTCAACTAGCTTGTAAGAAGTGTTCATGAAAGAAGGTAACGGAGATCAGACTATCAAACTTTACTATGATACCAGTGTTGCCCTCAGTTGTATGGGGATGGAAAGATCCTCATCTAGTTGATGGCTTCAAGCATTTAATGGATGCATGAGTGAGGATTGTTGGATATGTAGTCGAATGGGTTGTTTGGAGTCTAATTTCAAGGAGGAGTATCAGTTGGTTGCTTCTGGGGAACTTGTGTGGAGTTTGACTAAAGGAGAAGAGGAGAATACTATTTGGAGAAGAAGAGAGATATAGGTGGAGAGGAAGAGCGGAAGAGAGGTGGGAGTTTTAGGGAGTAAAGAAGAAGAAGAAGCCCTTCGACCAAGGCTGGAACTAGAGGGATCTTTTGAGAAATTTTGGATTCATGTTCTCATTGATGGCCTCATTAGTTGGGAAGGTGGGTGTGAAGGATGATTTTTGGAAGCATGGAATTGGGTAATTTGGATAAAAAGGCCATGACATGTAAATGCCAGATATATTCCATCACATGACAATATATGCAAGCAAGACTTGTAGTAATAGCTTTGAGTTGCATTTGATTTTGATTTTGACTGCTCGATTGGTGATCCTAACTTGTATCATAGGGGAGTGCTTTTGACTGCTTAAGCCTTAACATATTTTTCATGATTATATGAACTATTTTTTATGATTGTTCACTAATGCATGCTTAAGGACTAATGATGTGGGTCTAAAATTTTTTTTTTAAACTATGTATTTTTTATGTTGATTTTTTGATAAGCTAGATGCATAAATGAGAATAGGATTTTGTGGTTTGAGATAATATTTTTGATGCCTTCTCCTCTTGAGGGTGTTGTAGGAGACTAGGAGTTAATATTGCTGCAAGTTTTAAAGCAAGCATGTAGCTAGCATTCATATATAGTGAGAATTTAGCTAATGTATCATAAAAATAACTTTATAAACGGAGTTGCTAGAAACATCTATTTTTATGGCAATAATCATTTTTTGATTAAGATCGATGGGAGAATTCTGTTATGGATATGGAAAGCATCATATTTCTTTTAGTTCTATGTTTGAAAATTAAAATCTTATGAGTTCATTTGTTTTAGTGTGAGGAAAATTGCTTATTTATATAATAAACTAAAATTATTTTCATGCATGAAGATGGTCAAACCATTTTGCCTATTAGGTGGCAGAGTCATTAGAGCAAATATTATAGAAGATTATGGGGTAAATTTTTTTTCTCTTCTTTGTGCTTTTGCGAACTCAACTTCTCCCTCACATGCAGTTGAAACTTGTTAATGCTTTCCAGCGAAGTTTATGTAGTGACTTTCTTCCGTGGCGATCTCAAGGCTTGAGCTTTTGATTCGAACACAAGCTTGGGAATATAGGGACATGTCGAGCTCGAGCTTGCCATATGAGATCAACTCATAGCATTGAGTTGGCAAGCCAAGTCCAAATTAACTTTAATTTGTGATCGGATCGACTCATTTACACCTTTTGTGAAAGTAAAGATGGGCAATTTGTGGTTATGATATCATAATAGTTTTGATATCAATTTGATATAAATAATATATTGGGCTAAGTTTTTGGGATGATTATGTTGATTTTGGATTAGAGTTTATGACGGAATATTTTTGGAATCGAAAGAAGTCCGGGGTTTGTTATGGAGCATGCCGGTCAAATCACGAGCATAAAAATAAAAGAGAAGGAAAGAAAGAAGAGTGCTTAGGAGATCGAGGGAGTGTTTCTTATTGGAAGAAAAGGAAATAGACGACTTGACGATCCTTCTTGGAGCCAAGAGTAATTCAATTCATTGCCTACTTATTGTAATCAACCATTTTAAGCTCACATGGTTGATAACAAGCATTCTATTCATTTGTAATGTGGTCGAGAACCTTTCATGTTTCATTTGACTTGAGTCTATGAGTAGTTTTTAAGCTTGCATTAAATTTGATATTAATTCCGCCTTTGGTGATATTTTGATAACTCAAACTAATTATAAAATCATACATTTTCTCTTTGATGGTGCTTTTAATAAATTAGCTTGTTTTGATGCTATTAGATGAATTCTTCTAAGCCACCAAGAGATATCTTTTGAAGAGTTTGAAAGAGGTAGCCAAGTTGAACAACAAACTATTTGGATTATTTGGAGAGGGTGGCCATACAACATAGAGGCAACAACATGAAGTGCAAAGAACATGGAGACTTGTAAGTCTGGTTGCTAGGCGGTTGTAAGCTTCATTCAATTTTAACTTTTTTGCGACATGGATCAATAATTATTTAGTTGATGACGGTGGCGATGATGAGAAGAACTCAATCTTTGGTAATTGTGATTAAAGAAAATTGGAATCCTTTGAAGTGGTTGGTCTCTTGAGGTACTAACATGTGCATTTAAGTCGGAATCACTATAGGAACAAGCTCTTGTACGTCTTATCTATCTCAATGATACAAAAATCATATTTCTAACCCACACAATCTCTTCAACAATCACATTCTTATGTGCTTATTTTGATATAAAGCTTTGGTTATAACCCATAGTTAAATCTTCTATGCAACTTCAAGCATAATAGCTAGCTAAGATGCTGATAGGTGATAGCTCATAATTATTCTCATTGTCAAATTCATCATCAATAATAGGTTTGTGATGTATGTTATCGTAAGTATCTTTATAAGGACCATAAAGTTTTGCTTATATCGTTGAATTAAAGGAGGTTGTGGCAGTCACAGTCTTATGCGCTTAATTAAATATAAAATTTTGGCTTAATCCATGTTAATATCTTATATTCAACTTCAGTCATTATAGTTAGCTGAGATGTTGATAGCTCATAATCATTCTCAATGTCAAGTTCATCATCAATAATAGGTGTGTGATGTATGTCATTGTAAGCATCTTTATAGGTACTTTTTATAAGTTTTGCTTAAGTTAATGAATTAAAGGAGGTTGCGGGTTTGTTGTGGTTCTAATGGAATATCTAAAACATTTGGAGTGGATTGCATGGGATGGGAGGCAAAGCTTTCTTTGAAGATTGCTTTTGTGGCAGATGATATGGGGAACTTTTCTTGATGATCAGGAGGGATCATCATATGCATAATTATAAGATGTTTTATGCGACCAAGGATAGCAATAATTAACATAATTGTAACCAAAATTGTATATGTATGATCCTAGAGACCTATTGTGAGATCAAGAATCACAATCATTATCATCCATCTATGGGTGATTAGATATGAAAGTGTGACCATGATAGAGTATGAAGATAACTACAATAATGACAAACCTTCATCCCACTAAAAGGGGCCGGCTACATGAATCCATTTTTCTCCATTGTGTCTAATTGATCATCATATTTTCATTTAATTATAATAAAGTAAGATCATTTTTTATACAACATTCCCAAGTCTTTTAAGATCTACTTTTATCTTTCTTAACTGAAATCAAATCTAAAACATTAACTCTCCTAACTGGGTCATTAGACGATCAACGTTTAATATGACCGAACCATCTAAGGTGACTCTAATATTGTATGCCCCAGCAGCTACTCCACCCCTTTCATGAATGTATGCATTTCACATTTTGTTTCTAAGTGTTAAGCCACTCATCCACCTGATTATTCTCGTCTCAACAACACTAAAAATTTATGTTTCTCTTTTGCGGACGAACATTCGTGCCATAAAGCATTGTAGGTCTCATTGCCATCTTAGATTTTTTTTTAAGTCTAAGCTGGACTTTTTTATCACACAATTGGCTCGTTGCATTCCTCTACTTCTACCATCCAACTTGAATTTTTCTAATAATATCTCCATGTATATCACCATCACTTTGAACAACAGACTTGATATATCTAAGAAATTCACACTTTTTGAATGACTTGATCACCTATTATTACAATACCGCCGCAAAATTCATTATTACTAAAATTACATTCTATGTATTCAATTTTGAATCTACTAAAATAAAAGCCTTTAGATCTATATTGGATTTCTATAATTCTTTCCTAAATTCTCTCTAGCCTTATTAACGAGAAGGATATCATCAGCAAAAAAACATTCATCAAGTTACATCCTCCTGTATTGACAACTAAAACAATGAGATATGGGTTCAAAGACGATCGACGATGTAATCCAAGCAAAATAGGAAAATACTGTATCAAGACTCCTTGTGTTCGAACACATGTAATAGCTATACCATACATATCTTTAATGACTTTAATATAAGCAATATCAACACCTTTCTCTTCTTGAACTTGCTGAAGTAATTCTCTTGAAATATTATTATAAGTTACTTTTTTAATCAATAAAAAAATATATGAATCCTCCTTTATTTATTTGTATTTCTCCATCAAACTTCTCAATAAGATGTATAACTTCCATGGTAGACTTGCCCGACATGAATGCAAACTGATTTTGAGAAAGTTTTTTATCATGTTGTAACCTATATTCAATTACTCTCTTCCATAACTTTAGGTATGACCCATTAGCTAATTCCTCTATAATTTGCACTCTTGTGCATCAACTTTATTATTAAAAATAAGAATTAATACACTCTTTCTTATATCTTTTTAATTTCTAAAATAATATTAAAAAGTTTAGTAAACTACGAAAAGTTCAGACCTACTTAATATTTTCATACATCTATTATAATATCATCAGGTCATAGTATTTTTTCATACTTTTTTTAAAACCCTCATAAAGTTTTATTTTTCTAATGCATCGGTAGAAATTAAAAAAAAATATTATTTATGATATTAAGATCACTAAAGTTGATCGTATTTTTACAATCTTCATTGAGAAGTTTATCAAAATCTCACTCATCTATTTTGAACACCGTCATATAAAAAATCACTTTTTTCGACAATTAATAGATCAATACAAAATAGAAATATGTATATAAATATATAATGGAATCTTTTTAAATATATTGAATTTAGCTAGATTTATAATCGGAGCTCGCGCGCGCACACACTCTAACGAGACATATAAAGAAACAAATAAACATACATACACATACATATATATATGCATGCAGCAAGAAGATTGCTATTGAAGTTATAAAAGATTATGAAAATAGATCGTGTGCAAGTAATGAGACTTATGGTGGACTTAGTTGCTTTAAGATTAACTAAGGCTTGCATTAGTTTTGAGGGAGCTTTAAGTTTAAACAAAGTAGGAAATAAGTAGAGTAATAGTCACGACTTCTGGTTTTTTATACAATAGGATGGGTTTTAAGTAGGTAAACATGAGATATATGAATAGCTAAGGTAATTCATGAGATTTAGAGATTTGGTTGAGTTTAAATATTTTTAGGTGTGTTTGGTACGATACCTTTAACAGGATTTAAGTGAGATTTAATCTAACTCTAGCCAAACACCATAAAATGTTTAGATAAATCTGCTGTTAATTTAGATCCAATTTTTGCTTGTTTCATTTATTAAATCCAGATTTATTAAATACATTTATTAGTTGGATTTAACGGATTTAGCGCCGGAAAAAAATATTCCAAATAGATTTATGCCAAGCACATCAAATAGATTTAACTAGATTTAACTTAGATTTAACCTTAATTGAACAAAACATTATTTTGGATATAATAATATTTAGATTTGATAAATCCGGATTTACCGGATTTACTAAACTTTATTTAGCTTAAATCCAACTTGCAGCCAAACGCCCCCTAAAAGTGATAATAATAAGTTGTTGGTTAAATAGGAATATGTAAGACAAGATGAAAATGATTGTTACAAAAAATGCAAGCATGAGTTCTAAGGTTGAATTTGACTTATTTATTTATTTTTTTTACATTTCAACAAATCAACAAATGTTTGCTAAGAGATTTTATGTCTCTTATTGTCTGATTTACAGGTTGTCAGGGAACAGTTGGTCCAAATGATGTTTGAAACATTTAATGTCTCGGGGTTTTATGCGTCCGAGCAAGCGGTATTATCGCTTTATGCAGTAGGACGTATTTCAGGGTGCACCGTTGACATCGGGCATGGGAAAATAGGTTTGTATCTTTGATTGAGAGTGTGTACAGCTCATCATCCTCTGTTATGCATGCAAAATTTAGAGCGAAAAATTGTCATTAGAACGTGGCTAAAAAGCTCAAAATTCCACCTAAAATATAACTTACAGCTGATCTTTCATGAAGATTGAATTTCATAGTATAAACATTTAAATACTAATTAAATAACTACTTTTGAGTTTCTAAAACATTTTTATAAAGATAAATTTACATACATTACCACAATTTTTATGTATTTACATATTTAACACCTAAAATTTCATATTTAGATTTATCACACTTTGGTTTCATAAACTTATGCATGAAAATGTGTATTTCAAATTGAACAAGTAACCAATAGTGCTATTATTAAGATTTGGATGCTATTTTGTAAATATGGAAAGTCTTGTCTTAGGTACTTAAATACATGAGATTTTTGTTTTTTGTATATAAGAGGTCCTATTATAAAATATTACAATATGCAAAATTGTTTTTCAAGCTGACAATTCTTTTGGTTTCAATTTTATTCAAATGAAGAAAAATATAAATTTAAAATTACAGCTAAGAACTGATGCATCATAATGCAACCAAGGCATGACTAAATAAAGTAATTGAATATAGTATAATAAAAAATATTAGAATAAATACAAATTGGCGCACGCCATCTGCTATGTATTGTACCATAACATAAGTAAACAACAAATGAATTATGCAAGTTTTCGCTCTTAAACCTCAGTTCAGAAATGCAAGAGTGCGTATTACACCGTGGTGCACATTGTTTTGCATTATTAATAAGTATATTTTGAATTAAGAGAATGCTTCATAAGTAAAATGAACTAAATTTTTTTGTTTTATGTAATGCTTGTCACTTCGCTCTTTTTGATATTTGGTCTGATTTCATCTTAGGACATTTACATACATACCACCGAGTTTTTATGTATATTTAACACCTGCACTTTACTATTTACATTCATACATCCTAATTCTTTCATGTCACATTAAAATAACCACCATTTTAACTTTTAAAAAGTGAAATACACCCTTTTATGCATAGTTAAGATGACATGTATGTAAAAATTGAAGCTTAGATGTTAGATATGTAAATACATAGGAATTGCGTGTTGTGTATGTAAATCTTCCTTCATCATTTTATCTACATTCTTTGGAAGACTATTAATTTTTTCTTAAAAAAATTGTCAGGCATCGAAAAATTTACAATTTTATTTTATTTTTTAAATTTTATCAGATATAGCACCTGTTTGTGAAGGTGCTGTTCAGCATATAGCCTCTAAAAGATTTGAGATTGGTGGAATTGATTTGACAAATCTACTCGCTCAGGAACTCAAGAAGACCAATCCACAAGTACATATTGACATTGATGAGGTTGAGAAATTAAAAGAACAATATGGATGTTGTGCGGAAGATGAATCTTCTTTTGATAATACACTAAAGTCTTGTCAGAAAGAAAAGCACGTGCTTCCAGATGGACAGGTTCGTTGCTCCTGACTCTTTATGTTTGGGCACACCATTAATAAAATGGGAAATTTACATACATCGCACACAAATCTTATGTATTTACATATCCGCCCCGGCCCCTACTCAGGTCATCGGTCGCATTTGCATTTGTTTTATATCGAACCAAACAATTATAAAATATTCTAAATTAACTATATTTAAATTATACGAAATTCTTTAACACTGAATTTCTTTTCTAGCAAAAAAAATAGCCCCTATGCAATTTTTGGAGAATCCTTGAAATAAGTGGTAGTTGTTACTATCATGGGATTCACATCCTAGTTGTTGTCTCATCTCTTTTGGCGAGCCATCATCAGAGATGGATGAAAACTCAGATGAGCACTGTTTTGCGCTAAATGAATATTGAAATTCAAGCCCTATAATGGGTTTTGTGGCTTCAAGTGCAATTGCATGTCTTATGGATTAACATGATTCTCGGCAATGGATATATTGGCTTTTACATCTATGAATAGTGTAATGAAATATGATATATGGTGTGAATTGCAAAATGTTGTGAACCATTAAGACTTTGAACGAAAGTTGTGCTCAAGAAAAATTGGCTAAGGGCAATTATAAGTGTGTATCAAGCATTGTGTCGTCGTGTGCTACTCCATCCCACCAATGGGTGCGTCATTCAGGGCGTGGACATGTAAAGTAGTCGTTGGTCCCATTCACTGGCCACTGGTAAGTCATGGTGGATGAAACTTGTGTGCATATGATGTCTTCATTGGCCTGAGATGAGTTTATATATTCTTTGTGAATCAAACCCATGCATTAATCCATTAAGTGGTGGCGGCAAGGAATGCCACCCTGGGTTGGGTGAGGCTACCATCTGAGTTTAATCTTATTAATAAATATAGGAGAAGAAGCGGAAGAGGACTACTATAGTGAAATTTTATTTTCACTCAAACTCTATGAAAATGAGATCATTACATTCAAGATTTTTAAGGAGGTTTGTGGAGTACAAAGAAAACCGTATCCAAACAAATGTTGAATCTAACAAATTTCATCATGTTTTATGGTCATTGTGCAATAATTGTTACTTTATCCTATTGTTCTTTTTCTTCTTCTTCTTCTTCTTCTTCTTCTTCTCTCTCTCTCTCTCTCTCTCTCTCTCTCTCTCTCTCTCTCTCTCTCTCTCTCTCTCTCTATGTAATATATATATATATATATATATATATATATATATTTATAATCAGGTTGAGAAAATTCATATATAGTTAAAAAATAG
The DNA here is from genome assembly GCA_022702705.1 of Papilionanthe hookeriana x Papilionanthe teres. Lineage (NCBI taxonomy): Eukaryota > Viridiplantae > Streptophyta > Magnoliopsida > Asparagales > Orchidaceae > Papilionanthe > Papilionanthe hookeriana x Papilionanthe teres. Next base: position 64,367,193 of record CM040427.1, on the reverse strand, counting down.
AGTTTGAGCTACCATTTCTTTCGTTGCAGTTTGATGTTTTATGATCAATAAAGGTTTTACAAAAAGTCGGAAAGTTTGTTTAGCTGCATTGGTTTTATAGAAACACTATTGAGAAAGGTTTCTATTTTTCTTTCAGTTGTCGCAGCTGTATCCAAATAACTTTAAAACATGGCTTTCAAATGAATGAAGATTTATTAAAAAAAAATGACCCCCAAAACTGCGCCTAATTAAAGCTTGTTTGCAGATTATAACGATCGAAAGGGAAAGGTATATTGTTGGAGAAGCTCTATTCCAACCATCTATATTAGGATTGGAGGATAATGGGATTGTTGAACAGCTATTTCAAAGTATCACGGCTGTCGCACCTGAGCTTCACCGACAACTTATTGACAACATTGTTCTGTGCGGCGGTACTTCAACTATGGCTGGTACGTTCTATATTTCCTTGTTGTCTTTAAATTAATTTCAGCGAAAATAATCAGCTATTCTTCTCGGTGCTATATCTTTTTGCTTGATGCCCTTTATTCATTTTTATTTCGTGGCATTTACATACGTACCAGCCAATTCCTATGTATTACATATCTAACATCTAAGTTATACTTTTTTCATTTATACCACCACATCTTTCATTTCGCAAAAAATACCACTATTTTAACCAAAAGCGAAATACACCCTTTCAGCATAGTGAAGGTGTTGTATATTTAAAAATTGAAGTTTTGGTGTAAGATATGTAAATACATAAGAATTGAGTGGTATGTATGTGAATTTTCTTCTTGAATTTACCTAGCCTGTTTTTCAGTGTCCCAGCTTTTTCTGTGCTGAAGTAAGTACAAAATACATAGAAGGAAAATTTGCATG